>CM053625.1:280604810-280620812 GCA_028646595.1 Phalanger gymnotis | reverse complement strand
GGGGGGGAGGAAATGGGGAGAAAATTTGTAATTCAAACGCCTGTGAAAATCAATGCTGAAAACCAAACATGTCAAAATTTAAAAAAATAAAATAAAAAAAATATTTAAAAAAAAAAAGAGACCACCAAGATCCAATGTGAGGAAGAAGATGACCAGGAGGAAACAGCAAAGAAGGAGGCCTCATTGCTGACCCCTCTGCCCATTGCCCCGCCAAAGGACCACGTGTCTTGGAGGACAGCTCTGAGGCTCGGCTATTTTCTGGACCTAGTTCTCGTTCCTCTCCTGGTCTCTCTCCTTTGGTACATGGGGTGGGATGGAAATGAGTAATAATAGCTGTCCAGCTGTTGCATTTGGGAACACAGTATGGGCATGATCTCCTTTGTCTCCTGCCAACATCATAGATATTTCTGTCTCAGTGAGATACCACAGGGTGCAAGGGGGGGAGTGGGACAAACAGCCTCCCCTGCTCCTTGCTCTGGCCTAGGAAGCTCTCATCATCAGACCTAGAGACCCCAAAAGTGAAGACTGTGTTTCTTTCATCAGACTGGAGACCCATTGAGTAAACTCCTCTTCAGGCCAGGAACTCCCCAGAGGCAGGGACTGTGTCTCCCTTATGATTACTGCTCTAGTGAGAAAGGAGTATGGATAGAGAAGGGAATTGACCAAATGGAGTGACCCAAAGGGAGCTTCCAGACTGGGGTTTCCCCAGCAGGGGGTGCTGTTAGTCCATTCACAGGATCAGGAAGCAATGCAGGAGGCCCAACATGCCAAGCTGGCCTTCCTGGTCACCCTGCCCTTCATCCCACAGTCTTATCAACCCCCCTGCCTTGTATCATAGGGGCAAAGCATAATTTTCCTCCCTCTGAACTTAATCAAGTCTCCCTGATTCCTCGATCACCTCCTCCATGCAGCCTCCAGGACTGACCCAATCCTCCCCATCTTGGCTCTCATTAATCTCTCTTGTCTCTGACTTTTTTTCCAGGGTTGAGTTGAAGCTAAGGCCCTAAATTCCCCCCATCTCAGTTCCTTAGGAGGAGTTGACTTAGGCTCAGGATAGCTTGGAGCTGGGGAACTTCCTTTGAAATTTTCCTTTCCTTATTCCCCGTGTGACATTAAGTAAGTCATTTAACATTTCCAGGCCTCAGTTTCTTTGTCTGTAAAATGAAGGGGCTGAACTAGATGATTTCTAAAACTTAAACCCATGAGTACACAACCTCTCTTGTATAATCATGTTGGGTCTTTTTTTTTCAGATTTGTAATTATCTTAAGATTTTTTTTGTTTTTTTGTCCTGTTCATTTTCCCCTAACCAGCAAGCCACCCCTTGTAACGAAGATCAGAAGAGAAAGATGGGGAGAAACCCAGCTCAGCAAAATCAACCAATATTACCACACCCATAATCCCCTCCTCCACCTGACCCTCACCCCCAAAGGTAAGAAAGTGTATTTTTTTTAACCTCATCCTCAGAGCCAGCCTTGGTCATTGGAATTTTACAGTATTCAGTTTCTTCTTTGCTATTTTGCTTTTCACTTACATTGTTGTAGTCATTGCATTCCTGTTTATTTCATTCTGCATCAACTTATGTGTCTCCCTTCCCACACTTCTGATAAGGCTTCATATTATTTTTTTATTTCTTAGAGGGCAGCAATATTCCATTACAGTCACAATTTGTTTAGTCATTCCCCAATCCCTGGGTATCGACTTTGTTTCCAGTTCTTTAATACTACAAAAAATATTGCTATAAATTTTTAGGTGAATATGAAGGCTTTTTTCTTTTTTCCTTCTTTGACCTCTTGGGGACCTAACAGTGGGATCTCTGGGTCAAAGGGGATAGACATTTTAGTCTTTTTTTAAAGACTAATTCCAAATTGTTTTTTCAGAATTCTTGGACTAATTCACAGTTCCACCAACAATGTATTAGTGTGCCTATCTTTCCATGAGTCTGGAGGCTCCCTTTAGGTAATTCCATTCAGCCTATTCCCTTCTCTATTCATGTTCCTTTCTCACTAGAGCAGTAACCATAAGGGAGACACAGTCCCTGCCTCTGGGAGATAAACAGTGGAGTTGTTATTATCCTTAAGAGATGAGAAAACTGAGACCTGGAGAGGTCAAGTGACTTGCCCAAGGTCACATAGCAAGTCAGTTACAGAGCTAATAGTAAAATGCAGCTTTCTGAATTCCCAGTCTTAGGTCCTGGTCCCAGGGTCACATGGCTACATAAATGCATATGTGTGGAAAATGTAATCGGGAGAATTGGACTTCTCGCTTCTCTAGTCCATCCTTCAAACAGCTACAAAAACAACCTAGTTTTTAATTTTTAAAAACTAGCTACTATAAAAGCATAGGTTAACACTTATATACCCTGGGTCATGGTTAATATGCTACTCATACTTGTCAATCTTACATGACAACATTTTATTACATTAGCGAACCAGAATTTGTTCAAATTTTCCCATTGTTAGTCATTTAGGTTGCTTCTAGTAGTTGAAAATTACACATAATATTTCTATGAAAATCTTTTTAAAGTTCTTTTTTTTGCTGTTTTTTTTCATTATACTTTCAGGGTACATTGCCCAAAATGGAATAATTAAGTCAAAGAGTATTTTTTTAAACTTTTGCTGCACTGCCAGAACATTCTTCTTAAAAATTCAAGTTTGCAATTCCACCAACAATGAATGAGTGTGTCTATTTCTCCATATTCTGTCACCAAGATAGTTCTCTATGGTCATTGATTTTTTTTTCTTCTCACTCATGTCGTTTGCCCTTTTTTGGCTTTTAAATGTGATCTCTGCTACTGGGGTCCATGACGCACTATCCCAGACTTCTTTTGCTAGGGGCTAGGGACCTGGTTTCTGGTTTTCTGCTCTGGGGCCTCAGGTGCTAGCACCTGGATGTTATAGTGGCCTGGCAGTTTACCTGATGCTGAGCTGGAGCTGGTAGTAGTGGCTGATGTGTGCCTGGCATTGGGGCTTGCCTGCTCCTCCACTGTAGGGCTCAGGATCTCCCATTGGTCCACTGAGGTGGGGCTTGCTGCTGGCTTGCTGGGACACCTGTTGTTCTGTACTGGTTACCTTCAGCCACAGCAAGAGGGACCTTTCCTATTAATCCCTCTAGCCTTCCGAGCTAAAAGATTGCTATACTCCATCTTTCTGCTGGCTCCACTATTCCAGGATTTTTCCTGGGGCAATATTATTTGGGTTGTTCAAAGTCTGTAAGGGAGGGTGAGAGCGACTTATTCTTACTCTGACATCTTGGTTCTGTATTCTAATTAATATTACAAAGTGTTGCTTTTTTGTTATTGCGTCGCCAAAGTAATCTTCCTATTACTTCCTATTACATGGTTTAATCATGTAACTCCCTACTCAAAAACCTGCAGTGATTTCCAATTACCTATATCAATGATTTGCAAATATTTTGATCTCAGGTCCCTGTTGCACTCTTAAAAATTATTGAAGACCTCAAAGAGCTTTTGTTTATGTGGGTTATATCTATTTATATTTGGCAAATTAGAAATTAAAACATCTTACTATTATTATGAAAATAGTTTTTACTTCAAGGACTCACTGAAAGTGTCTCGAGGAGCCCTAGGAATCCCCCGACCACATTTTGAGAACCACTGACCTAGAAGAGGTGATAAAAGTATGTTGGCATGAATGCCTTCTACAGCCTGGTTTCAGCCTTCTACAGGCTGCTTAGGTCCTTCCTTTTCCAATGTTCATGCACGCTAAAGTCCAAACTCAACCATGGTTGGTACCTTATCTCTTCATCTCCACAAATTCAGAGCTCCATACACAGGCTATTCTCAATGCTAGAAGCAGATTGCCTCCAAATCTTTACTTTTTGAAACTAATACAATCATGAATTTAAAGGTAGAAGTTTTCTTATGCAATTGTCTCATTTTATAGATATGACAGAGGTTGAATTAGCTTACAGGCACCATTCTGGCAAGTAACTCTTTGACGAGAGATAGAGAAGGGGCCTCTTTTCCCTCACTCTGGTAGCTTGGCAGCTACAAGAGCTCAGAAGCTAAAGCAAATTTGTTAGTTAACACTGAATTTCAAAGCTGCCACCATTGTTTTATGTTTCTTTCTTGTGTATAGTGACTAAGCAGAAATCCTGAAGGAGTTGTTTCTAGCCTTGGAGACAGACAACCTTGAGAGTTCAAGAAATTGGGAGCCCCTAGGTCTTCAGCCAGTGCCAGCGACATTTTGGGAGGAGGCCAGGGCAACTACTCTATTACTCCACGGAGAAGACAAGCCCTGACTGAAAGATAAGCCCAACACCTAGCCCAGCAGAGAAAAGGTGAAGGTAGAATACTGATTCAGCACAAAATGCTTCATGCTTTAATGTTTCAAGTATAGACCTCCCAGGAAGCATAACAGTAATTAAAAGTTATTATTGTAACTTGTTCAAGTCTTTGTTAATGAACCCCTTTTAAATCTCTTGAGTTTAGCATTTGAAGTTAGGGTTAGGAGGAAATAAAATAGCTGTCCTGTACCTGATTTACATTGTACATTGAATGCCTTGATTTTGAGGAGATGCTAGATATGAGTTAAACCAGAGTTTTAGGTGAATTTCCTGAGATCTCAAAAGTTGGGGTAAATAGATCCAAAGAGTATGAGAAAAAGAGCCTTACTCCTCTCTTTAGAAGGTTGGCTCCCCCAGGACTGAATGGTCCTGTTTCCAGAATAAAGAAAGTGAGAGAGCTAGGCTCCCCGAGCCCAGCAGCAGTTCTGTGTGTTGTTACAATAGTAGAAACTCTTTGCTAAACATCCCTGAGTAAACTATTTCTATAGTGTTCCCCTGATATTTAAGAATGACTTGTTTTTAATGAAGCCAGCTGGCTCTCCATGATCACCACTTTCTCTTCTAAATGTTCACTAACATCCCTTTAATAATGCATTCTAGATTTTTTTTCAGAAATCAAAGTCAAGTTCACTGGCCTATAGTTTGCAAAATACATTTACTTCTTTTTTAAAAAAAATCAAGAAAAGATTTGTCTTTTGCCAGTCCTCTAACACCACTCCTGTTCTACACAGTGTTTCAAGAGTCACTAACAAGAGTGGGAAATTAGGACCTAAAGAACAATATACACGATGACTTAAATAATATAAAGTCATCACTATGAGGCAACAAAATACCAGTCAAATACAAGGGTCGATGTTAGTACCATACTATCAAAGTTCAAAGGCAAATCTTTCCTTTCTTTTGACATCACGTGAAAATTTACAAAAGTGGACAGTGACACAGTGCAGTTTTTACCTGCATTTAGGGAAATGCATGTTAGGGGTTGTTTAGGGGTTTATTGAGAAATATATGTTCCATCAAAATAAAATGTACCGATAGGCTTTAAAAAAAAAGATCACTGATAGGGGCTCAACAGTCACATCTGATAATTCTTTCGGTATCCTAGGATATATCTCATCTGGCACGGGAGATTTGAAGTCAGCAAGTGCAGCTAGGTGTTCTTTTTCTTTCTCCCTATTTATCGTGAATATCGGCTCCCTATCGACCATCTTTACTCTTTTTTTTTCATTCAAAACATCTTCTTTGGCAAAGAAAACAGTGGCACAAAAAAGTGTTGGGCAGATTTGTCTTTTTCTTCATCATCAGTTATTATTGTCCCAGTTATCACTCAAAGCAATGATCTTATCCTTTCTTTGATCTTTCTCTTTCTCGAAATACAGTTTAACAGCCTCAGCTCATTTTAAGTTTCTGGGTTTCTGACGCTAGTCTTATGGTATCAGGGCCACATTTTTGCATTCACTGCCCTTATTTTCAGTGATCTATTTAAAATCTAAATTGGTCGGTGAGGCCCCAGTGCATTCAGTTAAGACTCATTCAACAACTTCCTTTTTTCCTCTTTATCTGAATTATTTCTTTGGGTCTTCAAGAGTCTCTTACCCAAGGGTATGCTGGAACCAGCTCTTACTGACTCTCCAGATACAGTTCTAAAATTTTCATTGTTAGTATCTATGACTTGGAAATCAGCAAACATTACAAATCAGAGCTTCATTTAGCATTTTGTTGATTTTCTAGTCTTAAAGTGATAAAGAAAATGTGAATAAGGCAGATTAAATGTGCATACATTTGGGGCAGCTAGGTGGCACAGTGAATAGAGCACTGGCCCTGGAGTCAGAAGGACCTAAAGGACCTAAGTCCAAATCCAGCCTCAGACACTTGACACATTCGCTGTGTGACCTTGGGCAAGTCACTTAACCCCAGCTGCCCTGCCTTTTCCCCTCCATACGGGGGAAACGTGCATACATTTTTTTCTGGAAAATTGCTAAATATTTATCAGCACATAGGAGAGCTCTACTCCCATCCCTCCACTGTTATCTTCCCCTAGAATTTTAGTCCATGAGATTCTTCCTGTACTCTCTCTGAACACTGAAATCCATGTGCATGTCAGACTATGCTTACATTTTAAACATAGATTAACACTCACTTAGCTGTGACAGAAATACAAATAACATACATTCTGTGCAGGTGATTGCAAAATTTCCACTGTTCTTCATACTTGCCGGATGTGAGATCCTCAGTCTTTTGCCATTCTTGCTGGTGTCTCCCCTGAAGAAACACTTCCCCTGACCTCTCTTCTCCACCTATCTATTTTATTCATATTTCAAAATCTAACTCAAGCACTGGCTCCTCCATGAAATCTAACATGAATGCCACTATCCCTCACCCTCACCCCCAATAACCCCTTCCTCTGAACCAAATACTCAAGCATTTAATTATGCACTCCTTTATAATATCCTCTCATTGTTTCATGGGCAT
The DNA here is from genome assembly GCA_028646595.1 of Phalanger gymnotis. Lineage (NCBI taxonomy): Eukaryota > Metazoa > Chordata > Mammalia > Diprotodontia > Phalangeridae > Phalanger > Phalanger gymnotis. Next base: position 280,614,034 of record CM053625.1, on the reverse strand, counting down.
GAGTCTGGTCTCCTCAGGTAGACCATAAGCTCTTTGAGAGCAGAGACCACTCCTATTGTCTTGGATGGAGGAGGGCAAACATATCCTTACTGAATGACTGGTTGTCAAGGCACTTATTATCTCTTGGCTTTGGCTACTTCACCTGTTAAATAAGGAAAACAATATATTATGTATTTAAAAGTAAAAAGTCTTTAAGTAGGTAATGCATCATTGAAGGTTATGATCTGAGATACCTTCCAATCCTGAGCCTAAAGTAATCTTGTGATGAAAAGCCCTACTATTTAGGTAAATCTTTCTTAAATTTTTATCTTTAATGTAGGCGCATTTTTTATCTTTTTTTCCTTCCTTGCAAACCACAAAATTTCCATATACATAGGAGAATTTTTTAAAAGATTGTACTTCTGAAATTATACATCGCTATTTTGTGAAAGCTTGCTTTTCTTTTTAAGTATATTAAGAATTGAACCTATAGCTTTCAAAGCAATCCTGCTTGTCTATGCTTCTCCCTAGCTTCCCTTCTGTTCTATTCTCTGCATTAAAAATAATAATAAAAGATTACCTCAAAAACGCTCTTTTCTTTCTTTCTTTCTTGTTCTTTTTTTTGGCTACACTATCCCTCTACCACTTTACTCTTCTACCTCACCACTGGGAAAAAGAAAAAGAAAGACCGTTAAACAAATAGACATAGTCAAGGAAAACATTCTCCCATTGGCTGTGTCCAAAAATGTATGTCTCATTCTGCATCTGCTGACTATAAATCATAAAGTCAGTTATCATCATTATATCCATCCCCATTAGGCCACTATTCTAAAAGACTTTGTTACCACTTATCTAGCCTATTACAAGAACTACCTATTAGGTCTTCCCTCATTTCTATATAGTATACCATCCTCCATACTATTTTCAAAACAATCTTTCTCATTCATACATCTGATGTTATTACTCTCCTTAAAGGTATTCACTGGCTCCCTCCCAAGTAAAAAATATAATTCCTTTCCTTGACTTTTAAGGCTCTCCACAATCTGGTGGCTCCCTACCTTTCCCATGTTCTCTCACATTATGCCCCACCACCTACTCCATTTTCTAGTCAAACATCACTACACAGTGTCCCCAAGTGTACTTCATGGTACTGGCTTCTCTTCAGTATGCCAAGGCTCTCGTACCATTTCTTCTCAACTTGCTTTCAACCCAACTCAAATGCCACCTCCTCCCTAATCCCAGCCAATTGGCAATGGCCTTTGCTCCCTTGGATTTTACATAGTACTTTATACCTCTGATACTCTTACCACGTATAATTTTGTACTGTAGTTATACATATATGTCATACCCATCTATTATTGGAACAAGAAATCTATAAGGACAGAAAATCAATCCCATATAATCTGGAGACCCCAGCATTGTGCTCTGAGCATAGCAGGTTTAGTAAATTGAATTAACTACAAGAATAGCTTCAACTGGAATGAGCACCTTATTGACTATCAGTGGATTCACAGCATAGAAAAGCCCTTCAAAGCGCTTATTAGCTTCTTAGGGCCTCCTTACTGTGGTGGCCCACTGAATGCTGACTTTTGGTGCAATGCCATTCAATCCAAAAATCATTTTTCAGTACTATCCAGGCATTTAACATTCCAGCCAAACTAGACTGCCAGCTATTCTCCAACTCACCTTTTCATGCATTTGTACAAACTATCTCTCTTTATCTCTGTCTCCAAAAATCCTAATCTTTCTTCAAAGTTCATCTCTCCCACTTTTCCCCTGTCACCTTCTTTAAATCCCACCTTCATTACTTTGGGGTTTTTTCAATCAGCAAAACTCAGCCTTCCTTCCCTCTCACATCACCCCTACCCCATTCACCAAATAGGAATGAAAAGAAAACAAAACCCCTGTTACAGACAGATATAAGCAAACAAAACAAATTTCTATATTGGCAATGCCAAAAAAACAGCCACCATATTCTGTCATACTATATATACATATATATACATACATATATATACATATATATATACATATACTATCAGAAGGTAGGTAGCATTTTTCATCATTAGTTTCATCATTAGAGTTGTGTTTGGTCATTATGTGGACCAGAGTCCCTAACTCTTTCCAAGTTGTTTGTCTTTACCATGTTGACCTCATATAAATTGTTCTCTCAGTTCTGTTCACTTCACTCTTCATCAGTTTATATGTCTTCCCAGGTTCTTCTAAAACCCTCCCTTTTATCATTTCAGTACATTAGTGTTTCATCACATTTGTATTCCATAACTTGTTCAGCCATTCCCCCACTTGTAGGTAACCCCTAAGATTGTTCTTCATCATCTCAAAAAAATTTATAAATATTTTTGTACATCTTTAGCCAGAGTTTGTTTTGCTTAGGGCAAATTGCTCTCTTAATCTACCTTCCCTCTAATTCCTTGTTCTCCTCTTTCTCTTCTATTTCCCTGTTTAGTGAAATGTCTTTCTGTAGCCAGCTCTCTCTGTGTGCTTATTCTTCTCTCTTTGACTTTTTCAAAGTGAGGTTGAAGTATCAGTCATCCTCCTAATCCTCTCCTCTTTGTTTATGTAGATTTCTACTTTCGTACTCTGGTTATGTAAGATAATTTTCCCTAACCTTCCTTTATCTTTCCCTTCAGCCAGTATATTCCTTTTACCTTGACTTTCCATTCTTCTCTTAAGATCAAGATGTAACAGAACTACTCCCAGGTGTTGTCTTAAATAGACTAGCTCTATGAACCCTGATGATGCTAAGGTTCGGAGGAGATACATGTCTTATCTCTCCATCTTTGAATGTGAGCAGTTTATACGTGTCTAGTATCTTACAATTGCTTGCTTCTGTTTACCTTTTTATGTTTCTCTTAACTCCTGTGTTTGACTTTCAAAATTTCTATAGAGCTATGGTGTTTTCATCAGGAATGCTTGGAAATCCTCTATTTCATTAAAGATCTATTTTTCCTCTATAGGATTATACTCTTTTTTTGATAGGTAATTGTAAGCCTAGATCCTTTGCCTTCTAGAATATTACATTACAACTTATCTTCTCCTTCATAGTGGTGATTACGAAATGGTGTGTCCTAATTACAATTCCTCACTACTTGAATTCTTTCTTTTTGTCTGCTTATAGTATTTTTAATTTGACCTGGAAGCTCTGATTTGAGCTATAATATTTCTGGGAATTTTCATTTGGGGATTTCTTTCAGGAGGTGACCAGTGAAGTCTTTCTGTTTCTACTTTGCCCCCTGATTCTAAAGATTTGAGTGGTTTTCTTTTAAGATTTCTTGAAATATGTCTAGATTCTTTTATTTGGTTATAGTCCTCAGACAGTCCAATGATTCTTAAATTTTTTTTCCTCAATCTATTTTCTAGGTTAGTTGTCTTTGATACATGATACCTTACATTTTCTTCTATTTTTTCAGTCTTTTGACTTTGTTTTAAAACTTTTGTAGTCTCACAAAGTCATTGGCTTCCATGTAGTCCATTCTCATTTTCAGGGAGTTTGTTGCTAATGCAAGGTTTTGTACCTCTTGTGCCAAGCTGTTAATTCCTTTTCCAATTCTTTCTTCTACAGCTTTCATATAATTTTTCTTCTAACAATCTCATTTTATTTATTAAAAAAGCATTTTAAAACTTTTTTTTAAACTCCTGCTTCATCTCTTCCAGGAATTCTAGTTGATTCTGTGCCAAAATGTATTTTTCTTTGAGGCTTTACTTGTAGATGTTTTGAAGTCAGTCTCTGCCTGTGTGTCTGTAACATCCCTCTCTCCATAATAGCTTTCTATGATGGGATTCTTTTCTTGTTTGCTTATTCTTTCAGCTTACTTCTTGACTTTGGATTTGATGTCAGAGCCAGGCTCTATGGACTTCTGGAGGAAAGGCCTTTTTGCTGCCTTCTTGGGGTATTAACAGCTTAGACCAGGGACCTACAAGTTTTCAGTGCTTCCAAAGATTCAAGGCAAAGTATGATTTCTGCCCCTCATGTCTGAGCTCTGCAAGTTCTTGACCTTAGTTTGGGTCTGAGAACAAGAGACTACTGGACTCAGACACTATCAACCAGCTAGTTCACAGTGACGGAATAGGAGTCTCTCTCTTGGTCTAGGATTTCTATCCTAGTTATTCCTCTGAAGGCTTCAGATTGGCCTAGAAGCTGGAACTGAGACCCCATTCTATTCCTGGGCTCTGAGTCATACAGCAGCTGCTTGCTTCTGGACTTCTTGGTGCATAGTCCAGCACCTGCTTTTGATTCCCACCTTGGAATACCACCTTTAGGTACATGTCTCTCTTCAGTCCATCGTAGATCTGCGACCCATAGTGCCTTTCCCTTGATCTCAAACCTGGCCCCATTCCCCACTGACCTCTCAGTCTGTCTCCATATGCTGACCTATGCTGGAAAAATGACTCATGATTTTTCCTTGGATTTCCCCATTACGATTAAGTCTGGTACATTTTCTATATATGTTTAGAGAAGTTTTGGGGGAAGAGAGCCCACTGTACAACTTCCTACTACTCTACAATCTTGGCTCCACCTCCCCCATTATCATATATATACGTACATATGTAATTATATTATATTATACTCTTGTATGTACATGCTGAATCCCCCAGGTCAAGAGTTCTTAACCTAGGGGCAGCTAGGTGGCGCGGTGAGTAGAGTACCAGCCCTGGAGTCAGGAGGACCTGAGTTCAAATTCAGCCTCAGACATTTAATACATTTACTAGTTGTGTGACCTTCAGTCACTTAACCCCAATTGCCCTGCCCCCCCAAAAGAGTACTTAAGCTAGGTCCATAAATAGATTTCAAGGGGTCCACGAACTTGGATGGGAAAAAAAATCTTTACTTTCCCTAATCTCTAGTTGAAATTTAAAATTTCCTTCTATTATGAATGTGGGCAACAAATGTTATTATGAGAAGTGGTCCATAGACTTCACCAGACTGCCATAGGGGATCATGATATAAAAAAGATGAAGAACCCATTAGGAAGCAAGCACCTCGAGGGCATGGTCGATTTTTGTTTTCATTTCTGTATCCCCAGCACCTTGTACCAGACCTTACACATAATAGAAGCTTAATAAATGTTGGTTGGGTTGAGTTGAATCAAATTAAGTCACATTTTATATATCCCAAGGTGCTTTCACATCCCATGACCTCATTTGTTTCTGACAACATCTGTATGAGGTAGACAGGGCAGGTGGTATTATCTCCACTTTCCATAGAGGTAAAATAACCTAGTTTAGGTTAAGTAGTCAGTCAGTAGTAGATCTGAGACCAGAACGCATGTCTCCTGACTCACAACCCAGGGCTTTGCTCACTATATCAAACCTCTGTCCCTATCCCATATCCCCATCTTCCCATCCCCCATATTTATATAAAGCAAACAGGTGATTCTGACCCACAACAGGCTGGAAACCAACAGAATCATCTCCAATGTCCAGTAGATATCCTTAGTCCTCTCAATCCTCAATCCTCTTTGGCACTGGGCATTCTCCCTAACCTCCAAAGGGAGATACAACCAAAGTCCCACATGAAGGCTGAGTTCCCTATCACCTCATCAAGTAGAGCCAAGGCCCACAAGATGATCAGGGAACTCTGGCCCTGCTCAACTCCCTCCACCTACATGGGGTTCTGGGAAATTGAGAGGTGGTAGATAGAGCCAGCTATAGATTTGTGGTTATTAATCATAATCCTTTCTGCTCTTCTAGCTTGCTAAGGTGACGTTTGACAGAACTTTCCTTATCTGTTATGTGGGGGAGATATAAATTGATCACTGCTGGGTGCATCACACAACTGTCTGCAAAAAGCTTTCAAAAATAACCAGAGTGAAAGTGATGACAGTGATTACAGAGTAGGGGAAAGGTCCTAATTCTCCCTTCAGGGACCAAAGTTTTCACCAGGTATCTCCAACTGTTCAGGCAGTGAGCAGACGCTGTTAAATGGATGGGTTTTGTTGGCTCCATTTCCAGATCCATGCTAGACACCTGTGTATATCTCCTCTTAGCTCTCCACTCCACGCTGGTCATGGATAGCATCGCCTCTTAAACTGAAACAAAGCACGAGGGCTGAGCTCAGCTGTTCTCTATTTCTTTCTATAGAGTCAGCTCATATCTTTCCTGGAAGAGTGGGTTAGAGACAGTCGTTAAGCATTTTGACTGGAGTGTGGGAACTTGAAATTTCTTTCCCCCCAGCTCTTGCTGGGCTAGAAGTTTAAGGGAGAAAGAATGACTGGAGAGAACAACCAGGTTTTAAGGAAATTCTCCCCCATCCCAGTGGTCTTGGGGTGGCTTTATGATAATTGACTATGAATAATCAGGGCAGCTAGGTGGTGCAATGAATAGAGCACCAGGCCCAGAGTCAGGAGGACCTGAGTTCAAATCCAGCCTCAGATATTTGATGCTTACTAGCTATGTGACCTTGGGCAAGACACTTAACCCCAATTGCCTTGCCTTCCCCGGTCCAAAAAAAAAATTTAAAAAACTTGTATACATATCTAAAAACAGGAATGACCATTCCTTTTTCTCTGATCAATCATGGATTTCAAGCTGGAAGGCACCCTAGAGGTCACTGAGCCCAACTCCTTCATTTTACAAATTAAGAAGAAATGAGGTAATGGATTTGAAAGAGGTTTCTGGCACGGTTAGAATAGATCAACAGGAAAAGGAAATCACCTAGTCGTCCAGGTAAGAGAGGATTAAGAAGGCAGTCTGGAGAAAGTCTGAAAGTGCTGAGGTCAAAGAGTGAATCGAGAAGCAAAGAGCTCAGGATGGGAGACGGCACAATCTGGGCCAACGGAGAAACGGGACAATCCATGAGCTACCTGATGGAAGGATTCTAAGGACCAGAGGATATTAGGAAAACTCAGCCTGGAGGAGGAGAAGCAAGAGGAAGAAGAGAGAAAAGACAGTGATGGGGCTACACTGGTCCTGGAGTGAGAAGAGCTGGGTTTGGCCCTGCCTGCTGTATAAATTTAGTCAAGTCACTCAACTTCTGTTTGCCTCAGTTTCCTCAGTGGTAAGCTGGGGAGAAGAGAAGGGAAGGGAATAAGCGTATATATAGTGGCTACTATGTGCCAGGCACCATGTTAAGTATGTTACAAACATCATCTCATTTGATCCTCACAACAGGCCTGGGAGGTAGGTGCTGTTATTATCCCCATTTAACAGCTGAGGAAACTGAGGCACATAGAAATGATATGTCTTGCCCAGGGTCACCCAACTAGTAAGGGTCTGAAGCAGGATTTAAACTCAGGTCTTCCTGACTCCAGGCTCAGTGCTATATCTACTGTACCACCAGCTTCCTGGTGGACTGGGCATAACAATATTATCTTTGCCACCTAATTCAAGTGTATGGAAAGTTTAATATAAACTAAAACCCTACATGAAGCAGGAGGAAAAAAATGAGTTGTTCCTGTTATAAATAGAGCATCCTGATCCCTCAGAACTTAAGGGAGAGGATGGCCTGAGATAGATGGAGCCTGGATAGAGGCCTCCAAACCCAAGGGGTCTCTGAAGTGGGGCCTGAGGATCTCAGAACTTAGATTTTAATGGGTCCTTAGAGATTGACTCTGTCTGTCTTCATCCCTCATTTGCAGGTGAGGAAACAAGTGAAGTCAGGGCAGGACTCAGACCTAGGTCCTTTGACTCTAAATGGAGCTAGGCGTCATGTTTCTGTTTCCCAGGGACAAGGACCTGGATGAAGCCTAAGTCTGAGCTTCCTTACACAATGAGAGAAAGGAGATGATCATTGGGAGCGGGTTTTGGTATGGATGCCTCACTGTAAGGAGGTCCATGAAGGATAAGGACTCCCTCCCAAGAAGGGTCTCCCCAATTTTGAAAGGATGAGAAGGAAATTAACAATTCAAGGCCTAGGTCAAGGAAATGAAGTTCTTTGGTTTAAAAAAACAAAAATAAAAATAAAAAAACAACTGGAAACAAGGAACCTTGGTCTGCTTTCCTTTCCAGCTCCTGACAGGGCTGCAGGCTACGAGCAGAGGAGTAGATGGAGGCGGTGTGATGTCAGCCCTGGAGTTAAGTAAGCCCAGGAACTGATAACATCAACAAGCATTGAGGTTTGCTTTGGGTGAGGTGACTCATCCAGGATGGGCCACACAATCGTGGAGCAATTACTGCTTTGCCCATTCTGCCCAGTGTGTGGGATTGGGGAAGAAGAGGAGGGGCCCCCGGGGCCCAGAGTCTCAGCTCTCCTGGAACCTGCCTAGCTATCTGCTCTCTCAGGGCCCCAGGAAAGTAACAGTACATGGTGTCCCCGGGGCCCCCAGAGCCCGGCACTCATGCAGGAAATGCCCCTCCTGGTTTCGAACTCATATCTCCGAACACAGTGTTTTGCTGTGTGTGTGTATGTGTGTGTGTGTGTGGTTTTTTTTTTTATTTGGGGGAGGTTTGGGGGGGGGTGGTTTCTCCCCAGATGCATCAGGTATGGGTGATTTCTAGAAGCTGATATGTTTGTTCCATCAACCACCCAGCTGATAGAGGCTGCTGGGGCTGCTCACTAGGGTCACATGGCTCACTTTAACACTAAGGATAAACTCTGTTCCTCCACTCGAGGGGGGCTCCCTCAGCCCTTCTCACCCCCAGGTATGAACCAGATCTCCTCACCCTTTAACGTGAATGATGCCCCTCTCCTTCCTGCCGGGACTCATTTCCCTATTCTTCAGCTCCTACACTTACATGCGTCCTCCAAATCCCCAGTGCTCTCATTCCTCAAGGAACGACGTGCCAAGTAGCTCCTTCAGACATGCACGGTTAAGGACCTAGGCAACCAAGGGGTCAGAAGGCTGGGATAGTCCCATCTTGACCATTTACTAGCTATGGGACCTTGGACAAGTTCCTTCAACTCTTTGATTCTCAATATTCTTCATTTGAAAATATGTATATATATATATGTATGTATATACATATATTCTTCTATTGGCCTCTTGGGATTTTGGGAAGACTCATATCCCAAAGCACCACACAAAATCTCAGGTACTGTTGTTGTTGGTGTTACCACCGTTTCATTTTTAAAAAGCAGTCTGGGAAGATCCATGTTAACCCAAAGTAATGAATATGTAAGTATTGGCCCTAAAAGGAAGGGACCTTAGAGAGAAGGAAGGGAAGGAGGGAAGGAGGGAAGGAGGAAGGGAGGGAGGAAGGAAGGAAGGAAGGAAGGAAGGAAGGAAGGAAGGAAGGAGGGAAGGAAAGAGTGAAGGAGGGAGAGAAGAAAGGAAGGAAGGAAGGAA
>CM053625.1:280533354-280604310 GCA_028646595.1 Phalanger gymnotis | reverse complement strand
GGGAAGGAGGGAAGGAGAGAAGGAGGGAAGGAAGGAAGGAAGGAAGAAAGGAAGGAAGGAAGGGAAGGAGGGAAGGAGAGAAGGAGGGAAGGAGGGAAGGAAAGAGCGAAGGAGGGAGAGAAGAAAGGAAGGAAGGAAGGAAGGAAGGAAGGAAGGAAGGAAGGAAGGAAGGAGGGAAGGAAGGAGGGAAGGAGGGAGAGAAGAAAGGAAGGAAGGAAGGAGGGAGGGAGGAACAGGAGAAAAGAGGGAAGGAAGGAGGGAAGGAAGGAGGGAAGGAGGGAAGGAAGGAAGGAGGGAAGGAAAGAGCAAAGGAGGGAGAGAAGAAAGGAAGGAAGGAAGGAGAAAGGGAGGGAGGGAAGAAAGGAAAAAACAAGCATTTATTAAACACCTACTATGTACCAGATACTGCACTAAGCACTTTACAAATATTATTCCATTTGATCCTTATAACAACCTTGGGAAGTAGGTGCAATTATTATCCCCATTTTACAGCTGAGGAAACTAAAACAGAATTTAAGTGACTTGCCCAGGGTGACACAACCAGTAAGTATCTGAGACTGGATTTGAATTCAGGTCTTCCTGGCTCCAAGTCTAATACCCTATTCCACTGCATAGTCCAATTGCATCCTTTTACAGATGAGAAAAAATTCTCCACAGAGATAAAGGGATTTGGCCGAGTTAAACTTGGCAAGTCAGGCCTCAGACTTGAGTCTTCTAACTCCCTGCCCAGGGCTCTTTCCCCTGGACAGTGTTGCCTCTCTGATGAGGGGAATGCCTGACTGATCCACCATAGGTTTCCTCAGAGATGACCCCATCCTCCCCCAGCTGTGCAGAAGGTAAGGATTCCTCAATACTGAAAGCACAGCCTTTTCCCCAGCTCCCTCTTTAAGACTTCCCAAAGCCCAGGGCCGAGGTGTTGTTGCTGGAACATCTCTGGGGGCCTCCAACGTAACAACCCACAAGGGCAGCCAAGCTCAGGGCCCAATCTTAGCGTTCTTGAGTGAGTGCCCTTTAAATATCACACTTGCCACCAAACACTCAACTTCCTCTTGGAGTTTTTGGTGCATTTGCTCTTCCTTCCTCCTTTAGGTTCCAATTTTGAGGTAGACACCATCCCCCACCCACCTACACACAGAACCACCCAACTTGGGGCAGCACAGACCACCTCCCCCTCCCCAGGGAGATGGGGCAGGGGGAATCTAGAGCAGAAATTTTTAACCTTTCTTATATCCTGTACCTCTTCATGAATCAGGTGAAACGTCCAGAGCCCTTCTTCAAATACTGCTTTTTAAATCATGAAGTAAAACACAAAAGATTACAAAGAACTATGTTGAAATTGTTATCAAAACATTTTTTCAAAAACATATTCATAGACTCCCAAGTTAAGAATCCTTTAGCTAGAGAAACAGCAAAGAAATGGAGCAAATTCAATTCAACAAATTTTGTGAAGCATCCATTATGTGCTAGGTATGGTATAACCTAGCCTAGAAGGCTGAGGAGCCTACTTAGTTCCCAAGCTTGGGCTAAGGCAGGGAGTCAGAAGGAGAATACACATTCCTGGGCCTCAGGGAACTTAGCATCACCCTGGAAAAACAAGATTCAATGAGGCATGTGTAAGACAAATCAGGAGTACCAAGTGAGCAGCGCAGACTCTGAATTTGGTTTTGTTTTGTTTTTTAGTATTTTATTTTTTCCATTTACCAGACACTGAATTTGGTTTGGTTTGGTTTTTAGTAAGTAGTATTTTATTTTTTTCAATTACTAGACACTGAATTTGTAAAGAGTTCAGAGGAGCCTATCCTTTCCAGACGTGTTTCTCTGTACCCCTCTTTCCCACCTTCTACCATATAGCCAATCCGACCTGCACACTGGTCTCCCTGGACTACTTTCCCATCTCCCACCTTCACACTCACACAGACTATGTGCCCCCTGCTTGGGCTGCCCTCTTCCTTACTTCTGTCTCTGAATCCCCACTTGCCTTCAAGGTTCAGTTAAGATTCCATCTCCTGTGCAAGACTAATTCTTATTTCCCTAGTCACTAGTGCTCTCTCTGAGTCTATGTTGTTTCCCTCGATAGAATGAATGTAAAGTCTCTGTGGACAGAGACTTGTCCTTTTTTCTGTCTTTTTAACCCAGAACCTTACATCGTGCCTGGCACATGCCTGGTGCTTAACATATGCTTGTGATCCTAGTGCCCAGATGTTATTGTCATTCAGTTGTTTCAATCATGTCTGACTCTTCATGACCCCCATTTGGGGTTTACTTGGTAAAGATACTGGAATGGTTGGCACTTCCTTCTCTAGCTCAATTTTACAGATAAGGAAACTGAGGTAAACAGGCTTAAGTGACTTACCCAGGGTCACACAGCTAGGAAATGTCTGAGGCCAGACTCACCTTCCTGATCCTCATTGTCCAGGCCCATCTAGGCTCTATCTACTGAATCATCCAGCCACCTACCTGGTGCCTATAGATCTATAAAACAAGGGGGCTAATAATACAAATTTCTAAATTCCCCTAGCTCTAGGGACACTAGATCCAATCTCTTGTGGAAAAAAGGGTGAGGAAGCTTTATGGAGACGGCGCAGAGGAATTTAGGTCTCCAAGTCATCACCCTGCGTCCATCCCCTTGACCTCCACTCGCTAGACAATCTGGGCCTTTCCTTCCTTCTTCTCTTCCATCATTGGATCCAATGACGAGCAAGCTAGAGCCTTGAGCCCCCATTGACGTCTACTCAAGATTTATAACACCAAGCCTAGTGTGTGTCTGTTGGTATGGGGTCCATGGGGAAAAGGGAGAGTTCACATCCGTTTGTGTGTGTGTGTGTGTGTATGTACACGTGTCTGCGCTTGCAGAGAGGGATGTTGTACCTGTGCTTTCCTGTTTGCGCTAGGGGTGGGGAGGGGTGTCAGGGGTACAGATGTGGAAGACTGTGTCCTGCCCCACCTGACCCAGAACCCACAAAGAACATGACGCCTTTGTTCTAATCAGCACCTTTGAGAGCGGCTTCCTCCAAACCACAGGCCACGTCAGCTGCGTGTGCGGCCCCAACAGATAGGGTGCGTGTCTGCGGTGAGGCACATGTGTCGGCCCCCGTGTGCACCTCGAACTTTGCTCCCCTGGTGGAAGGTGGTGGGGAGGTGGAGGAGATCAAGGCAGGAAAGGCCCAGATCATTTAGAAAGTGGAGAGAGAGGGGACTAATGATAAGTGATGTGACAGAGACCCAAGAGCCCAGGCCACAGCCTTGTTTTGGTTTTTTAGGCAGGATAGGGATCTCTGACCTCAATGACGTTTGTTTCCTCTGACTGTGTCACACTCTGAAAGGTCTGGAACTATCCTTCTCCCCTGCCCTCACCCCTAAAAGAAAGAGTCCTTTGGTATCATGGAGGCTACAGGCTGTTTTAGCTTTCCTTCCTCTAGTCAAGGCTCAGCCGGGGTGGGGGAGGGCCAGACATGGTTGGGATAGATTGGCCAAAAAGCAACTCGGCAGGAGCAGGACAAATGCACATTGATTTCACATGAGGAAAATCCATTCCTGCAGTAATCCTGAACACTGTGCAAAGTGTCCCAAAAGTCTTAGTGCAATTTTAAGCTTTAACGCGCCCTTGAGTACATCATTCTACAAGAGGATTCTTTGCTTCCTCCAGAATTCTCAGGCAAAAGGATCCCTCCTTGGGGAGGAGAAAAGAAGGAAAGGATGCTGTGCCTGCCCTCAAGAAATCCTCTCTTATTCTCTTTCTTTCTCTCTCTCTCTCTCTCTCTCTCTCTCTCTCTCTCTCTCTCTCTCTCTCTCTCTTTCTCTCTCTCTCTCTCTAAGCCAGACTCATGCTCTCATAAAATAGTGAAATAACTATAGAGGACAGGATATGAGTAACTTCCAGATTGTCTGGAACAGACAATGTGTAGAGTAGGAGTTTGAAGAAGATACAGATCAGTGTGGTCCAAAGGTGGTCAGGGAAAACTTCCTGGAGGAGGCAGAGTTAAATGAACCTTGAAGGATGGATGGAAATAATAGCAGCTCACATGGAGGTGAGGCCTAATTCAATGGAAAGGGTCTTGGAAAGGATTTGGAATCAGAAGCTCTTGGTTTGACTCCCAGACCTGGTTTGAAATGCAGCCTTGCAATTGCTGACTGTGTAACCTCTCTGGGTCTCAGTTCCCTTATCTGTGCAGTGAAGCTGTCCCCCACGTGTAGTCTGGGGGTGTCACCGAGTGGCTCAAAGGAAGGCATCTCTAAAAGAGGAATATATATACAAGCCCAGCTCAGTGTTCCCCCATCCTTCTCCAAGGGACACTTTAATTCCTGAAAGGGAAATAGAAGTTTGAGGCCAGAAAGTTGGCCACTCTGTTCTCCTCGTAGAGAGGAGGTACTGGGCTAGAATTATATCTGTCTGCTCCTCTAAAATTATTAGTCTAGGGCAAAAGTTCCCAATCTTATTTGGCCTACCACTCCCTTTTAAAATAAATTACTCAGTGCTTCCCTGGAAATCTACCTTCTTTAACCTTTTAATGTTTTTTTTAAATTTGTGTCATTTCAAAAAACAGAAGTTTTTTAAATGATACACCTTAAATTAAATAATTTGTTGTAAATTTGGGGGTTTTTCCCTGCACTGAAATGTTGATGGTGCAATATTGCATCATGTAACCATATAATATCATATTGTAAACAAGTCATTACAAGCACATATTCCTGCCTATGCATGCTGGACTTCCCAACAATGCAAAACACATTTGGCTGCCAATACTTACTTGTTAAGACCCATCAGTGGATTTGACCACTGATGGGTTATAACTTGCATTTTGTGTGTTTATTTGGAAAATAAGGTAACCACTACGCTTTAACTCTGTTATACAGCCAATGAAACATGTACAAAAGGTTTTTCATAATTTTATTTTATTTCTTTATGCTTCCACCCCCCCCCTATTTTTATTCAATGCCCCTGATTGCACCTAAGGCTACTACTTCCTCCCCCCTCCCCCTCCCGCCCCCCGCCATTCCAGCACCCCCCTTCCGAGGCAGTTTTGCCCAGTTTGAGAACTTCTGTTAGAAGATGTGATTTTCAGGTCGAAGGTAACTTCCGATGACTATTTCATTATTAGGGAAATAGAACCCCAGGATTTATATCCAAGGCTTGGTTCTCTTCCCATCAAAAACTAGTTCCACCATGAACACATATAGCAAATAGCAAAGAAACCCATTTAACCAAGTCAATAGCAAAACAGAAATCAGAGAAAGTACACATAAAAAAATATATATCAGACAATACAAAATGAATTCAATTGACTAAACATTTATTAAGTACCTACCCTGTGCCAGGCACTGTGCTAAGTGCTAAGGATGCCAAAAAAGACAAAAGACATTTCCCGCCCTCAAGGATCTTGCAATCTAATGAAGGAGCTCCTCCCTCATCAGAAACAAGGTAACTGCTCAACTAAGACACAGAATCCCAGAAATCAACCAAAGGGGAAAGTTCCCCAAAGTCTCTAATGTAGCAAGCTGAGAACAGGGACATGATAAAGACTGCTAGCTCCTCTCGTGTCGGCCTCTTTTCAGAGTCTTATTCTCCCTTCAACAGTCTGAAGTGGGGTTGGTATCATCTGTCTTCTCTCCTAAAGCTGGACACCAGAAGTGCCCCAAGCTGTTGCAGAGATCTACGAGGGACTGAAGGGCCAGAAGAAGCCCAGATCTCACCAACTCTGCACCATCCCTCCCCCAGGTCCACGGCACTGAACTCCACCAATGAGAAGAGAGTCCCATACCAATGGGTTTTGGGACTCAGTTTACATCTGTAAAACAAATAAAGAAACAAAGAAACAAATAAGTAAACAGGTCAGATCCGATGGCCTCTACAATCCCTAATTCTATGATTCTTTGGTTAACACGGTGTAAGATTTTTACAGAAGGAGATAGGGAAAAGGTCATTCCTCGATTTCTTGCACTTGACATTCTACCCAAGCTGGCCCACTAGCAGCTCTCTGCACTTGAAATTCCATCTGCGGTCTCTGTGCTTTCACACAGGCTGTCCCACATTCCTGGGATGTTTTCTTTCCTCACCTCTGCCTCACAGAATATCTCCCTCCCTCAGTGCCGAGCCGAGGTGACACTGCCTCCCTGACCCTACCACCCCAGTTGTTAGCTCTCTTCCTTCTCAAATTACCTTGGATTTACTTGACTTGTGCATATGCTCTATTCCTCTAGAACAGGGGTTCTTAACCCACAGTCCAAAGACCTGCTACGAGAGATTTCAGGGGGCCCATGAACTTGGATGGGAAAAAGACATCTTTGTTTTCACTACCCTCTAATTAAAATTTTGAATCTCCTTTGTTTTAAAGCATTCTTATGTGGGTACTTGTTTTACTCGATTATGCATATTTGTTACAAGGATTATATTTTTCTTGTCTTTTGAGAGAGAAAACTGACTTTGTTAATAAAACCGGTGAGCCAAAGGATCAAAGCTTTATTAAGCACCCACTTCATGCTATGCTAAGTGCTTTTCAAATATCATCTCACTTGAGCCTCACAGCAACCACGGAAGGGAGATGCTATTGTTGGTCCTGTTTTGCAGCTGAGGATACTAAGGCAGAGATTAAGTAATTTCTCGGGGTCATACAGCCAGTAAGTGACTGAGGCTAGATTTGGTCTTCTTGACTCCAGACCTAGTGCTCTGCCCACCTCACCACTCGGCTGCCTAGGTGACATGTGAACTATAGTTATTCTGCCCTCTTGACACCTCTCCTAAGTATCTCCTTCTCTCCTCTGACACAGCTGCCTCCCTGGCATAAACAGGCCCTCATCACCTCATTCCTGGGCTATGGTAATAATTGGTCCGGCCTCAAGTCTTTCCCCACCTCAATTGGTCCTTCACTCAGCTGCCAAAGTGATTTTCCTAACACACGAGTCTCACTATGTCACCCCCCTGTTCATTATTGTGAGAAGAGATCCATAGGCATTATTCAACAGACTTCCAAAGGGGTCCATGACACACAAAAAAAAAAAGGCTAAGGATTCCTGCCCCAGAAGAATCGAAGGCCAAAACTGTTTTCGTCTTTGTCCCTGTGTTCCCTACAGCCTAGCACAGTGTCTTTCACAGAGGAAGTATTTAATAAGTATTTATTGAGTTGAGTTGATTTCCTTTGAGAGAGGTCTTTATTTGCCAACAGATGGGAAGAATATCCCTCCCCACCCTTGGGGCAACTAGTAGTATATAACCTAGTCTTGAAAAATGAAGAGAAATAGAATCCTGTTCACCTCTCACATCTCCCTTCCCTTTTCCGCGGTCTCTGCTGAGGAGCTGAAAATAAACTTGGGCTATACTTTGCCCCTGAGCAGGGGCAAAATCAGCCTCTGTGGTGGGAACAAGGCCAGGTTTTTAGGTTCATGCCTTAGTCATTTCCAGAATCAACTGGTCTTTGCAACTACAGAATGTCCCAAAAGTCTTAGTACTGTGGTAAGGAAAAAAAAAAGCTTAAATGCTGCACTGAGCCTTTTAGGACACCCTGTCTAGCTCTTCAAGCAGAGCAGTGAAGAATATGAGAAGAGTAAAAGGAATGTGTACAGTAACTATTTATAGTAATTTTTTTGTGGTGTCAAAGAACTAGAAACTAAGAAGGTACCCACCAACTGGAGAATGGTGGAACAAAGTGTAGTATATTAATGTAGTGGAATATTATCAAATCATAAGAAATGAACAAAGGGATAGTTTCAGAAAAACCTCAGAAGACTTGTATGAACTGATGCAGATTGCAATAAGCAGAAGCAGGAGAACAATCGATACAATAACAACTTGAAAGAATGAAGAAATCTGATAACATATTGACCAATCATAGCTCCAGAGAATGGATGATGCAGCGTGACACCCATCTCCTGACAGACAGGTGATTGACTCAGATTGAGCAACTATATTTTCAGACATGGCCAGCATAGTCATTTGTTCTGTGTAACTATGCATAGTTGTTACAAGAGTTTTGTTTTTCTTTTTTTTTTTTCTTTCATTTGGGAGAGCAGGAAGGAAGGATAGGATAAGGCCAGGGGTAGGAAACTTGGGACCTCGAGGCCACATGTGGCCCTATACATCCTCAAGTGTAGACTTTTGGCTGAATCTAAACTTCACAGAACAAATCCCCTTATTAAAAGATTTTTTCTGTAAAACTTGGACTCAATCAAAGGGCCACACCCAAGGACCTAGAGGGCCACATGTGGCCTCAAGGCAACAGGTTCCCCACCCCCAAGAAAACGTCTCCCCACTTTTCCCCCCCAAAAAAAAAGGAAAAAAAGAATCATTGAAGGCTTAAACAAAAAAAAAGTGCACAGCAAAAACAGAATACCAGAATTACAGATAAGGAAAAGTTTGAAAGTTAAATTATAAACTTATTGTATATTTTAAAAGATAAATTAAGTGAACATAAAATAAACTCACAGGTTCATATACAATCTTTTTTTCTGTCCTGCTTTGTATATGGAAATACTCCTTTTATTTGATTTGTGTTAAGTTCAGAATAAAAAGAAAATGTTTAAAAAAACAGTAAGAATGGGAATAGCAGGGAAGAACCTGGAAGGAAGAAACATAGTCTCAGCACCTACTAAGTTGGTTGGTTGGTTGTTGTCCTTCCTTCTTGAAGAGGACCAACATGACATCACTATGCTAGAATCATGTTACAGTGTATCCAACTAAGTTATAAAGGCTAAACAATCCTGCCTCTGATGCTTACAATTTGTGTGACCTTGGGAAAGTCAGTTTACTTTTATGGGTCTCAGTTTCCCCATCTGTAAAATAAATTGGCTTCCAAGAACCATTCCAGCTCCTATGATTCAAGGAGAAATCATTCATTAGTCAGGGTCCTGCTCAAGGCCCTCCATCTCCAGAAAGTCCCCTGGGATTACTCTACCCCTTGTGGAACTCTCCTCCAGCAATTAGACTCTCTATCCCTTAATTTTACAATGCCTTGTATTGCTTCACAGTTGTTTTCTATCCTCTCCTAGGGCATAAGCCAATTCTCCTCAGTCCTCCCCAAAGGTTATGGCTATGTAGAGGATTTCAGCATAGACTCAAAGAATGTTAGGACTGGAAAATGTTGGCAAAATTATCTTGTTCAATCCCTTCCTTATACAAATGAGGAAACTGAGGCCCAGAGAAATTAAATGACATTCCTAAGGCAGGTGGATGCTGAGCCAACTTGAATGGGTTCCAAACCCGATTGTGAAATTTTTTGTGTGGGCATTGACACCACCGAAATTGGCAAATGATACAAAACAGGCTTTGGTTTATCGTTTTCTTGATTGCCTAGACTTAAGAAAGTGATAGGAAAAATGTTAATCATGCTGATTAAACTAAAAAGTGTGTCTGGCATGCATTGTGGAGAGCTAGTTGTTAAATATTTACCAGCACGCCAGTGGCCCAAGGTCAGAAAAGTTAACAAGGACTTTGGGGGATTGATTTGATTGAATTGAGCTGGACTGAAGTGAATTGGGAGGGACAAATAGGGGCTGACCATAGTAGGGACGGGCAGGAAATAAGCAGGACTTTACTTGGGGCTGTGTACTTCATGCGGTTTATGTGGAAAGCATAGACTTCTATCTGCAAAACTCAGAAATAGGTAGAGGGATAGAGTCAGAGGAAAACAGAGGAGGGGGGAGAGAGAAAGAGAGAAATAAAGAGAGAAAAGGGCAAGGATAGAAAGAGTGAAGACCAAAATAAGAGATTCACACATAGAGCCCCAGTTCAATGTGCAGCCTGGCTCAGCCCCCCTGGGGACACACGTGGGCTGCACGTTTCCATACCTTGTGCCAGGCCTGCCCTTGGAGGCTGCTGAGTCTGTGATGCGGTCAATGAACCCCGCCAGACAAGGCCTCTGGCAGAACTAGAGAGATGTGTAGGTGGGGGAGTGGAAAGAAGCATAAGTCAGGCCAAACATCTGAAACCCATCAGGCCTTCTTTCTCCTCTTTCCTCTTCTCAGGATCCAGCTCAGCCAGGGCAACTTAATTGCTGTTGGCCCAGCCCACCCTTCCATTCTCTCCCTGGGAAGGGATGGAGCCTCTGCTGGCAGAGACAGAGGAAGGAGATAGAGGGGGAGAGGGCCAGAGAGAGGGAGGAGAAGATGACTTAAGGCCTGGCTTCCAGACTAGTGAGGAAACTGAAATTTCTCAACCCTACAGCACCCACTCAGGTCCTCTGATAAAGGGGCTTGGCTTATGGAAATGTCCAGAATCATCTGAACAGCAGCCAGCTGCCTGGGTCAGCCCTCTAGGTCAGGAGGATCGGCTTTCTGACAGCTTAAAGGGGAGGCCAAAGCTTCCCTCTTTCAGGACAGGATAGTTGTAACAGGTTAGGAACCTACTTCTGCACTTCCATCAAAATATCAAGATATCTGGAGCTAGAAGGGACCTTAAAGATCATTTGGCCTAACCCCTTGTAGGTGAGGAGATAAGGCCCAGAGAGATTCAAGTGGCTCGTGCCTAGGAATACGGAGAAAAAGCAGTAACATCTAGGTCCCCACTCACGTCCTCTTGCCCCAAATCCAGAGCTCCTTCCCCAACCACTGTGTTCTAGGAGTACGATATGGTTAAAAGAACAATGTCTCTCTAGTCAGAGGTCCTAGGTTCAAATGCTGCCTCTATGGATGCTTTCAGCAGGTCACAACCTTCCTAGATTTCAGTTCCCTCACCTGTACTGGGACTAGACCTCCGAGGTCACTTCCAAGTCAAGATCTATGATCCTATGAACTCCTGGTCTCAAATGCCCCTGACTCCCCTCAGGGACTTCAAGTCAATTCAATAAGCATTTATTAAGCACCTACTATATGCCAGGCACTGTGCTATGTGTTAGGGATACAATGAAAGGCAAAAGACAGTCCTTTCTCTCAAGGAGTTCACGTTTTAATGAGCCAAACAATACATAAACAACTACATATAAATAAGATATATACAGGATGAAATGGATTTATTCTCAGAAGGAAGATATTGAGAATTCTGGGGGCAGTGCCAAGATGGTGGAGTAGAGAAGCACTCAGCCAAGTTCTCCCAATGTTCTCCTCTACACAACTTTAAAATAACACCTCCAATCAAATTCAGGAGTGGCAGAGCCAACAAAAGGTCAGAGTGAGACATTTTTCCAGCCCAGCACAACTTAGGTGGTTAGGAAGAAAGATCAGTAACATGGAGGTGAAGGCTGGCCCAGAGCCCACATGGATAAAACACCAGTGATGGGATCGGGTGGTGGTGATAGAAACAGTAGAAGCTTTGGGAGCTCTCAAGCCAGAGACACTAAGGGGACCTGGCAACTGGTCAGAAAGAAATTAAAGGGGACCCCTATTCTGACATTGGATGTAGGACTAGACACTGTTTGGCAATTCCATTGCCTATACCCAAGTTCAGGGGCAGAGAAGAGTACTTTTGGTCAAGAGGGAGTAGAAGCCTAAAGGGGCAATATCACTTCTGTCCCCAAGGGATCAGGCACCCTGAGGAATAGTATCATTTCTATTCGCAAGGGAAGAAAGGCCCTGAGGAGCACTATTGATTCATAATCAGGGACCCCCTTCTGGGTGAGGACCAGAGTACAGACAAAGAAAGCAGTGACCACACCTCTTCCCAGATCACACCATCAGACCCCAGAACTAGCTTAGCAGTACAAAAACCCTGATGCTTAAGAAGAAGTCCATTTCTCCTCTCCCCTCCTCCTTTTCCCCCCATGCCATGAACAGGGCCCAGCATTTACATAAAGTTCAAAATAAAGGAATACAGTGGGAAAATGAGCAAACAACAGAAAAAGAACATAATCATGAAAAGCTACTATGTTGACAGGGAAGATGAAGACACAAACCCAGAAGAAGACAATGAAGTCAAAACAGCTATAAGCAAGGTCTCAAAGAAAAATGTGATTTGGATACAAGTCAAACAAGAATTCCTGGAAGAGCTAAAATATTATTGTCAAACTCAAATAAGAGTAGTAGAGGAAAAAATTATACAAAGAAATGAAAGAAAAGGAAGAAAATTATGAAAAGACAATTAACAGATTGATAAAAGAGGCACAAAAAATACTGAAGAAAATAATACCTTATAAAACAGGATTGGCCAAGTTGAAGAAGAGGTACAAAAATTCACTGATGAAAATAACTTCTTGAAAATCAAATTGGCCAAATGGAAAAATAAGTATACAATGTCACTGAAGAAAATAATTTCTTAAAAATTAGAATTGGGAAAGTGGAAACTAATGACTCCATGAGATATCAAGAAACAATAAAACAAAGTCAAAAGAAAGAAAAAAAAGAAGAAAATGTGAAATATCTCATTGGAAAAACAACTGACCTGGAAAATAGGTCAAGAAGAGATAATTTAATAATTATTGGACTACTTGAAATCCATGATCGAAAAAAGAACCTAGACATTATCTTTCAAGAAATTATCAAGGAAACCTGTCCAGATATGCTAGAACCAGAGGACAAAATAGAAAATGAAAGAATCCACCAATTACCACCTGAAAGAGATCCCAAAATGAAAACTCTCAGGAATATTAAAGCTAAATATCAGAGCTCACAGGTCAAAGAGAAAATTCTTCAAGCAGCAAAAAAGAAATTATTCAAATACTGTGTAGTCACAGTCAGGATCACACAATATTTAGCAGCTACAACATTAAAGGAGTGGAGGGCTTGGAATATGAATAACCTACCCAGCAAGACTGATTACAATCCTTCAAGGGGAAAAATGGATAATTAATGAAATAGAAAATTTTCATGTATTCCTGATGAGAAGACCAGAGCTGAATAGAAAATTTGACTTTTAAATATAAGACTCAATAGTAGCATAAAAAAAGTAAACATGAAAGCGAAATCACAAGGGACTCTATAAAGTTAAACTGTTTACTTTTCCATATGGGAAGATGGTACATGTATCTTCTCAGGTCTTTATTATTATTAAAGCAAGTAGGAGGCTTCTACATAAAAAGAGGGTGTAAGAATGAGTTAATTATATTGAGATGGATAGGCAAATGGATAGGAAAAAAAATGGATAAGCAAGAAAGATGCCCCGAGAGATGAAGGAAGAGAAAGAAAGAATAGAGAAAATCATCTCATATAAAAGAGGCATACAAGGAAGAGCTCTTACAGTAGAGAGGGAAATGGGGGGGGCAGGTGTATTGGTAATTAAGGAGGGATTTTAGCACTTATTCAACAAAGTGTCCTTGAAGAGCTTGGCCTTCGTTTCCTTGATCAAATTAGGAGTCCTTAATGACCTCCTTGCCTCAAGGGAAAGCCTAGTTTATGTGGGTTTGAGTGACATGTTTGTGACATCAGAGGCTTTTAGACCACATGAGTTTAAGTCGCATTTTTGTGACGCTTTTAGGTCACGTGGGTGAGTCGCATGTGTGACTCACCTTCGACCCTGAACAAGATATATAAACCCAGAGGTTGGCGTTCTCCCTTGAGACTCTCACTCCTGGAAGCACAGGACTCTGGGCAGCTGCTATAAGAGCCTCCCAGCTCACCCAGATGTTGATGCCTTCTTGATAACGCTGAATTGTATTTGGTCTGTTTATAATGTATCTTTGTAATTTGTTTGTATTTGCTCTGAAGTTCAGGGTGCTGGCTTTTTCCCCAAACTAAGTGAATGATATATGTATGTTGGATTGAAATAAGATTGTTAACTCCTTAATGCTACTTTCCTTAGTAAAGCAGATCAAAAGAACCTGTTCTGGCAGCGTTCTTGTTGTTGGGCTTGTGTTGGTCTTTCACCCCCACAGCAGCTGCTAACCGAATTGTTGCAACAGCAGGCAATGCTTGAACTTCACTCACATCTAGATTGGTTTGAAAAGGAGAAAATATACACATGTGCGTGCAGACACACACACACACACACACACACTCAATTGTTGATAAAAATCTATCTTACCCTACAGGAAAATAAGAGGGGAAGGGGAAAGAGAAAAGGGGAGGAGCGTGATGTTAATGGAATAGGAAGATCTTCCCCATTCATTAATAGGCCTATCTGACCACATGTGTTCAGTCTCAGCTGTGTGACATCCTGAGTCACATAGAACCCACTGGGGGAGAGACTTGCTTAAAGAGAAGGCTTGCTTGTAGGAAGGCTTTCACACCTTTTGGTAGTAGGCTAATTAGGCACTGAGTCACAAGGATTGTGATATATATACACAAAAGTGTATATATATTCTGAGTTGAGATTTTGCTTTGGGGGCTTGCTCATGAGAAGAACTTTTTGATTCTCTGGTTGGGACTCTGAGTAGCTGTTTTGTTAAGAGGCCCCCGACTACTCAGATGTAAATGCTCCCCCCATCCAGTGGTGTATGTAGGTGGTTGTATTACTTTGTTCAAACAGTTGAAGCCCTGTCTGTTGATCTTTGTGCTAATTTCTCTTCTTGTATTTTCTCCATGTTCAGGGTGCTGACCTTTCCTCTGAACTAGTGAATGTAATTAAAAGAAGATGGTTAACCCCTTTAAAAGCTATCTTTCCTTTAAAAGCAGATCAAAGAATCCGTGCTAGCAGGCCATCCTGGGTGTGCCAGGGTGCTTGCTGTTCAAAGGAGTAATAAAACAGAAGTCAGAAAAAAGAAGGCCATGGTCAGAAACAAAAGAGATTTTAGAGGAGGGACAAAATAAACAGCATGAGAGAAGGATAAACAGAAGAAAATAGGATGGAGTGAAATGCATAGTTAGTAATCATAACTGTGAATGTGAATGGGATGAACTCACCCATAAAATGGAAGCAGATAGCAGAATGGATTAGAATTCAGAATCCAACAACATATTATTTACAAGAAACACATTTGAAGCAGAGAGACACACAGAGAGTTAAAATAAAGGGCTTGAGCAAAATCTATTATGTTTCAGCTAATATAAAAAAGGCAGGGGTAGCAATCATGATGTCAAATAAAGTAAAAACAAAACTAGATCTAATTAAAAGAGAGAAACTACATGTTGCTAAAGGGCACCGTAGACAATGAAGTAATATGAAATACATATGCACCAAATGGCATAGCATTCAAATTCTTAAGAAAACTTAAATGAATTAAAGGAGGAAATAGACAGTAAAACTATACTACTAAGAGATGATTTTCCCCTCTCAGAGCTAGATAAATCTAACCATAAAATAAGTAAGAAAGAAATCATGGAAATAAATGGAATCTCAGAAAAGTTAAATAGGATACACATCTGGAAAAAACTGGATGGGAATAGAAAGCAGTATACCTTTTTTCACAGCTGTACATGGAACCTTCACAAAAACTGACCATGTATTAGAGCATAAAAACCTCACAACTAAATGTAGAAAAGCAGAAATATAAAATATACCCTTTTCAGACCATAATACAATAAAATTACATTTAATAAAGAACTATGGAAGCATAGATTAAAAGTTAATTGGAAACTAGGTAATCAAATCCTAAAGAATGAGTAGGTCAAAGAACAAGTAAAAGAAGCAATTAATAATTTCATTAAGTAGAATGACAACAATGAGACAACATTAAAAATTTGTGGGATGTGGTCAAAGCAGTACTTAAGGGGAAAATATACATATATATATATGTATGTATATATGTATGTATACATCAATAAAAGAGAGAAAGAGCAGATCAATGAATTGGTCATGCAACTAAAAAATGTAGAAAAAGAACAAAATTTAAATCCCCAATGAAACACGAAAATGGAAATCCTGAAAAAAATCAAAGTAGAGATTATTAAAATTGAAAGTAAAAGAAAATTGACCTAATAAATTAAACTAGGAGCTGGTTTTAGGGGGGTGGGACACAATGAAATAGATAAACCATTGCGTAATTTGATTTTTTTTAAAAAGAAAGAAGAAAACAAAATTACTAGTATCAAAAAATGGAAAGCGTGAATGTACCACCAAAAAGATGAAATTAAAGTAATTACTAGGAGTTATTTTGGCCAATTATAAGCCAGTAAAATTGATAATCTAAGTTAAATGGATGAATATTTGCAAAAATATAAAATGCCCAGATTAGCAGAAGAGGAAATAGAATACTTAAATAACCCTATTTTAGAAAAAGAAATAGAACAAGCCACCAATAAGCTTCCTAAGAAAAAATCTCCAGGATCAGATGTATTCACAAGTGAATTTCACCAAGCATTTAAGGAACAATTAATCCCTATATCATATAAAATATTTGAAAAAAATAGATAAAAATAGATATGAGACAAATGTTTGATACCTAAATCAGGAAGAGCAAAAACAGAGAAAGAAAACTATAAGCCAATTTCCTTAATGAATATGAAAACAAAAATTTTAATACAATACTAGCAAGGAGATTATAGCAATATATCACAAAGATCAAACACTGTCACCATGTGGGATTTATACCAGGAATGCAAAGTTGGTTCAGTATTGGAGAAAGTATCAGCATAATTGACCATATCAATAACAAAACCCACAAAAATCATATTTTATCAAAGATGCAGAAAAGCCTCATACAAAATTCCCATTCCTATTAAAAACACTAGAAAGCATAGGAATCAATGGAGCCTTTCTTAAAATGATAAGTAGTATCTATCTAAAATCATGAACAAGCATTATTTGTAATGGGGAGAAGCTAGAAGCCTTCCCAGTAAGATCAGGGGTGAAGCAAGGATGCTCAGTATCATCACTATTATTCAATATTATATCATAAATATTAATTAACTATGGCAATAAGACAGGAAAAAGAAATTGAAAGAATAAGAACAGGCAATAAGGAAACAAAACTATCACTTTTGCAGATGATTTGATGGTACACTTAGAGAACCCTAAAGAATCAACTAAAGAAGTAGTTGAAAGAATTCACAACTTTAACAAAGTTGCACAATACAAAATAAACACACAAAACCTCAGCATTTCTATATACTACCAACAAAACCCTGATCTGGATAGAGGGCTGATGGATTCAGAATGCAGACTGAAGCACATTTTATTTTCCCTCTCCCTCTTCTCTCTCTCTCTCTCTCTCTCTCTCTCTCTCTCTCTCTCTCTCTCTCTCTCTCTCTCTCCCCTCATGTTTTACAAGATTATAAATGTTTGTAATGGGTTTTGTTTTTCTTGCTTTTTCAATGGATGGAGGATGAGAAATGGGAGAGGGGAGAATACAGAACTGAAAATAAAATAAAATTTATATTTTTAAAAAAAGAGAAGTCCTTAAGCAGGTTAAGAAACCTTATCCTAACATATCCTAAAACAGACATCAGAGAAAAGAAACAGGTCTGAGACTCGAAAAGAGCACTCAGTTGAAAAAAGATGACCGATTCTCATGAAGAAAATTTGGATAGTACAACAACAAAGTATCAAAATGAGGAAGGAAAGAGGAAGTTGTCTTAAGCAGCCCATACAGTTGAACATTTCTAAATCAGATTTTAAAAGAAAGTATACTGGTAATGAAATCAAGAGCAGATAAATGAGAACAGATTCAAAAGAATAGTACAGTCCTCTAAGAACAGTATCAGTATTGAAGCCCAAAATAATCTATAGTTCCTAAAGAGTATTAAGGAGATAGATAGATAGATAGATAGATAGATAGATAGATAGATAGATAGATAGATAGATAGATAGATGGATGGGTTTTAAGTTATGTTGGGAAAGAAAAAGAACAAGAAAGATATAACCAACTCCTAGAGGTGAATGAATGAGATGATGATAAAGGTGATGGAGAGAAGGCAGAACTACTCAAATCCTGTTTTGCTTCAGATTGTAAGGGATAAAACAGAAATTATCAAATAGGGAATTTAAATCCAAGATAGTACGCTGTTGTAATAGAATTCAAATCTTGAAACTCAGATGGATTAGATGCCAGGGTACTGAAAGAACTTGCTGATATGATTGATGAGCTGCTATCCTTGATCTTTGAGGAAGCAATGAAGGGGAAAGCACCATAAGACTGGAACAGTACAAATATTCTCCTGGTTTTCCCAAAGGAGAAGAAGGCAAATTCTTCAAACAGCTCAGCGAGCTGAACTTTGATTCCTGAGAAAATTCTACAATGAATTACTAAAGAGATGTTTTGTGAGCATTTGTAATCAGAACAGCTAATGCTTCTGCAACTCTTTAAGGGGGCAGTGCCACAATGGAAAAAGCCCGAGGATCCTGTTTCGAATCTCAGCTCTCCCACTCACTATCCTTGTGACCTGGGGTGAGTCACTTAACCTCGCTGGTCCTCAGGTTCTTCATCTGTAAAAACGAGGCAGAGATCAGAGTAGATGCTACCTAAGGTCTGTTTCCAGCTCTGAAACTATGATATTAAGTTTTACAAAGCCCTTTCCTCATAGCAACCTTGTTAAATAGAGTGCATGCATTATTATCCTCATCTTACAGATGAGAAAATTGAGGACCAGAATTTTCAAAGTATGTTCTCCCAGGTAGGTAAAGTCAGAGACAAGATAGCAACCCAGGGGTTCTAAGACCAGTGCTCTCAACACTGTCCCACAGGAGGATTGCTCAGTTTGTAATTATAAAACCACACCTCTCTGAGGTCAGGGGTCTGGGCAGCCAGGCCCAAAGAAGAATGCACTCACTCTGGAGGCAGGGGAGCTAGATTCATGTCCTGCCTGTAGGACTTTGGGAAATCATTTAATTTCTTTGAGGCTCCATTTCTTCAAGTATAAAATGAAGATGGACTAGAAAGACCTCTGAAGTGCTTTCTTGCTTCCTGTCCTCGAGGCTGTGATCAGATGACCTTTGGAGGTTCCTTCCACGTATCTATCACCCACAAAATCTATCTACAGAACACAAATTGGAGAGAAATCCAGAGAGTGAAGGAAAGGAGCAAGTTATGGTCAAGTTTTTTTATGAATCAAATAACCAGGAGAGTCATTCTGAGTATGTAAACCAATAGCATTTCCAAAGTGTCACTTAGAGAGGTGATAAGGAGGGTGACACTTTTTAACCATTCTATATGTCAATGATGACAAGGATTTAAGGATCACGAGTACCTTACGTGTAGTAATAATTTCAAAAGCGTTGTTATAAATCATTTGTGGCGACTAGGTAGCTCAATGGATAGAGTGCTGGGCCTGGAGTCAGGAAGACTCTTCCTGAGTTCAAATCTGGCCTCAGACCAGATTGTGTGACCCTGAGTAAGTCACTTAACCTTGTGTGTGCCAGTTTCCTCATCTGCAAAATGAGATGGAGAAGGAAATGGCAAATCACTCCAGTATCTTTTCCAAGAAAACCCCAAATGGCATCGTGAAGAGTTGGACATGCCTGAAAAGACTGAACAATAACAAAAATAAATCATTTAGGGAAAGTAGAGAGCATATGAAAGAATATGAGAGAGTCAGAATTTCAGAGTTGGAAGAGAAAAGAATAAGGGAAATAAACATTTATTAAGCACCATTTATGCTCCAGGCACTGTATTAAGTGGTTTATGAATATTACCTCATTTGATCTTCACAACAACCCTGGGAGATAGGTGCTATTATTTATTTTACAGTTGAGGAAACTGAGGCAGATAGGGCATGGTCACACAGTAAGTGCCTGAAACTGGATTTGAACTCAGGCCTTCCTGAATCTAGGACCACCACTCTATCCACTGCACTACCAGCTGCCTCTAAGGATCTTTGGGACCAGCTAGTCCAAAACATACCTGGAGAAGGAGCTTCCTGATAACATACCTAACAAGCGGTCATCCAACATTTGCTCGGCGGTCTCAGGAGATGGTGGAGACCACCCATTCTTCTTTTGGAATAAATAAGAATTTGCTCCTCTAAAAATCAATCAGTGGATGCATGACCTCATCT
This sequence comes from Phalanger gymnotis, assembly GCA_028646595.1. Lineage (NCBI taxonomy): Eukaryota > Metazoa > Chordata > Mammalia > Diprotodontia > Phalangeridae > Phalanger > Phalanger gymnotis. The sequence goes on along the minus strand of CM053625.1, from coordinate 280,584,585 downwards.
AATGTGGGTTCTTTCAAATTACTTTTTTAAATGTGTATTTATATAAGCATTAACGTTTAGCTATTGCGGATGAAAAGAGGAGGTGTGGGTTTACTAGAGGCCACATTTATAATAAGCAAAGTGAGTGTTTGGGTCAGATGGTTGGGGAGGTCTGGGACAGACTTGGGGAAAGGAGGAATGAATTATCTGTTAGTGGTAGATAATGAGAGGGGACAACTACAGGTATTCATAAACAACGGCTCTATGTTTTGGAAGTACGTGTGTTTATAGAGAATAGACATATATAATAGACCTTTAAATGACAGTTGAATATACAGTGAGGATTGAGTATGTGAGCTCAAAGGTGGGATTTGATAACTAGAAACCCACCAGTTCCCTCCACAAACTCTGCTCTCTACTCACAAGGCCATCATCCTTGTCCAGGTCATTCTCACTTATTTTCTATATTATTAAAATGGCCTCTGATTAGGTCTCCCTGTCCCAAGTCTCTCCCTACTCCAGCCCATCCTCCACTCAGCTAGTGGATGAGAGAATATTTAAATCTCTGACCATTTCAATCCATTAACTAATAACGTCCAGTGGTTCCCTATTGCCTGGAGGATAAAATATGAATTCCAGATGGTTTTTAAAATCCTTCACAACTTGGTCCCAATCTATCTTTCTAGTTTCGTAGCACAGTGCCCAACATAGATTAGGCACTTAAAAAATGTTTATTGATTGATATTACTACGCTTCTGACATTCTGTGGTCCAATCAAAATGGCTTTCTTTCTGTTCCTCACAAAAAAGCCCTCCATCTCCCATTTTCATGCCATCGTACTGGCCATCATTTCCTAGGCTTCTCTCCTCCCTCCTACCTCTTGGAATTACTCTTTCCCTTCAAAACTAAGCTCAAACAGTAACTTCTGTGTATTCCTGATCTCCCAGAACTATTCTCCCTTGGATCATAGGGTAATATATTTTGAGCTAGAAAGAACCTCAGAGACCAACTCTTTCTCAAAACTACCTTGTCTTCATTTTCTATATATTCTATATATAAGCATATATGTATGCATCTAGGTCCCTATTAGCATGAATAATGAATCCTCTGAAGGGGTCACATGTATTCAAATTCACACTATTTGAAGTTACGGTTATATAAAACATGGTAATAGTCTAACGGAAATACGCAGTTTGAATTCAAATAAGTCTACCTACCACTAAAGAGTTTGAATAATTCAACCAACCTCTTTCAGGATTCCTTATTCACACTATTGGTGGCTGGCTGTATATTGTCTTCTCCTTTAGAATGTAAGATCCTTGAGGGCAGAGGTTTACTGTTGTCTTTGTATCACCAGCTCAATTGAGAAACTTTCTCCATCAAAGCTCAGTAGCTTCAAAGGAGGAGGTTAGTGAAATTTCCCCAGGAATTTGTATTAGTGATTGGGAAAGACTTAGGGTATGTGTTGAGGGAGGGAAGGTTGTCAGTGAGGGATTCTGGGGCAAAGATACTGAATCAGAAGACCCTGTAAGAACATGATACCTATAGCCCAGTTGTAGAAGATAGGAGTCACCTCACTCTCCAGCCTTGGATAAGAGAATAACATTCTTGGTGGCAAATAAAAATCGATATTGAATGACAGAAAAATTTATTTTATGGATAAATGATGTTGGGAATTATAGTTCTCTGAATAACAGTCTAGGTAGTATGAGAGAGGAAGGACGGCAAGGCCTGGGATTATTTACAAAACATGTAACTATTCGTAGTCATATGTTATAATGAGTTATAATCTCACCCACAGAGGGATTCCTTCCAGGGATCACTGTCTTCTCATCTTGTCGCAAAGTACAAAAGCTCTAGTAGATGGAAAAGTTTTGTCCATTTACAGGTTTATGATCAAGTATGTGTGTCCAGAATAACTGGGGCACGCTTTGAAAGCTACAAATCTATGCTGGTCGACCACTAGAGCTGTTAGTGTGAGAATAGATAGCGAATAATTCTGGGATTTAGCCGGACTGGAGTCAGGAAGACCTGAGGTCAAATCCATCCTCAGACACTAACTGTGTGACCCTGGCCAAGTAATTTAACCCTGTTTGCCTCAGTTTCCTCATCTGTGAAATGAGCTGGTGAAGGAAATGGCAAACCATTCCAGTATCTTTGCCAAGAAAACCCCAAATGGGAACACAAAGAGTCAGATACAACTGAAATGACTCAACAATAAAAATGCTAAGGCATAAATGTTTCAGCACCAGACCTTGTGTCTGACTTGGGGGAAGCTGGGGGTGGGGAAGGGTTGCTCTGAGTCAGGAATAACCCTCATGTTCTGGAATGCTCCAATGATCAAATGAGATGATCTTTGTAAAGTACTTAGTGCAAGGCCTGGCACATAGTAGGTACTTACAAATGCTATCATCATCATTGTTATAATTATTATTAATTATGCTGCTAGATAAAGTCATAATCCTGGGGGTATATGTAGACATATGTGGGGAGAAGAAAGAGAGGGGAGTCCCCTGCTCTGGGATTCTCCCTCTCATTCTGTGTTCCATGTGTCCCCTTTTGGCTCCCAGAGCCCACAAACAAACCTTGTCTCCCCTATCAAGTCTGAGATTTGCCCCATAACCCTCAGAGCACAAGTGTGTTTTAACAAACCCAAAACAGGGGCTTCTTATTCCAGCCTTGGGTCTGCCTTTCTTGTGGGTTCTATTGTTGTTTTTCCCAGGTAAGAATATGCTAAGATAGATAGATAGATAGATAGATAGATAGATAGATAGATAGATAGATAGATAGATAGATAGATAGAAAGACATAGATAGATAGATAGATAGATAGATAGATAGATAGATAGATAGATAGATAGATAGATATAAAATTTTAAAATATCCCTTCCAGGGTATCCCAGGATAAGCTCACCTCTCCTTAGAGCTCCCAGACCTGGACCAGATTTCCAAAATCCCCAATCTCTCAAAATGCTGGCTTGAAGTTCTCACATCCCAGGTGCAATGAATGAAGGGAGTATTGGGTCATTCCCAAAGGCTGGAAGAAGGGGACTCTGTCAACAACAAAAAGAAATGATGTAAATAGATCCCTATTAGGGAAGAAGAGGGTAAAGGACTGGAGATAGGTGCAATACAGGAACAAATTACTTGTCTTCTACTGAATTCTCAGGACATCAGACAAGTTGTTGCTGTTGTAGAGAGAAATAGTGACAGTTTGTTGAAAGAGCCAAGCAAGGACCTGAGTTATTGTTGCAAAACTTCTGGGATCCTAGGTGAGTATCAGCACTAGCCCCCATATCTCTTAATCCCATCCTTTCCCTAAAAAACCACAACCACCAAAAGAGAATGGAAAGGACCGAGGGCACAAAAGTAAATTCAACCGGTGAGAAAACAGGAAATGGTCATGGAAGCCCTCTTATACTGTACGTGTGTCTGTCTGTGGGTGTTTGTATTATATTAATTAAACAATATTTATTAAGTGCCTACTGTGTTCAGGGCCTACAAAGATGAAAGACAAAATAATCTCTGTCCTCCAGGTGTGTGCCTGTGGATCCTAGGACCCTTATGGTGTGTGGGGGGAGGCAGAGGGAATTGTATGGGTGTGTGTGGGTGTGGGTGTGCATGTGTGCCAGTGCTCAGGACCAGGAGAGGGTCATAGAATCATGGCCTTTCTAACGGACAAGTAGAGCCCTACCTGCTTGGACATGCCACATACGCTTTGTTTCCCTTGTGCTGAGGTCTTCAGCACTAGTCAGATCTGTCTGGACACTTACTGGAAGAAGTCATTTTCAGAGATTTGTTCATTTCGAGTCACAACAATAGATTGCCTCCTGGGCTCAGCCTCCACTTGGGCATAGTGGAGGAGGTGGGAACAGAAAGCAGTAAGGTTGCTCTCCAAGAGCTTATGGAAACAGAGACCAAGGATGTATCATCCCCGGGGAACTCTGTGGTTCAAACAGTTGGTACTTACTTGTCTCCTCAATTCCTTGACTACTGACTGGGAGAATCTGGAGAAGGGAACAATCGCCATGGACTGGGGTGCTCATGGAGAAGGCAAAAACTAAGACAGGCAGGTATTAAAAAATGGGTGAGTAGACAAAGGGGAGAACAGAGCAGCATAAGCACCTTGCCGAGGTTAGAACAAGCATGGTGCAGTATGGCGGGGGGGGGGGGGGGGGGGGGGGGGGGGGGGGGGGGGGGGGGGGGGGGGGGGGGGGGGGGGGGGGGGGCGGGGGGGTTGGGGTAGGGCAGTGGGGACACTGGCCAGAGGGGAACCTGTGGGGCACACAGAGGAACAGCGAAAATTAAGGTTGAAACATGCACAAGAACAAGATGGGGGAGGGTTGTGAAGGTCAGGCAGAGTATTCTAGGCTATTGTTTATGGAACCTGGGAACTGCTGGGATCCATTGACAGGAAGATATGGCCTGGGGCCAAAACCAGCTTTCTCTCTCTGTCTCACCCTGTCCTTTCCTTTTTCTTCTTCTTCCTCATGAAGGGACCCAGTGGAAACATCTCACTATTCCAACAAGGTGATTCTCTAACGTTATTCTTGGAGGAGGCTGCAGGGGCCTCTTGCAAAGACCCTTAAATGATAAAACAATCAGAGCCAGAGGAGGAAGGAGGGATGGGAAGGGAGGGAGAGAGAGAAAGAGAGAGAGAGAGAGAGAGAGAAAGAAAGAGAGAGAGAGAGAGAGAGAGAGAGAGAGAGAGAGAGAGAGAGAGAAACAAACATCCTCTTCCATTCTGAGGACCGGAAGCCAGCAAGAGGATCTTAGGTGGTCTCTCCTGGCATTTGAGATACTACCAGTCTAAACTACATAATAGGGGGAGGCACAAAGAAAGAAAGCCCTCCTCAGGTGGAAATTACAGAGCTTATTCTGTACCAGGAGAGGCCGGGTGGGACTTTCTCAGCCCTATACCAAGGGTATTAATAGCACCAGGAAATTCCCCAGACTGGGTAGAGCCTTCTCTGTCCCTCCTCATCTGGATCATCTGCTTATTTCAATGAGATATTCTCCCCACCACCACCAACATTAATGGAACAAGGTGAAGAGGAACTCACAGGCTCTGCAATTGCCAGAGGCTAGAGCTGTGGGGGAACAGATGGGGAGGATCAAGGCCTGCTCTGTCTTGGAAAGGAATTGGCAGGATTCCCAAGACTTTATGCTTCTCAGAGTTAATCAGAGACATCTCGAGGCCAGAGAAAAATAATGTTTTTGGTGGAGGTAACTAGCATATAGGAGAAAGAACTGTGGCTTTGAAGTCTTATAGCCTATGTCCAAATCCAGGCTCTGCCGCCGTATGACCTGGGTGACGTCACCCGCCTTCTCTGGGACTTTAGTCTCCCCTTCCATAAAAGAAGGGGATTTGAACTAGAGGATTCCTAAGGACCTTTCCAGATTTAAATCCTTGGATCCTATGAGTGAGTGTGCATGTGTGTGTGTGTGTGCAGGTGCGTGTGTGTGTGCATGTGTATGTGTGTGTGTGTGTGAGTGTGAGTGTGTGTGTGTGTGTGTGTGTTAATAGCAAGGGTGATTACAGGTCGCTGGGGTTGAAGTAATCACGGAATGCTTCTGGAGGAGGCATCTCTGGCTACTTGTGCCCAACCTGTGGTAGAGCCTTCCAAACTCATATTGGTCTGACCAGCCAGTCAGATACCTTGTAATTTGACTCTAACACAGCGATGTCTTGTTGGTCCTCTTCAAGAACCAAGGACAACAACTCACCAACCAACCAATTTGAACTAGGCCTTGAAGGACTGTCAGTGGAGAAGAAGAAGGCATTTCAAGCAGGGAAAATGATCCTGGAGCAGTTGGAGAATAATAAGGTTTGTGTAACGACAACAACAACAATGAGGCTAGCGCCAGAAGAAGAGTCAGGAAGACCTGAGTTCAAATTCTGCTTCAGACCCTTACTAGTTATGTAACATGAGGCAAATCACTTCAGCTCTGTCTGCCTCAGTTTCCTCATCTGTAAAATGGTAATGATAATGGTGGGGGAGATGTTGTAGGGACGAATGAGATAATATTTGTGAAGAGCTCAGTAAAATTTGTCAAGTGCTAACATCACTTTAAGGTTTGCTAATTGCTTTACATCCATTATCTCATTTACATAGATAGTGACCAAATTCTAGAAACCCTAGAGCTCCACATTGAAGAGTTTAGACTTCAGAGAAGGAGAATGTTAAGGTCAAAGCCACATTCCCAGATTCAGGTGTAATCTAGAAAGAGGAGGAGAGGAAAGGGAAGGGAGAAGGAATAAACATTTGTTAAGTGTCTGTCAGGCACTGTGCTAAGCACAAACATTACTCCGTTTGACAGAGAGGTTTGGGACTTTGTCTGGATCTCCTTCTTTCTAATCTCCTTGTCTGCTAGCCCCCTCCCTCCCCATTTTCTGGGCTGCCCCACCCGCAGGGTGATCTCTGGATTGAAAGGAGCCAGAAGAGGGGTGGGGTGGCCTACCCCTAGCCCTGCACCTGCTTGGCCAAAAACCAGCATGAAGGGCCTAGGGATGTTTCTCCCAGTGGTGGGGAGTGTGCTCTGCTTCGATGCCTCTGATATGGAATCACCCCTGGAGGCTCCACACCTGAGCAGATGTGTGTGTTTTGGGAGAGGAGGAGGGCCACATTTAGGAAAGATGCCTGTGTTGTCACATTTAAAAATAGCCCTCCAGCGCCTGAGGGTTACCAGACACATCCTGACAGACTCACACCTACATACGCACATACATAGTCACACTTCTAAAGTCCATAAAAGGAGAGGGTTGGGCTAGAATCAAGATCTCTCGGTTCCCTTCTAGCTCTGAATCCTGGGATCCCATGAGACACTACTAACACACTAACAATAAACACAGGGAACAAAAAACAAACAGTCCCTCAGAACAATGCCTCCTCCATTCCTAATAACTTCTAACACCATCACCAACCTATTTTCCATTCCACTAATGGCAGAAAAAGATACTCACTTAAACTAACCCCTCTGTCTGCACCCTCAATGCCATTCTACCCACAGCCCCACGCCCTGCCCCACCCCACCATACACCTCCTCTGAGGTCTTGCAGTAGCAGACACCTCCATCACAAATCTTCAGTCTCTCCCTCAATTACTGGCTCCTTCCAATATGTCTATAGACATCCTTGGGACTTTACATTCATTAAAAATTTAAAAAAAAATTTAAAGCCTTGTCTTGATCTCTCTTCCCCCAATTAGTAAGTTTCTTGAAAACTGGTCTACACCTTACACCCTCCCCAAAAAATACCCACACATAATCCAGTAACACTGACCTCCTGGCTGTTCCTCCAAAAAGACACTCCATACCCTTGGTCTGGCCATTTTCACTGTTTGGTTCCCGTGCCTGAAACTTTGTCTCTCCTCATCTCCTCCTTCTGGCTTCCTCAAATCTGGGATAAAGTCCTACCTTCTGCAAGAAGGCTAGTAGATAATCTCTCATTTATGCTGCATCTATCTTCTTTATGCATAGACAATTTGGCACTGACTTCACAACAACATTGGAACTGAAAATGTTTTTAGCCTTGGTTTACAGATGGAGAAGCTAAAATTCAGAAAAGTGAAGTGACTTACCCACAGTCACACAGTTAGGCATTATAATTGCTATTGCCAAGAATTCTGTCTCCTAGCATCAATCAAGACCTTGAGTTCAAATGCTGTCTCAGTCATTTTGGCCAATCAGTCAATAAACATTTATTAAGAAACTACTATGTGCTAGGCAGCATTGCTAAATGATGAAGATAGAAATATGAAGAATAGAGATAGTCCTTGCCCTCGAGGAGCTTATAATCTAATGGGGGAAGATAACATACAAAAAGAAGCCTAAGGGAGGGAGAGAAGGGATGGAAAAGTCCAAAGGAGTGTAGCTGGGTGGGAAGTGTAGGGAGAGACGACTGGCCTGGGCCCTCTCCATTCATTAGTTGTATAGCCCTGGACAAGCCATTTTCACTCTCTGAGATAATGAGTAAGAACCTATAAAACGAAGGGGTTTGGAAAAACCGTCTAAGCCCCCTTCTGTCTTTACCATTCTGTGGTCATGTGCTATGAACCAAATAACTTCTCTGGATTATTCCCAACCCTTTCATTTCTCTCCTCCTCACCCTGTAGGGTCAGGTGGGTGACCTTCACTCACCTTTCCTTCGCAGATGAGAGAATGCTTGGCATAACATGATGGGGACCAGTTCTATTCTGGGATTTTTTCCTCCCTTCCTAATTTTCCACCCTCAGGCATTCATTCCTGGAAAGAACTGGAGAAAAGCCATTTCAGGAAAGGTTTTCCTACTCAGCCTCTGGAGTAGGAGTTAAGAAAAGCACAGAAAAGTTGAATGTCTGCTTAGCCAGAATCCACCCAGCCAGAACATTTGCGTCCAGGAAAACATTTCCTGCCCTCCATTACTAAGGGGCACTGTTCATTCTAAAGACCCCGAGATCCTGAATGTTCTGTAGACTCAACATAAGTTTATCATTAAATGTATTTTACTATAACTCCAATTCTTTGAAAATCGGTACAATATTCACAGAATCACAGAACGTTATAGCTGGAAGGGACCATAGAGACTATCTGGTCCAACCCCTCCTTTTACAGAATGGGAAACTGAGGCTCAAAAATTATATACCCTATTCAAAGCCACAAAGCAAATATTCAGAACTGGGACTAGAAAGTACAGATTTTCTTAACAGCAAATCCAGGTTTCCTCCTATTCCAGTTCTGTTTCATTCAACAAGTCCCAGTTGAGCTCCCTTGTGTGCCCAGTTCTATGCTAGGGGCCCTAGAGGAAAGAGGAGAAGAATTCAAGTGTGACAAACATCAACTGATTACCTATTCCATTCCAGGACGCTGGGCTAGGAGAAGGGGACCTGACCCAGTCCAGATGAAATGTTGGTCCCTGCTCTAATGAAGCTTAAAGTTTAGTAACAGTGTAAAACAGGTTTGTATCCACAGAAAGACATATGTATATGTGTGCGTACATTCATATGCAGTGTGCTTATATACACATACATGTATGTGTGTGCATGCATACACATACATACATATATACGTATATACACATGCGTTGTACACATGACATGGAAGTAGAGTGCTAAACCAGGAGGACCTGGGTTTACGTCACTCCTCTGACTGGCTGGATGTATAGTGACTGGATTACCCTGGGAAAGTCTACAACCCGTCAGAGTTCTAGACAACATTCTAAGAAATAAATTGCAGAGAAATTGGTAGAGGGTTTGCCATGCTAATGAAGTCATAGATATTATAGATTTAGTCTCTGTTTACCTTCCTTCCTTCCTTCTTTCTTTCTTTCCTTCTTTCTTTTTTCTTTCTTTCCTTCCTTCTTTCTCTTTCTTTCTTTCTCTCTCAAATGCATATATATGTGTGTATTTATGCATATATACATACTCTCTGTGTAGGTATGTGTGTATATGTGTATGTGTGTATGTATAGATATAGATATGCAATTTTAAAACCTCACCAGGACTTTTGGACAACCTATATATACATATATTGTATACATATGTATGTATATATGTGTGAGTTTATAAATATGTACACACATACGCATAAGTACACTTGAAAAGTATAAAATGATACATTTTACATCATAAAATATCATTAATATTAATAACAGTATTATCACCTACTGCTTATCAAACATACGTACCACTAATCATGGAGGAAATCCAGCACTGATTTCAAGTTGAAGAAGGATCACTATAGGTGGTGAGGTTCTTCCAGTAGTCCAATTGGCAGGTGACAGCAGAGCTGATTATATCAAGCCCTGGAACAAGGAAGAGCCTTCTTAATGAGTTCTATCATCCTGCAGAGTTTGGCCTAACTACCCACATAAGTGGAGGAAGCATACCTTCTGTGCAGTCTATCACAAGCAGTTGGATGGACAACCTATAGAGCTCATCCATCAGGGCAAAAATCTTAGAGACACTGTGACTGCACAGAGTTAGGCCTAGAATTAAAGAGGGGAAGGAAGAACGTAGACTGTATTATCATCTTTGGGAAAATTGCCCAGTTCTTTTAACAACCCCAAGCTTCATCCTGAAACAATTCCTCTAATTTTCACCATCAGTGTTTTGGCCAATGATGGTGTATGGCTGCAAATCATGGAAGACTACAGCCTTTGAGAACTGAAGTTAAGGATCATTCCAAGGGCCATGGAGATGGTAGCTGTGAGCAGGTTGCCATGTATCACAGATGAAGGATCATGCAAGAAAAAGAACATAAATGATGTCATCAGAAAAATATATCCCCAGAGGAACCATGGCTATTCAGGAAATAATTAGAACTTGATGAAGCACGTTGGTTGGACTTGCTTAGATAAGGGTCTCTGGGAGCCCTATCTATGCCCATGTCCATGGAAGGACATGAACCAGAGTAGGAGATGGATAGCTCGATGACACAGTAGTTAGAGCACTGGACCTAGAATCAGGAAGATTTGAGCTCAAATCTGGCCTCAGACATTTACTAGTTGTGTGGCCTTGAGTAAGTCACTTAACCTTGTTTGCCTCAGTTTCCTCAACTGTAAAATGGAGATTATAATAGCACCTACTAATCAAGGTTATTATAAAAATCAAATGAGAGATTTGTAAAGCTCTTAGCACATAGTCGTTGCTTAATAAATGTTTGCCTCCTTCCCTTCATGGTCTGTATTGGGAGAGGGAATACCCTCATCAGTGAATCCCAGGTCCACCAGCATACTGCAGTTACCATCCACTCCAGCTCTCTTCTGATGCCTCATCGCAGTGTGAAGGTGACTCCTCATCTCTCCATAGCTCTGCCAGAGGAATGCAAGTTTCAACCAAAGTGGGTCCTCCCAAGCTGGCAAGGCTTCAAGTACAGTCCCAACAATGGATTATGTGTTTGTGATCCAAGTGTCAGCCTAGCTAAGTTCAAGAAAGTCTGTCACCAAGGTAAGCAAGATGCTACAGGGTAGTGGACGGCTTTTTGACCGTATAACAATTCTCAATAAACAACAATGCCTCCTGGGTGCCAGGGACTGTGCTAGCTGCTGAAGATTCAAAGTCAAAAGCAAGACAGCCTGTGCTTAGAAGAAGCTTATGTTTATTGGCAGGAGACAACACATACATGTATTAGTGTATATATAAAAAAATAACCATAAGACAATTTAGAGGAGGGGGAGGTTAGGAAAGGAAGTCTTCATGAGGAAGGTGGTATTTGAGCCAAGATTTAAAGTCAACTTGGGCATCTTAAGAGTTGGAGCTGAAGAGAACATGTAGTCCAGGCACAGCCTGCTTTTCAAAGGGCCAGAGGTGGGAGATGACAGATAAGGAACAGCAAAAAGGTCAGTTTTATTGACTCGAAGGGTCTATCAAAAGAGGGAAGGGAGCAAGCTTTTATTAATAACCCACTATATGCCAGACACACCAATATTTGCTCTACAAATATTAATTTGATCCCGACAACTCTGAGAGATGGGTACCATTATGATCCACATTTTACACTTGAGGAAACGGAGTCAGATTGGGGTTAAATGGAGATAGACACACCAACACCCCCGTATCAGGTTCTCTTTGCTAGAGGAAGAGTGAGTGACCCTCCAGTTTCCTAGCCATCCAGGATCATGTAGCTGGTAAGTATCTGAGCCTGAATATGAACTCTGGTCATCCTGACTCCAGGCCCAGTGGTCTATCTACTACACCACCTAGCCACCTCTGGAGAGTCAATAAATGCATTAACAAGACAAAAGGGGATGTCAGAGGCAGGTCTTGAAAGACCTTAAATGCCAAAGACAGATACTTGGATATTGAATCAATCGGGAGCCACTGGAATTTCCAGGACAGGGGTGTGACATGTGTTTTAGTAATATCATCCTGGGAGGTGAGAGAATGATTAATAGAGATGGGAGAGATGAGGCAGGGAGAGCAACTGGGGATGCAATTGCAATAGTCCAGGAGAAAGATAATGGGGGTTTGAACTGGAGAAAAGCTGTACAAAGGACCAGAGAGACTTGGGGACTGATTAGATATGAGGGATAAGGGAGGGTAAAGAGGCAGGGATTACCACAAGGATGTAAGTGTCAATTATTATCATTAGTTTTATCAAAACAATTCAGCAAGTACTTTGTTGAGGCCTTGTATTGGGAGATCAACCCTCTCCCCAAGGGTATCAGATAAGAGAAGTGGATGTACTCAGTCCACCCCATCCCAAAGGAAGGCTGAACCAAGGAAACTGATTCTTTTTGTTATTGTTGTTTCTGAGAGGGCAGAAAAGGGAGAGAGACACAATAGATACAGAAAAAGCATTTGACAAAATACAACTAGAGAGCATAAGAATAAATGGAGTCTTCCTTAAAATGATAGATAGCATCTATCTAAAACCATCAGCAAGCATTATATATAATAGGGATAAGCTAGGAGCATTTCCAATAAGATTGGGGGTAAAACAAGGATGCCTGTTATCACCACTGTTATTCAATACTGTACTAGAAATATTAGTTTTAGAAATGAGAGAAGAAAAAGAAATTGAAGGCATTAGAATAGGCAAAAAAGAAACAAAGCTATCACTCTTTGCAGATATGATGGCATACTTAGAGAATCCTAGGGAATTACTTGAAATAATAAACAAATTTAGCAAAGTTTCAGGGTATAAAATAAACCCACATAAATCATTGGCATTTCTACATGAGATAGAAAAATAATCCATTTAAAGTTACTGTAGACATTATAAAATATTTGGGAGCCTACCTGACAAAACAAACCCGGGAACTATATGAACAATTGCAAAACACTTCTCACCCAAATAAAGTCAGATCTAAATAACTGGAAAAACATCAGTTGCTCATGAGTAGGCTGAGTTATATAATAAAAATGACAATTCTACCTAAATTAAATTACTTATTCAATGCCATACCAATCAAACTACAAAAAAAATTTATAGAGCTTGCAAAAATAATAACAAAATTCATCTGGAAAAACAAAAGCTCCAGAATATCAATGGAATTAGTGAAAAGAAATGCAAGGGAAGGTGGCCTAGCTGTACCAGGTCTTAAATTGTATTATACAGCAGCAATCATCAAAACTACTTAGCACTGGCTAAGAAATAGAGTGGATCAGTGGCATAGATTAGGTACGCAAGACATAATATAGTCAATGACTATAGTAAATCTATAACTGATAAATCCAAAGACTCCAGCTTCTGGGATAAGAACTCACTATTTAACAAAAAATTCTGGGAAAAGTGGAAAATAGTATGGCAGAAACTAGGCATAGACCAACATCTCACTCCCTATACCAAGATAAAGTCAAAATAGGTACATGATTTAGATATAAAGGCTGATACTATAAGCAAACTAGGAGAGCAAGGAATAGTTTACCTGTCAGATTTATGGGGAAGGGAAGAATTTATGACTAAACAAGAGACAGAGAACATTATGAAATGCAAAATGGATGATTTTGATTACATTAAATTAAAAAGTTTTTGCATAAAACTAATGCAACCAAGATTGTCGGGTTTTGAGGGGAGAAGGCAGGGTGTTTGGGGTTAAATGACTTGCCCAAGGTCTGACAACTAGTGTGTCAAGTATCTGAGGCCAGACTTCAACTCTGGTGCTCCTGACTCCAAGGCAGGTGCTCTACTCACTGCACCACCTAGCTGCCCCCTGCAACCAAGATTGGAAGGGAAACAGAAAGCTGGCAAATAATTTTTACAGCCAGTGTCTCTGATAAAGGTCTCATTTCTAAAATATGTAGAGAACTAAGTCAAATTCATAAGAATACAAGACATTCCCCAATTGATAAATGGTCAAAGGATATGAACAGCCAGTTTTCAGAGGAAGAAATTAAAGCTACCTATAGTCATATGAAAAAATATGCTCTTAATCACTACTGATTAGAGAAATGCAAATCAAAACAACTCTGAGGTACCACATCACACCTATCAGATTGGCTAATGTGACAAAACAAAAAATGATAAATGTTGGAGAAAATGTGGGAAAATTGGAACACTAATGCATTGTTGAACCTGCAATACCACTTCTAGGTCTGTATCTCAAAAAGATCATAAAAACAGGAAAAGGACCCACTTGTACAAAAAATATTTACAGCAACTCTTTTTGTGGTGGCAAAGAATTGGAAATTGAGGGTATGGCCATCAATTGGGGAATGGCTGAACAAGTCGTGGCATATGAATGTAATAGAATACTATTGTGCTATAAGAAATGAGGAACAGGCAGACTTCAGAAAAACCTGGAAAGACTTATATGAACTGATGCTGAATGAGGGGAGCAGAACCAAGAGAACATTGTATCCAGTAACAGCCACATTGTGTGATGACTGACTTGGCTAGACTTAGCTCTTCTCAGCATTGCAAGGTTCTGAGACAACTCCAAAAGGCTCATGATGGAAAATGCTGTCCACATCCTGAGAAAGAAGTATGGAGTCTGAACGTAGATCAAAGCATATTATTTGTACTCTCTGTTTTGCTTTGTTTTGTTTCTTCTTTCCCGTGGTTCTTCCCACTAGTTCTAATTCTTCTTTACATCATGACTAATGTGAAAATATGTTTAATATGAATGCATAAATAGAGCCTATATCAAATTGCATGCTGTCTTGAAGAGGGGGAGGAGAGGGCGGGGAGAAATTTAAAATTTAAAGTCTCATGGAAGTGAATGTTGAAAACTAAAAATAAATTATTTTTTTAAAAGGTGGGAGAGAGAGAACAAAGAAAATTCTCCTAGGTAAATCCCCCCAAATGGATATTACTTATGTTTCTCAAAGGATAAGACTTACCCTGTCTCCATCTCATCCCCTACCCCACCCCACCTCCCAGCCCCTAGTTACTAGGCAACTATTTATAACCCATTTATGTCTGATAAATCTATTTCTCTTTCTCATCCAACCAGTTCCAACTACCAACCCTCGCTTTGCTTACTCCAATCTCTTTGTGTGCCCACCACCCACTACCCCAAACCCTGCCCTGGGGGGAGCATGAATCATGAGCTTATATCAGTAAGCAGTAAGAGGAAAAGGTTTTCTGGCTGACACCCCAGCTCTCCCGTGTCAGGTTCTCTTTGCTAGAGGAAGAGAGGATAATCCCTCCAGTTCCCCCAAAACATCTGTTCCAGTCTTCACATCCCTTCTTCTACTTACTTGTCCAATCAGGCCAATGCCTGCAGTAACTGAGGAAGACTAACTCTATAGGTTCTGTAATTATGCCCACCTCCAGACCCCCATGAGCCATTCCTCATACAAATCTAGACTTTGGTTGGAATGGTATTGTAAAAAGAGCCTGAAATTTGGAGTCAGAAGGCCTAGGGCCAAAGTCTACTCCTTCATTACCTTTCCAGAGTCATTTTAAATTTCTCCCCACCATGCTGTCTTCCAGTCAGGGTAGACAGCTCTGCCAGCATTTGATTTGCTCGGCCTTTCCTTTTTGTACTGTCTCTGCTTATTTAATTGATGTACTGTGGTCTCTCAGAGCTGTTCTAATTCATATTTCTCTCATTTCTATTGTTATCCATGGCCCAAGAGCCCCTCCTTGCCCTGCAAACACTCTGGGCTCACACAGAACAGGTTTGATCCTGGCAACCTGACTATGGGGTAGTTAGTTTATTTCTTAGACTATGCTGAATAAAGTTTAGGTGTAAACACTAATAATAATAACTAACATTTATATGGTGTATACGACATGCCAAACACTGAGGCAGACAGAGGTTAAGTGACTTGCCCAGGGTCACACAGTTGGTAAGCGTCAGAGGCCTGATTTGAACTCAAGTCTTCCTGATTTTAGGCCTGGTGCTCCATCCTCTATAGCACTTAGCTTCTATGTCTAGGTCTCCCAAAATATAGGCAACAGCTAAGTAATGGGTGGAGCATTGAGCCTGCAGGCAGGGAAACTTCAAATCCTGAGCTCAAGTCTAGTCTCAGACACTTACAGGCAAACCTGCTTTTATTGTGTTTTGCAGACATTCTGTTTTCCTTTGTTTTTTTAACAAATTGAATTGGCCACCCTGCATCAAGCAAATCTATTGGCACTGTTTTTCCAACAGCACATGCTCACATCATGTCTCTGTCACATTTTATTAATGCTCACGATATTTCAAATTTTTCATTATATTTTTGCATATTATATATATTTCATTATATATTTATTTTTTAATAATTTTATATATCTAATTTTGGTGATTCTCACAATATTTCAAACTTTTTCATTATATTTTATATAATATATTCATTATAGATTTTTATAATTTTATATATTTAATTTTAGTAATTCTCACAATATTTCAAACTTTTTCATTATATTTTTATATAATATATATTCATTATATGTTTTTATAATTTTGTATATTTAATTTTGGTAATTCTCACAATATTTCAAACTTTTTCATTATATTTTCATTATATTTTTCTATAATATATATTTCATTATATTTTCATTATAATAATATCTGTTATGGTGATCTGTGATCAATGATCTCTGATGTCACTATTGTAATCATTTTGGGACTCCATGAACCATGCCCATATAAGACAGCAAACTTAGTCAACAACCACTGTTGTCTCTCTTCCTCTCCTCATGCCTCCCTATTCCATGAGACACAATAATATTGAAATTAGGCCAATTAATAACTCCACCATGGTCTCTAAAAGTCCCTCACTTTAAATCACAAGTTAGAAATGATTAAGTTTGGTGAAGAAGGCAAGTCGAAAGCCAAGATAGGCTGAAAGTTAGGCCACTGTCCCGATTAGCCAGCAGCCATCAACCTCAAGGCAAGACCCTCCATCAGCCGAAAGATTTTGGCTTGCTGACAGCTCATCGTTGCTGATGGCTAGCATCTTTTAGAACTAAAGCATTTTTAATTAAGGTATGTAGATTTTTTAAGACAATACTATTACACACTTAATAGACTATTTGTTGTTACTGTTCAATTGTTTCAGATTCTTTGTGAACCTATTTGGGATTTTCTTGGCAAAGATACCGGAGTAGTTTGCCATTTCCTTCTCTAGCTCATTTTACAGATGAGGAAACTGAGGTAAACAGGGTTAGTTGACTTGCCCAGGGTCACACAGCTAGTCACAGGACCAGTGCTCTATCCACTGTGCCACCTAGCTGTCCTTATTACATTATAGTATAAATATAACTTTTATACGGGCTGGGAAACCAAAACATGTGACTCACTTTATTGCAATATTTGCTTTATTGTTGTGGTCTGGAACCAAACCCGCAATATATCCAAAGTATGCCTGTACTAACTTTGTGACCCTGGGCAAGTCATAATCTGTCTGTCTCAGTTTCCTCAAGTGTCAAATTGGGATCATAATAGCACTTACCTCCCATAGTTGTTGTAAAGATCAAATGAGATAATATCTGTAAAGCCAGTCAATAAATATTTATGAAGCACCTACTATGTACCAGGGACTTGATAAGTGCCAAGGATACAAAAAGCAAAGTGCGTGTTTCTCCTCTCCCCCACTTACTTGCAAAGGCATTCAGCGCATTGTATGGGTGTCAGGTATGGAACTTGTCTGGGTATGTAGCCTACCACAGAAACTAAATGAGACCCAAAGAACTCCTCGGCTGAGTTAACACACACAAGAAAAATCAAATACTCAAACTTCCTATTAGACTCATTAGCCTTTCTCAGAAGGTAAAAACACTTTGTGGGTCTACTGGGCAAATATTCCCCATTGACCTATGACCTGCCCCAACTGAACAACTCCCACCTGTATCAAGAAGGGCTAACAAGGGGTAGATCTCCTGATTCGCCATGCAATGCCTTTTGTCCTCCATCTGCAGGAGTCTTTTTGATAAGTTTCTTCTCCTTCCAAAAGCATACCGCTGAGGAAAGCCTCTAAATGACCATCTGACTCTTGAATTCAAGACCTACCCACTTTTAAAACTCTCAAATTCAAGGACTTGCAAACTCCAGATTACCCATGTGGCAACCCCAGGCTGGAAACATCCATTCTCAAGATCACTGGTGTCTGGCCTTTGTTCAGAAGAGGAAATAGAAAGGCACATAACAACTTTAAATGAGAGGTCCAGAAGCTCATCTCAGACTTTCATGCAGCTGGATTCAAGCTCAGGTCTTCCTGACTCCAGGCCCAGCTCTCTATCCACTGCACCACCTGGCTGCCCCTAATTTGTTAGGTATAGCAAATTTTTAACTTGGAAAGGGGTGGGAGTTGGTCAAGGGCCCCTGATCAATTAAGTCTCCCAACTCACGTGATGAAATTGCAGGCTACAAGGGACAGGTAATAGAGATAATAAGGTGTTCCGGTTTCTCCCTTTTCAGACTTTTTGTAGTTGCATTCACAGCTTGGAAAGGCTGTGAAACCTTGAGTGGTTCACTCCCTGAGTTACCTATTTGCAGATCATAAAGGGTGAGAAATAGGGAATGACCTACTCACAGCCTGTAAAGGAAGTGTAAATAAGTATTTACACTTTGTTGTTCCTCTAGGAGCCATAAAAAAGCACGCTAATTTGCTGGAATGATAGGGCAGCCAGCCAATGGACCGTTAAAAAGGCAGCCAACTCCTGCAGACACAACATTCCCTCGAAGGACTCGTTTGAGATAGGAGGAGGTTTGTCAGTGGAGACTCATCTCTGGCAGTGGAGAAGAGAGCCAACAGTGGAGGAACTCTGGAGCAGGAATTATTCCTTGTCTTTTCCCTTGAACCTCTTCTAGAGGGTAGTGGAGGATGGGAAGGGGAAGAATTTATCTCTTGTCTCTCCTCCCCATCAGCGATGGCATCTGGCAGCATAGCAAGAGATGCCCATGTAGCAGACAGCAGTCAGTCAGTCAATAAACATTTGTTTAACAGCTACTATGTGCCAGGCACTGTGCTAAGCACTGGAGATACAAAAAAAAAAAAAAGAGGCAAAAGACAGTCCCTGCCTTCAGGGAGCTTATACACTCTAAAGGGGGAGATTATAAATCTATACAACTCAAGCTATCTACAGGATGAATAGGAAACAGTTAAAAGACAGAAGGCACTAAGAATTAAGAGGAGTTGGGAAAGGTTTCCTGTAAAAGATGGGATTTTAGCTGGAACTTAAAGGAAGCCAGGGAAATCTATGGAGATAGTAATAGGGGTAAGGCACTTAATACAGTGCCTGGCATGTAGCAAGCACTATAGAAGTGGTAGGTATTGTCATCCTTATTATCATTACACAGTTCTGGGACATACGATAGTCAGTAGAAAATAGACTTAATAGTCATTCCCCAATTGATAAATGGCCAAAAGGATATGAACAGGCAGATTTTAAAGGAAGAAATCCAAACTATCAAAATCTATTTAAAAAAAAAAAAGTTCTCTGGCCAGCTAGATGGCTCAGTGAGTAGAGCATCAGCCCTGGAGTCAGGAACCTGAGTTCAAATCCGACCTCAGACACTTGACACACTTACTAGCTGTGTGACCCTGGGCAAGTCACTTAACCCCAATTGCCCTGCCTTCTCCCCTCAAAAAAAAATTCTCCAATTCCCTAATAATTTGAGAAATTAAAATTAAAGTGGCTTTGAGGTTCTACCTCATGCCCATCAGATTGACAAACAGGACCAAAGAGGAAAAGGACAAACATAGGAAGGGCTACAAGAAAATAAACCCACTAGTGCATTGTTAGTGGAGTTGTGCATATTCTTTGAGCCACCCCTGTTCCTACTTTCTAACTCATTCCAACAAGCATTTGTTAAGTGCCTGGTACTGTATTAAGTGTTGAAAATATGCAAAGACAATGACAAAAACAGCCCCTGCCTTCAAGAAGCTTATATTCTATTGGCAGGGTACAGCATGTAAACAGAGAAGGATATAGAAGAAAAATTGAGAACAATTACAATGAAAGAGACCAGGAAAGATTTCCCACAGAAAGCGATACATGAGTTAAGCCTCGAAGGAAGCTAAGATTCTAAGAAACTGGCCTGGGAAATGACCTATACAAAGACACTGAGGAGGAAAATGGAATTTAAAGAACAGCTAGTTTGGCTGACAGTTCAGAGGGCATTATGGGGAATGACATGAAATAAACCTGGAAAGGTAGGCTGGAGAAAAACTGTGAAGGATTTCAAATCCCAAAGTGAGAAGTTTTTATTTTATCTTAAAGACAAAAAAAAAAAAGAGCCTCTGATATGTTTCTGGAGCAGAGGATGAACACGATTGCACTTCAAGCATATTTTGTCAAACATGCGGAGGAGAAATTGGAGAAGGGAGTGATCAGGCCGGACCTCAGCCCTCCATCCTCTTATAAGTGAGAAGTGATGGAGATCTGATCTGGAATGACAGCCCTATGAGGGAACGGAAGGGGAGAGATGTGAGTTATGTCGTGGACAGAGAATCTGGAATCCCTGGCCACTGACTATTCATGAGAAACAAGAGAAAAGTGAAGCTTTTGAACCTACCTCTGTAGCTTACTCCCTGCAAAAAGAAAAATAAATGGAAGAAAATACAAGAATACTAACCAAGCTGGCAAACCGTTTTATTTCTAGGGGCCTGTTTCCTTAGCCATAAAACAGAGGGGTAAAATTGCCATTTTTTATTATGTTGGCCCTGCCTATCCATAAACAATTAATATTTCTCCAATTATTTAAATTAATTTTATTTGTATAAAAAGTTTTTTTAAAAATAATTTTGTTTATATAGCTCCTGGGTTAGTTTTGGCAGGTATACTCCCAGGCATTTTATACTGTCTAGAGTTATTTTAAATATGTTGTATACAGTAACAGCAATATTGTTTTAAGAACAACTGAGAAAATTTTGGCTGTTATAAATGCCCAAATTAACTACAAAGAATATACGAAGGAAGATGCTATCTGCATCCTTAGAAAGAACTGACAAATAGAAGTATGTGTAGAATGACTTTACATACTATATATACAGTAAGTATGTATGTATCTAATTGTTGTCTAATGGTAGCCATCTCTGGGGGTGGGAGGGAGGCAGAAAAAAGAAATTTACATGATAACTTTATTATATATTTAAAAGAAATAGCAAGTTGTTCATAATAGATTAGGAGTTTCATGTGCAATCATCTTTTTTACTATGCCATGTTATGGAAATGCTTGTTTTATTCCAGAAATTAAAAATAAAAGAAAGAAAAGAAAATAGAGGGGTTGGACTATACCAACACTAAGATCCCTTTCAGATCTAAATCTTTAATCCTATGAGAGACTTTAGAAGATCACAAGTTAGACTTCTAGTTTCTGGAACTTCTGGACTTGGAAGAAATGCCCTTCCTGGGAACATCCAGATGGCCTAGAGACAGAGAAACCACTAAAGAGGAGGAAGAAGAGGAAGACTATGAGCCACACTAGACTCCCAGGGAAATGGTATGGGTGTTCTGGGGCTAGCTCCTACCAACTCTCTCAGAAGAACTGAGTGTTAAATTTTCAGTATGAGCATTTACACTTCAGAGTTCAGCAAATGCGACAAATCAAGCCTTGGTTTATTGTCTTTGCTGATTGTCTCTAGATCTAAGAATGTGATGGGGGAAATGCAGATTAAACTTAAAAGTGTGTCAGGCATACATTTGGTTGGGGAGCCTATTGCTTTGGGTGGGGGGAGGTATTTCTTTTATTCTTTTGGAATCAATCACAGTTAAGTGACTTGCCTAGGGTCACACAGCTAAGTGTCTGAGGCTGGATTTGAACTCAAGCCCT
Organism: Phalanger gymnotis; assembly: GCA_028646595.1. Classification (NCBI taxonomy): domain Eukaryota; kingdom Metazoa; phylum Chordata; class Mammalia; order Diprotodontia; family Phalangeridae; genus Phalanger; species Phalanger gymnotis. The sequence goes on along the minus strand of CM053625.1, from coordinate 280,562,979 downwards.
TCTCACTCCAGAATCCCTGCTCTATCCGCTGAGCCACATAGCTGCCCCAGGGCAGTCTATTGTTAAACCTTTACCTGCACACCCCTGAATGGGAGGGACCTCTAGAGAAAGCACTAAAAACGAAAGGAAATAAGGACCTGTGGCATGGTAGAACAAGCATTTAAGGAAGGAGAGATGTGATCAGATAGTCTAGCAAGATCTGGGTTGGGGAGACTAAGGAAGGCCATTTTCTAACCCGTTTCTTCCTCCTGCTTCTTGGGAGCACTACTTAGGAGAGACACCCTCTTACTTCTTCCAATGCCCCCCCCCCGACCTTGCTGCAACTTCTTACACCGTGTGTTTAATGGTTGTTTATGTTTTTATGCTAGTTGAAATTGACTTTACAGTAGGTAACAGTTAGAGACGGATGTTACATGTTTTATATGTTTTATATGACTGCACATGTATAATCTAAAAATTACTTGCCTTCTCAAGGAGCAGGGAGGAAGGGAGAGAATTTGGAACTCAAAATTTTTTTAAGACCATTGTTAGTTGTTTTTATATGTAATCGGAAAAAAAATATAAAAATTTAAAATGCAATAACAATAAATGGAACTTTCTAGAAAAAAAACAAACAAAAAAGATCATGATTTTAATCCAAACTAATGAATAGATAATTCAATATTTAGGGGAAGCTAGCCCCAAAAAGGGAGCTTTTCCTCCACTAAGGCAGAAGCAGGGCTGAAGAGTCCACTGTAAGGAGAATTTCTCCAGACTTGTTTGAACCCAGGGAGTGACTTGAGCAGGAAGGAGAACATAGGTGTGTTTGTCAGGGTAATCATTCATTCTGCACACAGCAGCCAGCCAGCCAGCCACACACCTGGCTACTTCGTTAAGAGTTGGCCATGAGGTTCCCCAAATGGGACATTCTATCTCCAGCCTCGGTACATTTGCACAAGCCATTCCCACCTCTGGAATGCATTACCTCCTGGCCTGCTCCTCTTAGGGCGCTTAGCTTCCTTGGAGGCTCAGTTGAAGCACTATCTCCCTGAAGCTTTCTCTGCATCTACACCCTCTCTCTTTCCCTTCTCAAAACACCTTGTCTGAATTAAAGTCGCAATTCCTTCTCTCCCTTTCCTCAGGGGCTAGTTCATCTTTTTTTTGTCTTTGTACTTCCAGAAGTAAGCAAAGAACATGGTAGTATTAATTATTTAGTATTGAATTGAATGATGAGATTTGGGGCAAGTTGTTTATTTCACTTCCCTGGGGATAAGTTTCCCCAAGTGTAAAATGAACAGATTAAATGGGATGATCTCTAAGGTCCTCTGAATCTAACCACCCTCTCTCCCCCATTCCAAATGTCCTGGTTCAAGAATAAACATGCCAGTTAGGGAGTGTGGAGTGGAGTGATGGCCAGGGCCAACAGAACCTCCCCCAGGGTCCTGCTCCTCCTGGTACGGGGTGCAGGATTCAGCAAGGCCCCGGAAAATCAAATGTAAAGGCCGGAGGCCACACTGCAGAAGCTATTCCTTGCTTAGGGAACTATGCCAAGAATTTCAAAAGGTCTCATTAGATTCCACAGCTCTAGGTCTCTTCTAAACACACCCACTCACACATGCCCCAACACCCACACAAACATATACTACACCCATCACTTACATAGACACACAGACACACACCCCACACACACATACATTCATATATACACATACACACACACATACTCATACACTTGCACAAACAAACCTAGAACTTGACACCTCCACAAACACACACCCCTTTAAAACCTCCACACAGACCCACCCTCCTGGACCCAGAGATTTTTGCATACTTTCTGACCTACACACAAACACTGACATATGTATGCTCACACAAATAGGCTTACATTCCATAACTTACCACGGCCTTCCTCAAGAGCTACCCTTCGGGGAAAATCAACTCCCTTCCCTAGCTATCTGACCTCCCCCACCCCGCCCCCCCAAAAAAGTCTAGCTGGCTTTTTCACCTCCTCCTTCACAGGAATTTGTCTGTAGGTGTCACCCTACCCTTAATGACCATGGTTCAGGGGCCTTCCTCCTTCCTCCCTCTAACCTGGCCCTGACCCATACATAGCCTTTTGCCTGATCCATTAGCAAAGGAGAAAAGAGGGCACAGGGCCACACCAGCTCCAAGATATTACATAAGTGCAGAAACACTTAGTACAGCCTCAGGCATTTGCTAGTTTTTCACATACTTATCTGTCTCTCAGTTCATTTCTTCCTTATACCACCAGTGCAATATTCCCATTACAAAACTGGAGAAATTGAGGCCTGAGAGGAATTCATCTGCCCAAAAATAACTAATGAGTTAGCATTAGAAATTCGAGTAGGACCCTCAGGTACTGAAGATGGTCAGGCTGTTTTGGAACATGGGGTCCCTTTTCTTGGTCAAGCTACCAGACTTTGCTTTCAGTTATAATGTCTGTAAGGGTTCACTAGAAATATAAAATCATGGACTTCCTCAGAGATCGTTCGGTCCAAGGCTTAATCTACAGATTAAGAGGTTAAGTGACTTGCTCAAAGTCACACAGATAATAACAGAACTAAGATCAGAACAGGAAGCTACACCCCATTTGACTCAATCTCTCGGTCAAGCTGGTTTCTATAGTGAGAGTTTTGAACATCTAGATGAGGAGGGGGATGTCTGAAGGAAAGAGAAAGGGAGGCTTTCCTTCCAAATCCCCTGGAGAAGACTCCCAAAGACCAAGAAGATTTCTATTGGCTAGAAAGTATTCATCTCTTTGATCTGGCCCAAAGGTCCAGTCTATCAAGATCCCTGTAATCTAAGATGTTTATTATCTATTCCACATTATTTATCATTCACAAACTATGATGGCAGGTCAGCTTCTATACTTTTATCCAAGTCATCAGTAAAAAACTTTAAATAGCATAGGGTTAATAAAGAGATCTCTGGCAGTACACTAGCAAATGTCCAAGTTAACATGGACCCCTATACCTGGAACTTTCTCCCTCTTCATCTCTGCCTCATGGCTTCCTTCAAGTCTCAACTAAAGCCTTCTGCAAGAAGCCCTTCCCAGTCCTCCTTTATCTTAGGACTTTGGACATTATCTCTGATTCATCTTTTATATATCTTGCTTATACATAGTTTTCTCCTTATTGTCTCTCCTCTCCACCCCCCCACACCACAACCTGCATTAGACTATGAGCTCCTTAAGAAAAGGGTTTGGTGTTTTTTCCCTTTCTTTGTGTCCTCAGTATTTAGTATAGTGGCTGGCACATAGTAGGTGCTTAATAAATACTTATCAACTTAACTCTGTGGGTTGAGAGAAAGTGAGGAGTCAAGGACAATGCCAAGATCACACACCTGAGAGACTGGAAGAATGGCTGTACTTTCAACAGAAATAGGCAAGATTGCAAAAGAGGAAGATTTAAGGGGAACGTTCAGTTTGAGATACAAGTTTAATATATCTCCAGAACAGATATTTTGAAATGTTCAAAAGACAATTGGTGATGTGAGATTGAAGCTCGAGTATTCACAAACCATCCCTTTAATTCATTCTCAAATTTTGCCAGGAATCAAAGTCAAGTTCACATAGTCAGTCTGCAAACTCAATTGCCCTCCTTTTTTAAAAAAAAATAAGGACAAACTTCAGCTCTTCCTCAGGCCTCTGGTACTTCCCTCACCTTCTGCGATCTCTCAAAGATTATTGATAGTGGCTGAGCAATCACATCTGACAGTTCTTTCAATATCCAGGGATATAGTTCTTCTGAATCTGGTGACTTGATCTCATCAATGGCAGTTCTGTTCCCTACTTAGTCTGGGGATTGACCACCAAAGAGTCATTTTTGTCCTGGACTTTCCAGATCAGAGATCATTCTCCTTGGCAGAGAATATACAGAAGCAGCAAAATGAAGAATTGAAGAAGAGGCTGTCTTTTCATTAATTCTTTTTTCCTTCAATATAGCTTTAAAAAAAAAAACTTTCTCTCTTGGTTTCCTAATTTTCTTTTTCTCATTTGCCTCAACTCATTCTGAGATGCTACAGTGCTAACGTTCTTCCTACAGGACCATCCCAGGATTTTGTATTCATCCGTCGTTTGTTTTTGCTTTCTTGTGTATATCGTAGAATCATGATATTTGGTTCCACTAACATCTATCTTATCTATGGCCAACTAGGCCTTGAGTACACTAAAGCAACCCTTCTAACTATTCCTTAAATAAGCCATTAGCCCACTCTCCACAGTGGCTGTTCCAAAGCTTTTTGTCTCTCTTTGAGAATCTCAACCCAACCCTTTCAGCTTGAGGATCTCACCCTATACAATATGTGTGTATACATATATGTGTGTGTGTGTGTGTTTGTGTTAAACCAGTCTACTGGCCAAGATCTTCCACTTTCCCTCTTCTCCTTGTCTCACGTCATGTCTTTCCCTATTCTCAGCCAAGGGAAAACCTCTCTACAAACACCAATGACCCCATCCCCTCCCAAAGTCACCAGCAGATTTCCTCCTCTATCATCCCCATTCTCTCTCTAATCTTCAATCTCTTAATCTCTGCTGGACCCTTCCCTGCAGCCTGCAAACACACCCTTGTCTTCCCCATTAAAAAAAAAAAAGAGCTCCAATGATCCAATCCCTAGTTATCGTCCTATGCCTGTCCTCCCCTTTGTGACATAACTCCTTGAGAAATTAACCTACACTTCCTCTCCTCTCACTGTCTTCTAATCCTCTGCAATCTGGCTTCCAACCCTATTGTTCAACTATATCTCCTTTCTCCAAATTCACCGATGATCAATGATTCTCTCTCTCTCTCTCTCTCTCTCTCTCTCTCTCTCTCTCTCTCTCTCTCTTTCTCTCTCTCTCTCCATACAAATATATATATATATATGTACATATATATGTGTGTGTGTGTGTGTATGTGTATATGTGGGTACACACACATACACATATATGTATAAATTTCCTTTTCTCAGTCATCATCCTTCTTCACCCCCCTGAAGCATTTGACACTGTTGATTTTCTTCTCTTCCTAAAGACTCTCTCCTCTACGGTTTTTCCTAAAACTGCTCCTTCCTGGTTCTCCTCCTATCTGTCTGCTCCTTCTCAGTCAACTTCATTAGCTCTAACAACTAATTGTGAGTATCTCCTGGTCCTGCTCATCTTTTCCCTCTACATCATCTCACTTGGAGAGCTCTTCAGCTCCCATGGGTTCAGTTATCATATCCATACAGATAATTCTGATCTACGTATTTGTCCCTGGTCCCATATCAACAGCTGCCTTTTGGACAGCTCCAATTGGATATCCCCCAGGGCATCTCAAACTCAATGTGTCCAAAGCAGTCTTTTCCTACAAAACCATCCCCTTATCCCCACTTTTCTATCTCAGTTAAGAGCACTTTCATCCCCCCAGTTACCCAGGTGACGACCTTAGCATCATTCTCCACTCCTCACTCCACTGACCCTATACATTCCTGAGGAACCCCTATGTTCTTCAGGTTTCATCCTTTCTCCCTCCCTCCCCCATCAAACTCTCTTTAAAACCTTGGTCTTTGTTTTCTAAGATTAATTGGCGCAAACATATTAATGCATGAGGGCTAGAGTACCCCACCTACCCTGCCCCCCACCAACCCTGTCTGCCTTCTCAGATATCATTGATTTCCAGGGCCTTTGAGCCCACGCTGCCCAGAATAGGAGCAGAGATGGATAGGGAAGGTGATATAGAGAGGGTGAGAATAATTTGCTCGGGGTGGGGGGGGGGAGGGGGCAGGTGGTATTTACTTAGCACTCCTGTGTCTCCCAGAGACTGAGCCTCCCTACCAGAGCCAAGAGCTCAGCTCTGCTCTGAGGTGACTGCCTTAGGAGGAGAAGGGAGATAAGCCAGCAGGTTCGGCCCCAGCCCCAGCCGGCCACCTCCCACTACTTCAGCAGGCTCTCTAGTGGCTAAAAATAGACTTCAGATGGTAGGCAAAGTCTCCCTCCCAGCTGGACTAGGCTCCATGACCTCTGGAATGGGACAGGAAAAGGAATGTCACAGGAACAAACTCTCCAAAGGGTCTATTTCCCTCCTTCCCCAGGAGAAAAATCTAAACTATTTCTCAAAAAGAGACCTACTCAAACAGTGTCTGAAATTTTGTCTGTCTTTGGGGGATTTTATCATTGTCATGGAAATTTGTAATAGCTATGATACTATATCCCAGTTCTCACTAACATTAAATGTGACCATTGGCAATTTGCCTAACCTCTCAGCCTCAGTTTCCACATCTGAAAAGTTGGGATAATAACACTTTCACCAAGCTCAGAGGGTTCAATCACTCAAATAGGATTTATTAAGCACCTACTATGTGCCAGATCCTGGGAGTACAAATCCAAAAGTGAAGTTAATGCTGCCTTCAAGAAGGTTGAATTCAATTGAAGGCGGTGATAGTGGAGCAGAGCCAGCTTGAATCAGCCTGAGAAAATCGACTGGTACATTTTCAGTGGCCCAGTGGATAGAGTGCCAGACTCATATTCCTGAGTTCAAATCCAGCCTCAGACACTTACTGGGCAAGTCATTTACCCCCGTTTGTCTCAGTTTCCTCATTTGTAAAATGAGCTAGAAAAGGAAATGGCAAAGCACTCCAGTATCTCTGCCAAAAAAAAGAAAACAAAACCCAAATGGGGTCATGAAGAGTTAGACACAACTAAACAATACATTTTCAATGTGAGCGCTTATACCTTGGAAATCAGCAAACTACACATCAAGGCTTGGTTTATTATTTTATTGATAGCCTAGACTTAAGAAAGTGATAGAAAAAATGTCAATAATTCCAATTAAACTTAAAAATATATTGGGCATATATTTCCTACCCCCCACTCCCGCTCCAGAGCTGGTTGTTAAACACTTACCAGCACACCTCTGATTGAGCAAGTCAGCAGGCACATATAGCCATTCACAAAATATATAGAACATGAATGTAAAGTGATTGGGCATGGGAGAGGCACTAGCAGCTGGGGGTGATCAGGAAAGGCCAATAACCACTAATGGCTGAGACCTGGCATTGTGTCATTTATATAAATAATCCTATAGGCTTAAGGTTCAGAGGGAAATTCTTGGCAGTCATGCCTGTGTACAGAGATTGCAGCTGACCTTTATGGTTCTGCGGCATATCAAAGCTGTGATTTTGTATAAAATGACCTATCTCAGCAACTATCTCTACTATAGCAATTAAAGGTCCAAGGTTGAACCTCAATCTGCACTTCTTAGAAGCTACGACAGAGAGACTAGAAAGCACACATAATCCAGAAATTGTATTGCTATTCCTCAAAAGGGTTTTAGCAGAACCTCCCAGCCCTTCTTCATCTCCTCTCCTAAAGTAAAATTAGCCTACCTACAGGGGAAAGGACAGAAGGGTCTCAGTGACCAGGTATTCCTTTTCTCCTTTCCCATCTAAAGAAGTGCCACCTTTATTTGTGGAAGGAAGAGATTTCCACCCTTCATTTGTATAAGGAATGGGTTATAAGGGGGAAGGCTGGAAGATGTAGAGCTAGAAGTCTCCTCAGAAGGCATCTAACCAGACTTCTTATTTTAACAGGAGCAGGGTGGGGGAGGGGGGTGGCCCAGAGAGGTTAAGTCACTTAAGTGGTAAGTGAGAGTGGGGTTTTGAACCCAGGTCTTCTGCCTCCAGATTCAGGGCTCTATCCACCACACTGGGTTGTGAGAAAAAGTATTTTGTATCCTGGCTCTTCACTAAGTAATTGTGTGATCTATATTTCCCCTCTCCTGGTCTTAGTTTATTCATCTTTTAAAGGAGGGTGGGGGTTGTGTGGGGGGCTCTTATCCTGGGGTCCACAGATCCCCAAAGGACAGGTGAATAGATCACAGTGGGAGTACGAACTTAGATGGGAAAAAATTGCATCTTCATTTCAGTAAAATTGGTTTCCTTTGCAATCACAGATATTTTGTTTTAAATAACAATATTCTGTCTGTAGACTTCACCAGACTTTTACCAAATAAGATGAAAAGAGTGAGAACCCTCATTCTAAAAGTTCTCAGCTGTAGCCCAGTGGCCCCAATGTCTTCTTTCTGCCCTCCTAATGAACACAGAAGGGAAGTGAGGGGGGGGACAGTGTGAGGATGGGGGGGCACAGCTAAAGAGATCTGAGACTCAATCCATCTTTCTTTCCACACACCTCTTCACAGCTGTCCTCAGCTACACATAAATGTGTGTGTTGGGGAAGGGAGGAAGGTAAGGCCTGAGCTCCATGTCCCAGCCAGACTTGTATTCCCCCTCAGCCCTGCCCTCACTAAACTGTACTTACAATTTATAATTTCTTATATCACCCCATGTTGGCCATCACCAGAGCCAAAATTTGATTTGGGTCCCTGAAGCGAGGTTCATAGTGGTTTCAGTTCAATTCAATCAGCATTTATTATTGATTAATCATTAATAACAATAACCTTTTCAGATTTATACCCGGTGCTTGTGATTTTTTTTCAAAGGACCGCCATGTTATTTCATTTTCATAGAGGCATATATCTAGAACTTGCAGGTCATGTAATCCAAAAGGCGCTTATTTGACAAACACGGAAATTTATGCCCATGGAGGTGAAATAAATTTCTCACACAGAAAAAAAAAAATGACAATCTCTTTTGACTGCTCATGCTAGGATCCATGGGCTACAATTCCTGAGGTCATTTGGGGAGATGGAAAGTTTTCCCCTAACAGTCTAAGAAAAACTTCAGGAAATAGCCTTCACCCAACCTGGGGGGAGGGATTGAGTCTGGATGGTGATGTCCAGGCCCCCCAAGCTCCTTCCCTCCCTCCTTTCTCTCTCTCTCTCTTCTTTCCCCCACTCTGTCTCAACAGAATCCTCAGGTACAAAGGTTCCGAAAGCTTATCTGTTGGTAGAACATTAAGCTGTGTCATCACTGAACTGGACTGTTCTTCCCTCCCCTCCCCTCCGGCTTCCCATGGCTGTTTTTTCCTACACGTTACACAACAAACCTAATGATACAAAGTAAAACCGGAGAAAGGGGTAGTGTTGTCCATTATCCAGCGACCAAATAAAAACCTCAACTGAGATCTGATACTCTCCCGTTGAATTGGGGGGCAGGGGTGGTGAGAAAGTATAAAGGACAAATCAGGAGATCTGACTCTAACTATGTGACCTTGAACTCTCCGGGCCTCCATCAAATGAAGGGCTCAGCACAGTACCATTGGATAAAGAATTTGGAGTCAGAGGACCTGGGCTCAAATCCCACTTGCCTCTTACTATCTGTGTGACTTTGGGGAAGTTATTTTACCTCTGCACCTCAATTTCCTTGTCTTCAAAAGGAGGAGGTTAGAAGAAATAACCTCCGAGGTCCCTTCCAGCTCTGACTTCATGTTATTACTGGATGACGCCAAGGTCTCTTCTAGATGTTAAGAGTTTATGTTCCTAAGAGCAACAACTTCTGATCTGTCCCAGAACTGTGTCCTTCCAAGGTGGAGAGACTGTATATATGGAAAGAGAGGCCTGTGACCCTCCCTAGCTCTATGACCCTGAGCAAGTCACTTAGTCCTCAGACAACAAGTCCTTCTTTCTTGTGTACCACCCATTCACTCTCCAAGCTTCAGTTTCTCCTCTGTAAATTGGGGAAAGAGTAGCCTCACTGCCTGTTTCCCAGGGCTAGTGTAAGAAAAGTGCTTTGTAGACTTCAGAAGGTTGGGTTTGCTGTAAAGAGTCCACCTTACTCTGGCGTCTAGAGCTCTGTGGATGTCTATATTTCTCCCTCCTCTACACAGCTCTATCCTTTTCATGGTTTTATCCATTTGAGCCCAACCATTCTTTCTGTCTTGCCTGTCCTCACCGTTGCAACCTCTCAGCCCCAGGACCCCAAGTCATCATCATCATGGTCAGTAGCAGCAGCAGCGGGGGCTGCTGGGAGATTACTAGGCTGCCACTCTAACTTAGGTTGGTCTGTTCACACTTCACCGGACAAAAGTGCTCCACCCTTACCCCACACCCCTGCTCAGTTTCTCTGACAACTGTCGATGGGGCCCTCCCCTTGCTCTTCAGGAGGGGCCACACACTCATGAGGAAGGGGGAAGAAGGCCAGGCCCTGCCAGTTCCATTAAAGATTATCCTCCGGCAGGTGTGTGTTGCAGTGGGGGTGGAGGGGCATTGTCCAGCTCAGGCTGGGGTCTGAGGCGGTTGACTTTATTGCTGGGCATAAAGGATAATCATTGACCACAACCATGCCGTCTTGAGCGTCAGCACCCCAACCCCCCCCCCCCCAGGCCATCTCTGCCAACTCCTAGATTACTTTACAGTCACATAAAAGGGACCTGGGGCTGGCCCCGGGGACTTTGTTCTCCCCAGTAGGGGGGAGGGGGAGGGGACCTTCCTTGGTGACTGGCCTTGTCTTAAAATATTTACTCAGCCCAGAAAGGACTCCTATCTTTTATTGACCAGCAAGCAGAGACAATCCCAGCAAAACCAGGCCTTCTCCTCTGGTCAAGCCCTCTGCCAGGTCAGCAACACAGAAAGACTCGAATGCCCATCCTTCCTTCTGCCTCCCCTCTCTCAAGACAAATGGGTAGTATAAGTGGGACCCCAGGATGAGGAGGCTTACAGTTGACTTACAAGGCTTTTGAAAGGAATTCGGAGGGAAATGACACAATTTCATCAGTTTCCCCATAGGCATTCGAGGCCCTACTTACCATTCCACCCTTATCCAAGCTAGATGAAGGAAGAAAGTCTTGGGGCAGCTAGGTGGCACAGTGAGTAGAGCACTGGCCCTGGAGTTGGGAGGACCCGAGTTCAAATCCAGTTTCAGACAGTTGACATGTACTAGCTGTGTGACCTTGGGCAAGTCACTTAATCCCCATTGCCCCGACCAAAAAAAAAGTCTTGGGGGATAGAGCACTAACTGTGTGTGAGAGAAATCAGGAAACCCAGATTTCAGTCCCTTCTGTGCCCCTAAATAGCAGAGTGCCCTCGTAGTAACCACAGCCTTTGTGGGCTTCTGTCTTCTCTTCTGCAAAGCAAAGCAAAGAGGCCAGATTGGCCAATCCCTGAGGGGTCTCCTGCTCTAATATTCTAGGATCCCGCGTCTTCCTCCCACTGCAGCCTAGGTGGGCATCTCACTGACCCTTCTGGTTAATGCCTCCCCTGTTTCATCGCTCATAGTGGTTCCCTGTCTTGAATGTGTGCCCCCCCTCCCGTGTCTATCCCAATCCTACTCATCCCCAGACTCCAAGTTTAATTAAGCAGGTCCCTTCTCAGGGAAGTTTTCCTTGCCCACCCCCACTGATCTCTCCTTCTCCTGAAGGCCCCAATGCTCAGATCAGAGCCGGCAAATCCAGAAGGGGCCTGAGAGGTCTTCTGGTCCAACCCCTTCATTTTCCAGATCAGAGACTTACCCAGATTCACAGATAGTGAGTGTCCAACGTAGAGTCTGAGCCTGGGTCCTCAGACATCGTCAAACTTTCCTCCGTACACCCACTCACTCAGAACTCGGCACAGATTGCCTTCAGACATCTCTGTACTGTTTTTTGAATTGTCAGTACCAGGACATCTCTGCTTCCCCTTCTCCAAGGAGATTGTAAGCTGCTTGAGAATGGGGACTTCTCCTTCTGGTTGCCCTGAGGGCTCACCCAAGGATGAGCACACATCCTATCAATAAAAATATGTGGATTAAATGAGTGATTGTTAAGGAGTGTAGGGTAGTGGAAAGAGCATCTGACTTGAGTCCAGAAGAAGACCCAAGTTCAAGTACTGTCCCTGATACTAGCTGTGCGGGTGTGGGCAGGCCTCTGAAACTCTCCGGAGACTCAGTCTCTCCATCTGTGAAATGGGCATAGCACACTCTCTCAGGAGACTGTCGTGAAGACATCACTTTGCAAACCTTTAAGTTAAAATGTGTTTTAAGGATTATCCACTATGTTAAAGATCAGCACGTAGATGGAGAACGCCACCTCCTAGGCAGGAAGACTCAGGTTCAAGTTCCCTCTGACACATACAGACTGTATGATACTGATTAAGAGATGTATTCTCTCAGTGCCCTTGGGAAACTCTCTAAGACTGTCAGTTGATGAGCAGATGGCTATCTGCACCAAGAAAGGGAGTTTCCTCACCGAGAGTTCCCTACACCAATGAAGCCACAAAATAAATGACTGACAGAAGAGTGGAGCTGAATGGACAGCTAGATGGCGCCATAGTACATTGAGCGCTGGGCCTTGAGTCAGGAAGACAAGTTCAAATCCAGGTTCAGGCACTTATTAGCTGTGTGATAATGGGCAACTCAATTAATCTCTGCTTGCCTCAGTTTCCAACACTGTGAGATGGGGATGATGATAATAGCACTTAACCCCCCCCAGGTGTTGTGAAGATTGATCCAATCCAATAAATATTTATTTAGCACTTACTAGTCATGTGACCCTGGGCAAGTCCCCAATGCCCTGACCAAAAAAAAAAGTCTTGGAGGATAGAGAACTCACTGTGTGTGAGAGAAATCAGGAAACCCAGATTTCAGTCCCTTCTGTGCCCCTAAATAGCAGAGTGCCCTTATAGTAACCATGGCCTTTGTGGGCTTCTGTCTTCTCTTCTGCAAAGCAAAGCAAAGAGGCCAGATTGGCCAATCCCTGAGGGGTCTCCTGCTCTAATATTCTAGGATCCCACGTCTTCCTCCCACTGCAGCCTAGGTGGGCATCTCACTGACCCTTCTGGTTAATGCCCCCCCCTGTTTCATCGCTCATAGTGGTTCCCTGTCCTGAAATGCATGCTCCCCCCCCACTCCCGTGTCTATCTCAATCCTACTCATCCCTGGACTCCAAGTTTAATTCAGCAGGTCCCCTCATAGGGAAGTTTTCTCACTGATCTCTCCTTCTCCTGAAGGCCCCAATGCTCAGATCAGAGCTGGCAGTTTGTCTCAGTTTTCTCATCTGTAAAATGAACTGGAGAAGGGAATGGTAAACCACTCCAGTATCTTTGCTAAGAAAATTCCAAATGGGGTCACAAAAAGTCTGACACAACTGAAACAACTCAACATGTTCATAAACTGAACTGAAACAGATGCCAGGCACAGTCTCAGTGCTGGGAATACAATTAATAAAAAGAAAGACAATTCCTGCCCTCAAGGAGCTTACAGTCTAGGAGGAGACACACAAAAGAAGGCAGAAAAGTGGAAAGGAATGACACCAAGGGGAACCAAAGGAGACAATAATTGTAAAGTGCTTAGTTTTGAAGGACGCATTAAAGAGGGAATAAAATGGAGGCAAGGAGGCCAAGCAGGAGTCAGTTGCAATAGTTTAGATTAGAGGTGATGAAGACCTGAAATAGGTCAATGGCAATGGGAGTGAAGAGAAATGTTACAGATAGCAGAGTTAGATTTGACAAGACCTAACAATGGATTCAACTTGGAAGTGGAAAAAGAGAAAACCATCTGAAATGACTTTGAGTCCACATTGCACGACTGGAAGGACCATCCTCCCTCTGGAAGCACATTGAGGACTAGCATGTTAGAGTCTAACTCTAATGGCTCCACTGTCTTTGATGGTGAAAAGAGTTATAGAAATACTTGCAGATCTTTTTCATCTTTCATCTCTGTGTTGCTCTCCTTCCAGTTTCATCCTTAAGTTCACTCGGGATGATTTGGTGGCATTGAGTTATCATACAACTTTCTTTCAAGAAGATTAATCTTCCTGACTCCAGGCCTGGCACTCTATCCACTGCACCACCTAGCTGCCCTCAAGTTAGGAAAACTTGAGTTCAAATCCAACCTTAGATACTTAATAGCTGAGTGATCCTGGGCAAGTCACTTAACCCGTTTGCCTCAATTTCCTCATTTATAAATGGGGATAATAACAGCACCTACCTCCCAGGGTTGCTGTGAGGATTGAATGAGATAATAGTTGTAAAGCATTTAACACAATGCCTGACACATAGTAGGTGCCGTATAAATGTTAGTTATTAACTAATATCATTATTATTGTTGTTGATATCCTTTTCCCAATCTATTTCCTTTTTTAACTAATAACTCATTTAAATAGGTCAGGCTGTAAATGTTTTAATTGCACACTATCATTTTCTTGCTTTTATCCTTTTAGCTTTAAAGTAATTTTAATGTCTTCTCTAATAAGTCAGTGGTCTGACTGTATACAGATAGCTGATTCAGGAATGACTCCTACATCAGTAACGAGTTGTTGCTTATCCTGTCAAATATTATCCACTTATTTTTTTGTTATTTGATTTAGTGTTGGTGAGTCCTTTCTTTTTTTTTAAATTTCCTTTATTTCTTCATTTGTTGTAAATTACACTTTTTCATTTTTGTTTTTGTTTTTCTTTTTTTGGAGAGAGGAAGGCAGGGCAATTGAGGTTAAGTGACTTGCCCAAGGTCACACAACTAGTAAGTGTGTCAAGTGTCTGAGGCGAGATTTGAACTCAGGTCCCCCTGACTCCAGGGCCGGTGCTCTACTCACTGTACCATCTACCTGCCCCTGAGTCTTTTTTTAACTAAAATATCCAAGCCTGGATAAAGTATAGGTGTAATGCTTCTTCGTAGTTTACAAGTCTTTGGCCTCTTTCATTCCTTTCTCCTGAACCTTATCTTCTGACATATTTTTCTCATATATTCCAACTTTTGAATTAAATCACCAAAAATTACACATGCACTAAAGACATCTTGGTGAAGGTATTGGCAAGCAATTGGGAAGCTTTCAAAAGCAATATTCCAGAGTAGACCACAACTTTAGCATCAAACAATTGCTTGAAATATAAGATTTCACTGCATTTGATTTTTGTTAAGCGGAAAGAGCGTTTGATCTGATAGAACACAAAGCAAACCCAGTGGCTTTCCTCCAACAAAGTGTTTTACATATATGTGTCCAAGTTATACAAGATTCCTAGAGGACAATAACAAAAGTGACAGCCTTGTTCAGTTATTCTTTGATCATTAATATTAAGCAAGAAAAAAGGAAGAGAAATCTGTGCTCACCAGGGGTGTCATGGAAGAGACCTAACCCAGAGTCAAGCAAGCAAGCATTTATGAATCCTTATATGTGTCACACCCCATAGTAGGTGGTAAGGAGACAAGGACAAAAATGGAACTGTCCAGAGCTGTCCAGGCCTTCGAGGAGTTTACATTCTAATGGGGGGGGGGTTAAAACGCATATATACAAATACAAACAAATCCCACAAAAAGCAGATTGCAGATTCAAGGTAGCCTTGAGGATAGAAAGACACTAGAATTTGGGGGAACCAGGAAAGGCCTCAGGTAGAAGATGTCAGCTTGGGTAGAGTCTTGAAGAAAGCCAGGGACAGGGCCATGGAAGGAGAGCATCCCAGGAAAAAGGGAGATAGAATGTTGTGTTGGAGGAAGGATGAGGTCATTATAGCTAGCACGTAGTAGGGAATGATGTGTAGCAAGGCTGGAAAGGCAGGATGGAGGCCCAGACTGAAGAGAGATTCCTTATAGATGGGGAGGTCTTTCAGATATTTTTGCTGTTCACATCAAGTCCTGGAATGTTCTAGAGCTTCCTAAATGAGATTTAGAATCTCTCTGAAGAACTCAATCTAAATATACACACATGAAAAAGGTAAAAGGATGTGAAGAATACCCATTTCTCAGACTATATTACACAGTTGTTGTTTGTTCTTCAATCTTTGAAGAGGACCATGATATCAGGGAAGGTGACATCATGATTTGCAAGTGAATTGTATTTAAGTGAGGCAGAGCTGTGCAAAGTCACCAGCCTTACTCTCTCCTCTGGAGCCATCTGGGTCTGGTGGCAAGACGTAGATCAGGACAATTGAAGCTGGCCCTGGATGTGGTGGGAGACCTTGGCATTTCTAAACTAAAGTCTTTCCCAAATCTGTTTTTCTGAGGCAACGCCCATTGGTGGACAACCTATGAAACTCTGTGTGTGTGTGTGTGTGTGTGTGTGTGTGTGTGTGTGTGCACGTGCACACATGTGTGCATAAGCTGGACAAAAGCTGCAAATGAATTGGGTTCAAAATTGGAGGGGAGACAAGTAGGCCAGAGTGCCTTTGGCAAATACAAAGTTATTTAAATGACCCCAAGCTTCTTCCTGAAACAAAGGCCCAATTTTTTAATATTCTTTCGGTGGTGGCATGTGGCCCTGAGCCAGGGAACACAACAATCCATGAAGACTTAAAACTGAGAATGGCGCATCATGTGTGTGTGTGAACAGGCTACAAAACACTTCTAACAAGGAATATGAGCTAGATCTCGATTAGTTTGAATTACAAATCCCATGAAGTGATTGAATTATTTGAATTTTAACTACATATTTTTCATTGGGCTGGAGCCAATTACCACATATTACATAATTATAACTTCGAATAGTTTAAATTCAAATATGCTCGACCACTCACAGGATTCATTGTTCTCCCTAATTGGGACCTGGCTGCACCACAAAGAAGCATCATAAGGGATTTCATCAAAGAAATGGATGGTTAAAAATAAGATCAGCTGGCTATGTGCTAAGAGTTAAGGATAACCAACACACAATTATTCTGATGCTATCAAGAGAAATTGAGGGAAGCTGCCTGGAATTGTGTGGACCTCCTGGGAACCTACCAGATAGCGATAGAGACTATATCTATAATTTTAATGATATCTAGAACTGCCAAGTAAGGAAATTGCCACTGCTAATGTAGGTCCACATACCTCTTTGAAATGTACACTCTCAGAGGTGCCTAACATTGCCAGAGTCACCCAGAGGCTGCTCCTCCTGGCTCTCATGTCAGCCCTCTCTCCATTGCACCATGCTGTCTTTCACACTAGTGGGAGGACATGGGAAGGAGTCACAAAGAGTGGGCAGGCATGAATAGGTGGAGATCTGATTGTAGGAAATACCTATGTGAGTGAGATCACAGATTCATTTGAGTACTTGAGAGAATAAATTTGCCTAAATTTGGTGGTGGAGTCCAGGGGTGGCTACAGTAGCACTTGAGATAACATGTTTCTAGAGGGGAAGCCTTTCCAAAGCTGAAAGAATTTTGAAAACTAATGAGTTATACTTGGTTACTTTATATATACATCCCTCTTCCTCAAAAGGAAGACAAGTAACTTAAGGCAAGTCACTTGATATCCCCAGTCTCAGTTTTCTTATCTGGAAAATGGATATTAGTCACTACCTTGGCTACTTCACAGAGTTATCATGAAGATTTTAAAAAATCAGGTAGGATGATAAATATGAATGCATAGGAAAAAAAAAGAAGAAAAGGGGCCTATTAGTAACACATCTCAACTTAGACTACAAAGCAGTTATCATCCAAAACAGCTTGGTACTGGCTAAAAAATAAAGAGGTTGGTCAGTGAAATAGATTAGGTCCACAACATACAGAAGCAAACAAAAACAGTAGCGTAGATGCCAATTACTTGGTCAAAGACCCACTATTTGACAAAAATTTCTAGGAAAACTAAAAAGCACCTTGGCATAAATTAGGTATAGACCATCATCTCACACGACATTTGAAGATGAACTCCAAAAGGGTACATGTCTTAGACATGAAAGGCGACTCCATAAGCATGGCAGACAAGCAAAGAAGAAACTACCTTTCATATCTACGGATAAGACAAGAATTAATGATCAAACAGTTAATAAAGAAGGTCACGAAAGGTAAAATGAACAATTTTGGTTGCATAAAATTTTAAAGCTTTTGCAAAACAGATCTAATGCAATCAAAGCAGAAACAGGCAACCAGGGGAAAAATCTTTGCAGTAAGTTTCTCTAAGAAAGGTCTCATATCAAGACATATAAGTAATTTATTAAAATGTATAAGGCTAAGAGTCATTCGCCAATAGTCAAAGATATGAACAGGAAGTTTTTAAAGAAATAAATCCAAACTATTAACAACCATATTTTGAAAAATGCTCCTTCTCACTAATAATTAGAGAAATGCAAATTAAAACAACTTTGAAGTCCCCCCTCCTACCCATCAATTGGCAAAGATGACAAAAGAGGAAACCTCAAATGTTGGAGGGGCTACAGGAAAACAGGCACACCAGTGCATTGTTGGTATAGCTGTGAATTGGAGTCGTCATTCTGGAAAGTATTTTGAAACTAGGTCCTAACCTGAAAGTTATTCAACTGTACCATACCTTTTGGCCCAACCATATCACCATTAGGCTTATACCCCAAAGATGATAATAATAATAATGCTAACATTTACGTAGCTCTCACTATGCTAAGTACAAGTATTACAAGTATTATCTCGTTTGATCCTCATAGCAATCCTGGGAGGTAGATGCTATTATTATCCCCATTTCACAAATGGGAAAACTGAGACAAATAGCAGTTGAGTGAGTTGTCTAAGAGTACTCAACTAACACCTGAGGTTGGATTTGAACTCAGGTCTTCCTGAATCAAGGCCTAGCACTCTGCCCGCTGTGCTACCTAGCTGCCATAGAGATCAAAGAGGATGGAAAGGATTTATCAGTACATACAAAAATATTTTTAGCTACTCTTTTCATAGTAGCCAAAAGCTGTAAACCAAGGAAGTATCCACTTATTAGGGAACAGCTAAACAAATTATCATATATGGATGGAACAGAATATTATTGTGCTATAAGAAAGGATCAAATCAACAATTTCAAAGGAAACTGGGAAGATGTCTCTCAAATAATGGAGAATGACATTAGCAAAACCAGAACAATTTATACAAGCACCACAAAATAATAGAGAAAACTAACATGGAAAGGCACTAAAACAGTGATCAATACGATAATAAACCAGAAGTCCTAAGGACTAATGATGAAACATGACCCCTGTCTCCTGCCAAAGAGGTGATGGACTTTAAATGCAGATGGAGGCACATTTTTGGACGTGGCCAATGTGAGAATTTGCTTCTCTAGACCAGGCATTTTTATTATATAAGAGTTTCATTTTTAATGTTGAATAAAATTTCAATTTCTTATGCTCATTATTCATTTAGCAAGGAGGATGAGGGGGAAGTAAGAATAAATGCTTATAAAAATATATAATTTTAAAAACCTTTTCAAAAAGACAACAAAAGCCTTAATTAAAAATATGAATGCAGATTTGAAAGTGTTAAGTTCTATTTTAAAAAATGGTCGGTGCTATTATTATTGCTTGGTTTTGGTTTTAGTTTTGGCTTTGGTTTTGGTTTTAGACCAAACCTGTGATTTCATTTCTGCAGGAAATTCCCAATGAGGAAACTCCCTGTCCAAATTCTGCGTGCCACCTGCTCTTCAGTTCAGAGCCTTAGAGAGTTTCCTGGTGCCCAAAAATACGAACTTATTTTCCCCATAAGAAGTGGAGTTAGACTCCGCTGTTCCTGACTAAGCCTTATTCACAATCCCTCTCTTGTTGCTATGAATATTATTATTTATTTATGTTCCTAATTATCCCCTATATTGCCTAGAAATAACCATCAGTCAGTCAGCAATCAACAAACATTTATTAAGTGCCTACTATGGGCTGGGCACTGTACTGGGTAAAGGGATATAATGACAAAAAAACTGGAAAATACCTCACCCAAGGGCCTCCATTCTCATGGGACCACCCTGCATTGCTTCTCATTCACTGTCCAAGTCTTGTGTGAACTATTCCTCTACCTGCCTCCTATCGAGGGTCTGGTTTTTCCACTTGTCTTGTTGTGCTTCCCCATATGGAAGTTCTATATTCAGGATTCTAAGTTCCTCTCCACCACCCACCTCTTTGGCCACTAAAAACAAGATAAGGCCCTAGAGAGAGAATGGCTAGTGTGGATTGGGCCACAGACTGGAGAAGACCCTTAGGGGTAAGGGGGAATGTGAATACTTCTAGGGGTAGAGATTACAGAATAGAATAGAGAATCAAGATGGAAGAGTGGAAATACTATAAGCTCATTGAGTAGAGTAGCACAGGTTGTTTTCCATTTTGTCTTTGTAGCACTAGCCTGAGTTTAGTACCTTACACACAGTAGGTGCTTTTACAAATATTTATTTATCCTTAAATAATTGATTCCAAATCAGGAATTCTGTTTCAGACACTTAACCAAGACCGTAGGCAAGACATTTAACCATATGGAGCCACAATTTCCTCATCTCTAAAGTGGCAATAATGCTAACTACCTCAGAGCGAGGAAAGTGTTTTCCTCATTCTATAAACGAGTTGTTATTATTTATTGGACTTCCCTGAGCTCAAAGTCCCCACCCAAGTTTCAGAATCAGAACTAAGACAGGGTGACTGGGGCTTTGGTTTCTTTCCTGCAACAGAGCTCCAGCCTAGCATCCCCTGGCATTTCTGAGGGTCCCATACCTTTACCTGATACCATGCCCCACACCCCCTACCACCTCTGCCATGCCACAGAGGCTAGCTCAGAGTGCCTGGGGGGTGAAATGGATCGCTCTCTCTCCCAGTAGGACTATCCTTTCTGTCCACTGCTCCCTGGTGCCAGAAATCCTAATCCGTGCATCCTATCTACTGTTCTCTGTCCTGGTTTCTCCAAAGGCCTAAGCAGAAGACACAGCATCATCCTCACGGAGAATCCATCAGGAGCCAAAAGACCCAAGGACAGATTGAGAATATCAGGCCACCATAGAGGAGCTCTGAGATTTCAGGGAAGCAATACTCTCCCTGAGAGATCCTCTGTTATTGCAGGAGGTCAGAGAAGGAAGGGTATGCTTTTTCTCAGAGAACTTGAGCATCATGGATTTGGGGGTCAGAGGCTCTTCTCACACCATTGGTCTCAATTGTCTAAGAATGCGGGCAAGGATGTCAGAGTTTACTAAACCAGGACCACTCATGTTGCCCCATGATCAAAACATGAGCTCGCATGGCTCTGGGCCCTCTTGCTCTCTCTGAGGCCTGCTTCTGCCTGCCGCATGCATGAATCGATTATGTCTTTTGTGAATACATCAATCAAAGCCTTTACTAAAGACAAAAGGAGAAGCATAGGAAACCTTGGTGTTTATTTAGAGTGCTTGTAAGTTTGAGAAGTTTTCCAATCCTTGTCTTGAATCTCAATATACCTATTCTATAGATGAGAATGCTGAAGTTCAGAGAAGGCATGACTTGCCCAGGTGATAGAAATTGGTAAGCGGCAGTGGTAAAGTTTGAACCTAGATCATCTCAAATCTAAATTTAGCATATACCACTCGTGGACCCTAAAGTCAGGAAGACCTGAGTTCAAATCCTGAATTAGACATTTATTAGCTGTGTGACCTTGGCCAAGTCACTTAATCTGTTTGCCTCAGTTTCCTCATCTGTAAAAAAATGGGGATAATAATAACACCTACCTCCCAGGGTTGTTGTGAAGATAAAATGGGATATTTGTAAATATAAATTAAAGATAGCACACTGCCTGGCACATAGTAGGCGCTATATAAATGCTAGCTATTATTATTGAGGGGACAAGATTTCTGCATCTGTAGCTGCTAGCATCTTCTCCTCTGAGATTACTTTCTGTTTACTCTGTCTCTGGTTTATATGTGCCTAGTCATCTACATATTGTCTCTCCTTTTGGAATGGGAGCTCCTTGAAGGCAAAGACTGGTTAATAAATGTTTGTGGGCTGACTCTCTCAAGAAATGGTGTATTTTAGGTGACATAAATTCTTGAGGCTGGAGAAGGCAGAGATCGGGGGGTGGAGAAGGCAGAGACCAGGGGTGCTGGGAAAGTCAGAGATTAGGGGGGCCAGGGAAGGCAGAGATCAGGGGGGCAAGGGAAGGCAGAAATGGCGGGGAGGGGCTGGGGAAGGCAGAGAGCAGGAGGATTGGAGAAGGCAGAGATCTGGGCGGCCAGAGAAGGCAAAGAAGAGGTAGGGTTTGAGCTGGACACTGAAGGAGGGGTAAGATTTCAATAGATGGAAAAGAGTTGTGAGTGAGGCCGTATTCCAGATTGGCTGGAATAGTCTGTGTGATGATGCCAAGGCTGAAATGAGAACAATGTGGACAGAGGTTATCAAGGAGACCGGCCTGGAAGGAATAGACAGTTTGTTAGGAAAGGTGATGAGAGACCAGGCAGAATGGGTCCAGACCATGGAAGGTTTTGAATGCCCTGGCTCAGTCTCTTTCCCTCTGCCTGGTCCCTCCCAAGGGAGGGCACAGGCAGGACTCGTCATGTCCCATTGGTTGGGCATGTGCTCTGGCTGACACTGCCAAGAGGCCAAGGGGGAGAAAGTTATTTTACTAGAAAGTGGCCAGCACACAGATACACAACAGAGAGAGGGAGAGAGAGAGAGAGAGAGAGAGAGAGAGAGAGAGAGAGAGAGAGAGAGAGAGAGAGAGAGAGAAGAGCTGGCTAACTCCTTTGTCCACAGCCTCAGACACCCATAAAATGACAAATGAAATGTGACCAGCTGGAAGTGAAGTTTGGGATGGAAGGGAGCATGGACAGCACATTGGGCCTGGATTGACTCCAGTCCAAATCAATTGTCTCTGGAAATTTACTTTCAATAAATCAAACTGCCCTCTGGGAAGAATGTTGGGGATTGGGGTACAAACACACCTGGGTGTGCACATACAGATGAGTGTGATCATCTGCTTGAATTTGAATGTATCTGCAGGTGTCATCATTATTTTTCACCCAGATGCTTCCCATCCACCATTCCTAGCTACGCAATTGATGAGTAAGAAGAATCTTTGAGGCTCAGTTTCCAAATCTGTAAAATGAGGATGAAGATATTCCCTGCTTTGCCTATCCCTCCCCTACCCAGCTCCTTCACACACACGCACACACACACACGCACACACACGCACACACACGCGCACACACACGCACACACATGCACACACACACGCACACGCACGCACACACACACACACACAGAGGAGGATACTCAAAAGTTCTAAGGAGATAATGTCTGTAAAGTGCCTTCCTATATTATAACAATGTAAGCTGTTTCACTCAAAGAGCCCTCACACCCAAAGCCTCTAGATAAAAAGTCTCGTGGCCCAAAATGCACATGCCGTGACTCCAGGGATCAGTGTACCCTTCCCCAGCTCAACCTGAGGGGGGACCAGGACACCCAACCCTCTTCTCTCTGCTTCCCTAGGCAACCCTCAGAACAACCCCCAGGGAACCAAGGCTCACCTGGGGCCCAGCCCTAGCAATAAGCTCTTACTCTCCCCTCCACACCCCACTCTACCCCCAGCAGGACTCCCCCCCCCATAACATCAGCCCCACAAGAATCTAGGTCAGCCCGCTTATCTCATGGTGAAATTGAATCCATCTAGGAATCCAGCCTTGACTTCAGTTACACATGTAAATCACTACCATATTTCATGCTTAAAATGGGACTAGTGGGAAGGATGGGGAAAGAGGAAAAACCCCAGGGACACACTGGCTTTGGGTTGGAATGCAATTTATTACCAAATAATTATATGTTATCTATGGGCCCAGATCATAGCTTGAGTATGTGTAGCAGGGAGAGGCAGCCTTAAATATTTCCTAACCCCTGTTACCAGCTTTTTCCAAGTACGTTTGCAGCAAGAACTTTACTGAGTTGTTAGTAGTTGCTCAGTGAAACCATCATGTAAGTATGGGGGTGGAAGGAGAGACAGACACTGAAACAGGGACAGACAGAAGTCTAAAAAACAAGCCCTATCTAGGTTTCAAAGTGTAGGAAGAACAATTAGCAAAAAATACGCACTGTGTTTCTGTTTAACCTTTTCTTCCCATGGCTTATTGTAAGATTTTCTGTCTCCATTAGAGCACTTAGCCTATAAGAGAGTTTTTGCTGAGCCAGACTCCCTGATTTAAAACATTAACACACTAAACCCTGAGACATATTTTCTGTCTTAAGGGTAAATTATGGTAGAGGATCCAACTAAAAAAAGCAATTTGATTAAGAAAAGCCAAACCCTAACTAGATCTCAAAGTGAAAGAAGAACAATTAGCAAAAATAGAGATTGTGCTTCTGCTTATCCTTTTCTTCCCAAGGCTAATTGTAAAATTTTCTGCCTCTATTAGGGCATTTAGCTTATAACTGTGTTTTCTGAGCCAGACTCTATGATTTGAAACACTAATATATTCAACCTCAGCCACATTTTCTACTCTAAGGTATAAAGCAAGGCAGAGAATACAACTAAAAGAAACAATTTGAGACAGAGACAGCTGATGGAGGGATAGAAGGGAGGCAGAGGCAGAAAGAAAGAGAGAAGTAGAAACCAACTAATATACAAGAAGAGATAGAGAGAAAGGCAATGGAGAAGGGAAACAGTGAAGTTGAAAAAGAAAGGGAAGTGCAAAGACATACAGAGACAGAAATTAGGAGAGAAGCAAGAGAGAAACAAAGATGGATATGGGTAGGGGTAGCACCATCCTTCTCTGTTCTGGCAGTGACTTCTGTATATCTCCTTCTCCATTGGAAAATGGAACTTTGAGATGGCCCTACTGGTGTGGTTGCCTTTGGTCCAACACGGGTGCTACTAAACAAAGCTGGAAAAAAATTATGAAACCATGCTGACTAGCTCTACTACAAATTTAAGTTACACTACCCCAACTGAGCTCTCACTGCTGCAAGGCAATACTTTATACACTTCTCTAATTAAATCTTGTAAACCTCAACCCACCTCAAACCTCTCATGGCTTCCCTCCCCTGACTCTCTCACATGAGAACCTTGTCTTGTATTTTACTGAAAAAACTGAAGAAAGAAAGAAAAGGAAGGAAGGGAGGGAGGAAGGAAGGAAAGAAGGAAGGAAGGAAGAATTGAGCCCATTTTCCAAGAGCTCCTTCTTCTTGCCTCCTCCTAGATGTCTTCTGTTATGATCTCCTTCACCTCTGTCTCACATGAAGAGGTGGTCCTCTTTGCCAAAGCAAACCCCTCTACACGGCCAAGTGATCCCATTCCATCCCATCTCCTCCAGTACATTGCCCCGTCTATCATCGCCACTCTCTCACTAATCTTTAATCTCTCCCTATCTACTGGCTACTTCCCTTCTGCCACATCTCCCTCATCCTCAGAAAAGAAAACTCACTTGATCCATCCATCCGCACTAGCTATCATCCCATTATGACCTCCATTTGTTTCTAAACTTCTGGAGAAAACTGTCTACCACAGGTGCCTCCACTTTGTTTCCTCTCACTCTTGTCTAAACTCTCTAAAGTCTAGTTTCCTTCCATGTCTTCAACTGAAACTTCTTTCTCTAAAGTTGCTAATGATCTCTCAATTGCCAAATCCCGTGGCCTTTTCTCAATCACCATCCTTGATTTGCAACCCTTAACACCACTTACTGATCCCTCTCTCCTCCTTGGTATTCTCTTTAAGTTTTCATGACTCTGCTCTCTCCTTGTTCTTCTCTCTATCTGACCACCCCCATCTTCACCTAGCATCTTCACTTGGTGATCTCCTCAATTCCCATGGATTCAATTATCATCTCTATGCTGGCGATTCTCAAATCTAGTTTTCTAGCTCTAACCTCTCTTCTGCTCTCTGAGTCCAATCAGAGGACCATTTGAAGGTCCAGGAAAAAGGACTGCCCTGTCTGGAAGAGTAGAAAGGGTAGGGGTCCCTTGATTACATGCCACCCTGGGAGGGGAACATTCAAGATCCTGGCTGGCTCCTGGTTGCCTCAAGCCACCAAGTGAAAGTCAAGAACCTTTTTTAATGATTTCATGGGCATAGGAAACTCTCCATGAGGAAATCCCTTCCACCAATGCTGGTTGGCATCTTCGAGAGTTTCCTGGAATGCTAGGAGGTTTTAAGTGTGTTGGCCAGGGTCACTTAGCCATTATGTGTCAGATGTACTACTATGTACCAAGGTCTTCCAGACTTCAAGGTCTGCTCTCTACCCACTACACCATTCAGGAAACATTACTCAAGTTTATATGATCCTGAGAAAGTCAGATTCTTGCCACTTTCTTCCCCAAGCATCTTACTGTCTCCCCAGGATAAGCAGAGCAGAACAGAGAATAAAGAATCCAAGTGGCTATCCATCCTAGAAGAAATGAGACAAGACCCAAAAGATGACAAGCAGCAGTCTTAATAAACCAGACAGTGGTTCTGATAGAAAGTCAAGGGATGGGTTTGACAGGAAATAGTTAGCTAGCCTAAGATAAATTTACCTTATCTTTCTAGTCTAGTCTAATCTAGTCCAGAATGAGTGAGGTGATGGTCATAGATGGACAGGGTCACAAACTTAGACCAGTAAGGGAGCTTAGAGGCCTGGCTCTACTCTGGCTCCCTCATTGTGGAGATGAAGAAACTGAGGTTAAGTGATTTGCTCAAGGTCCCCTAGGTATTAGTGGCAGAGCTGGCATTCAAACCCAGATTGTCAACTCCAATAATGATAGCTAGCATTTATATAGAGGTAGCTAGGTGGTTCAGTGGATAGAGTGATGCCCTCAAGGAGCTTACCTTTGATCAGGAGAGACAACTTATACGCATATGAGTCTATTCAGACAGGGATAGGGACTGGAGTAGGGAAGATCTGAGTTCAGATCCAGCCTCACACACCTACTAGCTGTGTGACCCTAGATAAGTCACTTAACCCAGGTAGTCCACTGGAGAAGGAAATTGTAAACCACTCCAGGACCTTTGCCAAGACAAGTCCTTATGGGGTAGCAAAGAGTACATGATGACTGAACAAGCATTTATGTAGTACTTTAAGATTTGCAAAGTAGGATTTGAACTCAGCTTCTTCACCCTCAGTCCCAGGTGCTATTCACTCGGCCACCCAGCTCCCATTAGTTCACTTTCCACTGTACTGTGCCCACTGTCTTCAGTCCAGGTCAGACCTTACTTAGAGCATTGCTTTTAGCTATGTGTACCCCTTTTTAGGGAAGGCCCCAAATGTAAGTGGCCCCCAAGTATGAGTGCTTTAGGCTTTCTTCTCTCCTTTGATTATCACAGTCACTTCCATGGATTTAATAACTAAATAAATGTCCCTCAGATCTAGATATTCAGTCCTAATCTCTCCACTGAACTCCAGTTCCATCCTTCCAACCGACTGCTATACATCTCCAATGGAAGGTCCTACTGTTACCTGAAACTCAACATTAAATGAATGTCCAAAATATAATTCATCTTCCCACCTAATCCTCTTCCAGTTTAACCTATTTCTTGGTGAGTAGGCAGATTTCAAAAAAATCTGGAAGGATTTACATGAACTGATGCAAAGTGAAGTGAGCAGAACCAGAAGAACATTGTACACAGTAACAGCAACATTGTACCATAATCAACTAGGATTGACTTAGCTCTTCTCAGCCATACAACAATCCAAGACAATTCCAAAAGACTCACGATGAAAAATGCTATCTACATCCAGAGAAAGAACTATGGAGTCTACATGCAGATTGAAGCATACTATTTTCACTTTATTTTTTGTAGTTTTTTCTTTTGTTTTGTTTCTTCTTTTACAACATGACTAATACAGAAATGTTTTATATGATTACACATATATAACCTTTATCAAATTGTACTATCTTAGGGAGGAAGGAAGGAATGGAGGGAGGGAGAAAATTTAGAACTCAAAATTTTATTTTAAAAAAATGAATGTTAAAAGTTGTCTTTACATGTAATTAGAAAAAAATAAATACTATTTAAGAGAAAAAAACAAATTAACCTATTTCTGTCGATTGTACCGCCATCCCTCCCAGTCACCCCAGGGTCAACACCCAGAAGTTTTCTTTGATTCTTCTCTCTCTCTCACTATCTTCCCATATCAATCAATTAATTAGCAACTATTTAATAAGCTCTTACTATGTGTCATTCCTGGTACTATGAATACAAAGACAGAAACAAAACAGTTCCTGCCCTCAAAGAGCTTACCTTTGATCAAGAGAGACAACATATACACCTATGAGTCTATTCAGACAGGGATAGGGACTGGACCCCTCATCCTGACAACTGGCTTTCCTCGCATAAAGCCAAAATTTGCCTCCTAATTACTTCTCCCCATTACTCCCAGCTCTGTGCCCCTGTTAAAATTCAGTCCAATGCACTAGCTCGTCTGGATCTCTTTGGATCCAGAACCCAGCATATTAAGTATGCCTCTCAGCTGTGTAGCAACTGCCAGTGTGATCCGTGTGCCTTCCATGCCTTCATCTTAAGTCATTGATTAATGTGTGTGTGTGTGTGTATATACATATACACACATACACACACACACACACACACATATATATATACATATATATTTCATCAGGTTCTGGGGAGTAAGCTTCTAAAAGGTAAACTTAGAAAGGAGTGAGCTCCCCGCTGCTGGACAGGGAGAAATATAGCTTGGCTGGAGTAGAGGGATATGATGGGGCATACACAACTTCATGGAAAGCAGACACCAGCACTATCAACCCCAACTCACCTAGCACCAGGGGAAGTGGTTGGTCAGGCTTGGAGCAAATGGATTCAACTCAAGAAGTATTAGAGGCTGTGACTCATTTAAGGTCAAATTTTTTAATTTAAATTCCACAAATTTATTAATTTTAATTATTAATTAATTAATTATATGATTTATATGTGGTTATATAATATATGTATTTTTATATAATCATTTAATTAATTATTATTTTAATAATTAAATTCCAAAGATTGTCACAACAGGAAGGGACCTTAAAGATCATTGGCTTCAACCCATCTTACAGATCAGAAAATCGAGGCTCAGAGAAGAGCAGTGAGTGGTGGTAGAGATCTACAGGAGTAGGAAGGGATGTGTTCAAGGCTTTGGAATCCCTAGAGGTGGGGACCATGGCTTTTAGGGGACAATCCCTACTGGAAACTACAGTACTTGTATATGATGAGGCACATAAAACTTCATGGAAAGCAGACACTCACGTTGCCTGATCTCACCATACCAGGGGTCCTAGGGACAATCATCCCACAGCTGTGCAACGAGTGAGAATTTTATCAATTTGATCCCGTCTAGGCCCCTGTCTTCTCCTCCCCCAAAGGGGACCAGCTCCTCATCAGTGTTTCTCGATTTCTTTTCAAGGGCCCTCTAAACATTTCAAGGGTCTGCTAAACACATCAAGAATGGAAAGCAGGACACACTAACTTAAATAGGCAACTGTTCCCATTAGATCATGAGCTCCCTGGGGGCAGTGACTGCCTTTTGCCTCTTTTTTATCCCCAGCCTTGGCACAGTGCCTGGCACATAGTAAGTGCTTCATAAATGCTTACTGATTGACTTACTGATTAACTTGGTGTCATAGTGGACAGTGCACTGGACTTGGAGTCAAAGAAGAGCCAAATTCAAATCCTGCCTCACACATACTTACTAGGTCTGTCTTGAACAAATCATTTAACCTCTCCCAGCCTCAGTTTTCTCACCTGTAAATGCCAATAATAATAGGGCCCACCTCACAAAGTCATTGTGAGGATAGAATGACACACTTAAAGTGTTTTTGCAAACTTGAGAGAGACAGATAAGTACTAGATATTAAGTATATTTGTCAATAAACGAAAGCTCTTTTTTTGCCTAGAGGATGGGAGGTGGGCTGAAAATGGTCCTAAGAGTAAATCCTTCCTTGGTCTCCAGCTCTCTTCACTCTGCTCTCTGTCTCCTTGGTCTCTATCTGCTTTTCAAAGCCTTTGAGTTATAAATAGCAGGCCTGCCAAGTACCTCTCCTGCAAGCACTCAGGACCCTCGGGTGTGAGGGCAGGGACCCAGCAGCCAGTGTGGGCCCCCTGCCTGCCTGTGTGCTTTCTGGAAGGTGGAGAGATGGGGGTGGGGTGGGGGGAAATGGGGGAGAGGGAGACAGAGGGAAGGATCTGCTTCTCA
>CM053625.1:280464931-280532854 GCA_028646595.1 Phalanger gymnotis | reverse complement strand
GAGAGAGAGAGAGAGAGAGAGAGAGAGAGAGAGAGAGAGAGAGAGAGAGAGAGAGAGCGTCACATGGATAGCTGGGGTAGGGGCAGACGAGCAGTCTCTCTGTATCAGTATGACTACGTACCTCAATGCAGATCTAGGTGCCTCTATCTGTGTGGAAGGGGGGAAGGGGGAAGGGACTACAGGCTTTCCAAGGTGTGAAAGTACTTAAGTTTACAACAAATCCTTCCCCTGGCACAACTAATCCGAGGCCCTCCCTCCTCACCCTCAGGATCCCACTTCCCTTGATGGGATCAGTCAAGTGGATTAGGAATGTATCCCCAAGCACTTGTGGTCTGTTGTTTGGGGGGTGTGTCACTTCCCCACTTTGTGGTCTCCGGGAGAGATCTCTGCCCAGGCTTTTGTCTCCTAGAGGTCAGGAATGACTCACTCCCTCACTCAGGCCCTGGGGCATTTTATTCACTTTCCCCATGATTAGGACCAGAGAGGGACTCGGTTCCAAAAAGAACCCTGGAGCGGACCGAAGAGTGGAGCTAGCAAAGAGGCAGCTGGATGTCAGGGAATATTTCTAACAGTAAAAGGTGTCTGAAAGTGGACTGGGCTGCGCCAAGAAGTTCACCCTCCTCCTAGACATGCAGGTGACCAGGATATTAGAAGGGTCTTTCTTTTCTCTATGCGTTAGCCCTCATGGTCACTGAGGGCCCTCCCAACATTCAAATCTTGTAATTTTGACTTTTTGCTCCAAGCCATCAGTGCTTGACCTTGGGCTGCCTCTGTGGGTCCTGGGCACTTGGGGCACTGAATCTGTTTAACTCTTGGCTATACCCTGGGCCTTGCCTGGCCTGTTCTTTGTTTCCCTAACAAAAGCTTAGTTCTACCCACCTCCCACACACACCCCCTGGACAGGCAAACTGTGGCGATAAGGGGAGGGAGGGAATAAACTTTTATATAGTGTCCATTACGTGCCAGGCCGGGCAGCTAAGTGGCACAGTGGATAGAGTGCCAGGCCTGGAGTCAGGAAGACTCTTCTCCCTGCGTTCAAGGCCAGCCTCAGATACTTACTAACCTTGTGACCCTGAGCAAGTCACTTAACCCTGTGTACCTCAGTTTCCTGTAAAATGTACTGGAGAAGAAAATGGCAAACCACTCCAGTATCTTTGCCAAGAAAATCCCAAATGGGGCCACAAAGAGTCAGACACGACTGAACAACAAAAACAACAACATGCGTCATGTACTGTGCAAAATCTTTTAATAAATATTATCTTATTTGATCCTCACAACAACCCTATGAGGTCGATACTATTATTATCCCTATTTTGCAGATAAATAAACTGAGGCAGGTAGAGGTTAAGTGACTTGCTTGAGGTCACATAGCTACTAACTAGGGTCTGAAGCTCAATTTGAACTCGGGTCTTCCTGAGTCCAGGCCCAGAGCTCTAGCCAATGCATCTGCCTGTAGTCAGCAGTACCATCTAGTACAGTGAGGGATGTCTTGAGGCCGAGTCGCGAGGCATTGCTTGAGGGATGTGTAGGGAAAGCCCGGACAGAGGAATTGGGATGTATGAGCTGGCTGTGTGCAGAGGTTTTTAGCTCCTTCTTTCTCCAGTTACCTAGCTTCTTGAGTCACTGTATGCAGTGGAAGCTTGTTGGTAAGGGAAACACAGGAGGGTCTCTGTTTCCTCTCCTCGATGGCCGAAATAAGCCCAGCGGGCAGGGACGAGGCTCCAAAGCAGCTCTGGGTTGAGAGTTTGCTAAGGAAATTCAAGAAAAGGTAGGCAACTGGAAAGGGAGGGAAGAGAGGATGCTGGGAAGGTGAGGTTATCGCTAAGGGACACAGGCTTAGACTCTCACCTAGAACAGGGCTGGTGGACAGGGGGGATAGAGCAGGGCCTCTTTGGGGGTGGTGAACAACTCTCATTTCAGATCCAAATGGGCAAAGTCCTCATCTCTATTGGGATAAAAATCTCTGTTGTTGGGGAAGGTGCAGAGTTTACCAAGGTTCCTCCTTAAGCTCAAGAAAAGGGAGATCAGCCTTCATCCATCAGCATAGGGAGCCTGGTCTCTTCTCTCATGCCAATCACCTTGGGTGAGGACAGCAGGAAAATCACACATGAAGATCCCGGACTGGGGACAGTTAGGCAAAGGTCCATCGGATTATCAAGGGCCAGAGTTAATCAGTTGGATCTGAGTCAGGGAACTGAGGCTAGACATTCACAGAGACCACATGGACAGGAAGAGAATCAGAAACTGCCCAGGAGGGGAAAGTGAGACCTCTCCCAATATGAGGCAGGCAGGAAGCAAGAGAACCCCAACCTCGGAGCACAGAAATGCAGGGAAGGTAGTCAGGAGGGAGCAGGTCACAGGAGCCGATGACACTCAACGGAGGAAGCAGAAGAATGTTTGAAAGCTGCACGGTGGAACCAGGTCATAAGACATTTGCATTTCCTTTACTGTTTTTTGTGTTTTGTTTGGTTGGGGTAGGGAGGAGAGGTGGGTGTGGAAATAGCTGTGATGTAAACACAAAAAGAATCAATAAAAAAAATTACAGAAAAGAAAAAAGTAAAGACAGATATTTTAGGGGAAAAGAATAGATGAAAGGCACCAACGCTATTCAATTCAGATTCTTTTATAGGCTTCCTTTTAAGGCGGCAGTCAGGTCCTCGTTGGGGGCAGTATTTGGCCTGTGGATGAAGGAATAGAGAGCAGCTACGTGGAAGAATGAGTGAAGAGACTGAAGACAGCTCTCAATCCTGGCATGATGGTCGGGGGGAATATGATGCATTCTACGAGGAATTAGAGAAAGAAACTGTTCTGCTCCTCACTTGGAGAGGTCACTTAGCATAGTAGCATAGGCAACATTTATAAGGTACTTCAATATTTATAAAGCACACTTTTAGATGCAGTTTCTCGTTTGGTAGTCATGATATGATTCTCCTGTGAGGTAGGCCTCTGCAGATACTATAATGCCCATTTTACAGATAAGGAAACCAAGGCCTAGAGAAGGGAAAGGGACTTGCTCCAGATCACACAGATGATAAGCAGTAGACTTGGGGTTGGAACCCAGGTCTTCTGACTCCAAATACAGTAAAGCATTATATTATTACTCTTACTCATTGGCTAAAAAGCAATTTGTGGGCACTTGTTCCCGGGGTTCAAAGGTACAATGCAATGACTACTGGCCCTTTAGGTAAGAGGATTTAAACCCCATCTCTGATGATTACTGCCTGGGTGACCTTGGATGGATCACTTAATCTCTCCAGATCTCAGTTTCCCCATCTGTAAAATGAGAAGAATTGGACTAGAAAGCCACCAAACCTTTCCAGATTTATATCTATGATTCCAAGTGCTCCCAGGGTCTCTTTAGGAAAGAGTTCTCAATCAATCAATATTTATTAAGTATCTGCTAGGTAGATACCCAAGTAGGGCAGCTAAGTGGTACAGCGAGACAGAGCACCGGGCCTCATCTTCCTGAGGTCAAATGTATCTTCAACACTAACTGTGTGACCCTGGACAATTCACTTGACTCTGTTTGCCTCGCTTTCCTCATCTGTAAAATGAACTGGAGAAGGAAATGGCAAACTGCTTCAGTATCTCTGCCAAGAAAACTCCTAATGGGATCGTGAAGAGTTGAACGTAACTGATACGACTGAACAATAAACGTGCCAGGCTCCGTGCTAAGCACTGGCAATAAGGTTTGTTTTTATTTCGTGAAAAGCACCCCAGGAGCAATGACAATAGTCCCCCTTCTCCCTGCACTCTCCCGTGTCCCACATTCCCACGAAGAGGCTGCCCTCAAAGATGTCTTTCAGACGGGACACAAATCTTACCAGTTTTCTAAATCCTGTTTTAGCTCCAGCCTCTTTAAAGGATCTAATGGTGATCAATCACTGAGCCAACAGATGAAAGAGCAGACCCTTCTCCACTGGCCCTTGGAGAGGCCGATCTGATTAGAGAGCTTGATAGGAATACACATCACACACACACACCCCTCAAGAGTATAAACACAGCCTATCACAGACCCCAGGCCACCAATCAACAACTGTAATACTCTAGCTATCCTGAGGTCATCTGACCCTTGCTCCGACTTCCCCCTCATCTGGCCAAGGCTGAAAGGAGCTTCACCTCCTGGATTCTTGGAAACCCTGGAACCTGGTAGGGACCGATTGTCATGTGGACAGACACCTGGCCTTCTCCAATCAGCTGGCCTGGTGGTTTAGGGGGAAGACAGGATGCTGAGATACAGGAAAGAAACCGAGCTCAGCTGAGCTCTGGCCCTGGCATGGCCACCATAGAAACCAAGCTTTCACACCACCTGTATCACAGGATTTGGACCTTCAAGCTCATCTATTCTAATTTTACAAATAAGGAAACAGGCTCAAAGAGGTCATTTAACTGTAAAAATAGGAACAACTAAAGAAAACCAACTCTGGTTGGTATGTGCTATTATTATACCCATTTTTACATGTGAAGAAACTGAGGCAGACAAATTATGTGACTTGCCCAAAATCACAGAGCTAGTAAGTAGCAATAACAGCTACTCCAATCCCAAAGGTGCTTTCTTCTGGGTCCTCTCCAGAGCTGACTTGCCAAGTATTCAAACTTTACTTCAGAGAGCACAGCTCTAGTGGACTGGCCCATAGTTGGAATGCCAAATGCGCTCTTACCCTAAAGACTATTTTATGGAGAACAAGGCAAGCGCTTACACGGTAGCCAGAAGAAGTGGCACAAAGACTCTCTGAAGGTATCACTGGTGAACTTTGATACTGACTATGAGACATGGGAAACATCGGCCCAGGACATTCCAGCATGGTGCTCCTGCATCAAAAAAGAAGCTGTATTCCATGGCCGGAGCAGAATCGTAAAAACACAGAGGACATCTAAGCTGTGGCAATCTAGAGCCACCTCTATGCTAAATGTTCTAATGGACCATTTGTGCCCAGTCTGTGGTAGAACCTTCCAAACTCATATGGCACTGATCAGCCATAGCCAAACATGCTGTATCCTGACTCCAATATTCTGGTGTCATTGGTCTTCAAACAAGGGACAACAAAAATCTTTGGCTGAATCAATGACTAGTTGTAGGACGTCAAGTGCCATTGAGGTCAAATCTCTGATTTTACAGATGAAGAAACTGAGGTCTGTCAAAGCAAACTTCTTGTTCCAGGGCTAAACCCAGACCCCTGGCATTCTGTCTTCTAGTACAAAGTCACATACTGACAGCCATTCATTCACCCAGTTCACGCAGCCTCGGGCCACTCTTTCTGGAGTCCTGACCTAGTTAGCCACTGTCAAAGATCTACGTCCCTCTGTCTTCCACAGTTCTGCTAGAGCTCTGAGTACTACCACCTCCTTCTCATCACCCCCAAAAGCCATTTTCCATGCTCTGCAAGTAAAACTCTGTCTACTCTTCAAGGATCACCCAATTCCAAAGGAGCTCACAAATTCCTTAGACTCACAGACAGCCTCTGAGAAGGTTGGGAGTCAGAAGAACCTCTCAGCGATGCTTTCAATGGCCTCTCCCAACTTCCCTTCACAGGGTCTATGGGCAGAGGGTGTGGGGATAGTTCCAGGAACCATTCTGATATCCTGGCTTTTCTCTCTAGGACACAGGAACAGTTCTGGGGTTTCTCTGGCCTTCCTCCCACACCTTGGCTTTCAATGTCCAGGCAAAATATTTCCATCCCAACATCCAACCTCATCTATAGACCATCTATGTTGCAGATAGGAAGCCTGTGAGGGGCTGGGGGAGGTGGTGGAGAGCACAGAGCTCTCACAGAAGGCCTAGGACAAGCCTCTTGCTGTGTGGGGAGGAAGCAGGTTTGTTTGGCTGCCGAGGTGTTAATGGGCTAACCTTTCCCTGGCCCAGCTCTTCCAGCCCAGTGCAGGCACTATCCCCTGGCATGTTGGATTTCCTCTGGATACTCCTCCAAGATCCCTCCTGTTCTCTCCTTCCCTCCCCACCCCCCACCCCTCATCCCCAGCTTCTTTGCTTTGGACAAACAACTCAACCCTACCCTGCCATCAGGTTTAGAGCCTTCCTGTGCTTTTAATGTGGTTTGGAATGCAGGCTTAATGGATAAATCCATCACCAAGGCTGCACATGGGCAGAAGCTGGCATCCTGGAGCCCATGGTGTAGTTCAGTGCAAGCACACACACACACACACACACACACACACACACACACACACACACACACACACCATGGAGGAAAACAGCAATTCTGGACACTACAATCTGCTGCTAGTGTGTGGCTCAGACCGTAAGCACTATAACACCCTGGGGAGGTGCTGAAGGTTTCATAGGTGAGGCAAGGCTTGAGTTGAGCCTTAAGAATGGGTAGGATTTAGATAAATGATGGAAAAGAGGAAAGGATTTCAAATGTGATCTGGAAGGAGGGAATGAGAATGGTGGGTGGAAGATGTTTAAGGTTTCTAAAAATATATTAATATTGTTCAAAGTTAGCACTCCACGACAAGGTAAATACTCTCCTATTACGATAAGATGCAGGCTAAACTTTCTGCAAGGAGGAATTGTGGGATTGTAAATCTAGAACTGGAAGGGACTTCATCATTGTTGCTGCTGCTGTTTGGTTGTTTTTCTGTCATGTCTGACTCTTCGTGACCCCATTTGGGGTTTTCTTGGCAAAGACTCTACAGTGGTTTCCTTCTCTAGCTCATTTTACAGATGAGGAAACTGAGGCAAACAGAGGTTAAGTGAATTGCCCAAGGTCACACAGCTAGGAAGTGTCTGAGGTCAAATATGAACTCAGATCTCCCTGACTCCAGGCCCAACTCTATCATCTGGGCCAATTAACTGCCCCTCAGAAGGGACCAACTCAGGTGTCTAATCCAACCTTCTCATTTTACATATGAGCAAACGTGGCCTACGGAGGCCAAGAGATTTGCCCAAGACTACACAGGCAGTGAATAGCAGCTGAGCCAGTGTTTAAAAGCAGATCTTACAATTCCAAGTTTAGTATTCTTTTCACTGTCCCCTTTTTAGGGAGCTTCAGGAAGGACTTTTTTGACCCACAAGAGCTACTGAACTGCTAGGGGAAGGTGATAGGTTCTCTCCAGTTCTGAAATCTTTAGAGAACATCTCATCTTTTTACAGAAGAAGAAACTGAATCACTGAGTGGTTGGTGTTGTCAGGGTCCCACTAGCTCTCCTAGCCAAGGTCCTATGATGCAAGGACCCCTGAGAGGATAGAGAAAGGATTCACAAGGTGCCAGAAAGGATTTACGTCTACTTCACTTTGTGATATAGAGTGATCACTGCTCACCCTGAAAAGTTCTCTATCCCCAAGACCTCAGGCAGCTTGAAGAAAGACCTAGAACACAAGATGTCCTCCGGGACAAAACCGCCCAGAAACAATCTCATTCAAAAGTTAACTGATCTCCCGCAAAGAGGCTTCACTCAGCCCTCTCCTTCCTTCTCGCTTTCCTTTCCTCTCTCCCCCACAATTAGCAATATAACTTCAGTTTAACAAGACCACTTATGACAAATGCCACCCTTAAAGTATTGTCTCTCCCTAGTTTTATGTGTTGTCTATAGGAAGCCTCCAAGTGAGAGAGAGGCTGTGTCCCGTCTGAAGGCTATTGGCCATTGCTGCCTTCCTATCCCCACAATTCAACTGTTTCACTTGCTAGATTATAGTGACAAATGCTACCCAGCTAATTAGTGTCACTGGACTGTCTCGTCCTAGAGATAAATTAGGACTGGATTGAGCTTCCATTGTACCCAGCCTGTATTGATAAATGGCTTCTCCAATTAAAAGAAAGAGAATGCTGAGTAAGAGTATCGAATGAAGTCAAAGAAAGGACAGGGCCTGGGTTATAGCTGGTCTTATCCATAAAGAGAGAAGGAAACCATCGAGTTGGGTGAGCCCAAGGTCCAAAAAACCTGTTCTACTCACCTGTTCTCCTGACTGTTGGAGTTCATCCCTTTAATTCTCCTTCCTTCCTTTTAAAACAAACCCACAGAAAAGAAACTCTCAGCCATCTTTACCAGAAGCAAAAGGAAAGAACTGCTTGAAATAGATAGATAGATAGATAGATAGATAGATAGATAGATAGATAGATAGATAGATAGATGAGTGAATGAATGATTGAGTGAATAAGGATAGCCTCTGCCTCAAGGACACTCCTTTAAGCTTCGAGGTACATCTCTCTCTCAGTAAAGGCAAGAGCACTGAGTCATCCAGATCTCTTGCCTGGTGCCCCAGTGACCCAAGACACGCATCTGTCATATACCCAGCAGAGCTAGGGTGGAATGCCCAGCATGGTGAGGGATGGTGGGGTGCTTTCTCCTCTACCAGTTCTCAGGCACCTCAGGGCCCCCTGCACAACCTTCTCATCTATAAAATGGGGATAATAATGGCACCTTCCTATTAGGGTTGATATGACAATCAAGTGAGTTAACAAATGGAGAGTGCTTTTCAAATCTTAAAGTGCTACAGAAATGATGATTTCATTAAGGGAAGGGAATAAACATTTATTAAGCACCTACTATATGCCAGGCACCATGTTAAGGATTTTGCAATTATTACCTCATCTGATCCTCAGAACAG
Source organism: Phalanger gymnotis (assembly GCA_028646595.1). Classification (NCBI taxonomy): domain Eukaryota; kingdom Metazoa; phylum Chordata; class Mammalia; order Diprotodontia; family Phalangeridae; genus Phalanger; species Phalanger gymnotis. Next base: position 280,524,288 of record CM053625.1, on the reverse strand, counting down.
CCCTGGGAGTGAGATGCTGTTATGATAACAATTTTGTAGTTGAAGAAATTGAGGCAGACAGAGGCTAAGTGACTTGCCCAGCATCACACAGCTAGTGCCTGAGGCCAGATTTGAACACAGGTCTTCCTAAGTCCTTCCCCAGAATTACTGAACCCCACTGAAGGCAAATGAACCATGCAACTAATCTGAAATGAAAGCCAAGGCCAGCTCTGTCTGCGGCTAAGGGGGCATCCTGAGGCCTTCTCACATCACAAGAAGGTTTTCTCTGCCTATCCCCACTTCCCTCCTGCCCAGAAATCTCTTCAGAGGCAGCTAGGAATTTTAGATTCTCTCCTCTCCACAGTGACCTTCCCAAAGATATCTCTCTCTCTCTCTCTCTCTTTCTCTCTCTCTGTCTCTTCTCTCTCTTTCCCTCCCTCACAGATCACCTCCCCAACCCCATGCTTGTTAAAGGTTCCAGAATATCCAGCTATAGCTCTGATGGCCTGATGGAGTCCTAAAGTTTGTAGAATAGACATAGAAGAAGGAAGACTCAAGGAGCTACTCTTTGAGAACTCACAATCTAGTTGGAAAGACAAAACTAACACACATAAAACAAGGAGAGACAAATACAAGACAACTAAATTGAGTGATGCAGACAACACGGCAGCAGGGATTCAGAGGAAGAGATCAAAGTCCATCCAGGCTGGGAGGGCATCCTGGAAGAGGAAGATCTAAGAACAGATTATGTGGTCATATAGAGTTGGAGCCTATAGACTAGGCCTCATTAACACCGCCCACTCCATATCACACACCCCACCCCCCACCCCCGCCACTGAAACCCAAAACACAGAATTAAGCAATCCCTGGAAATTTATGCCAGTGGCAATGTTTCCCAGTGGTCAGAGTCCTATCCTGGAATCCAGGGGAGTCCCCTCATCTGCCTGCTTTGGGGCAGGCTCCTCCTATGAGATTGTGTCTTCATAAATACCACGATACCCTCAGCCCTAGATCATGGATGGTGAGAGGAGTGTCCACAAAGGGAAGCCCAGGAGGTGGAGGGAGGGGAGGCAGAGGAGGATATGTGCCCAAAGTGGCAAAGGCGGATAAGTCTGGAGCCAGCCCTGTTGACTCATCTGGTTATCATTTCAGGGAAGATAATGATCCTGAAAATATATGCTCTTGTGACAGCAGCACTGATGCTCAATGACGAGATGGAGGGAAAGGAGACAGAGTTCTCCGGTGCCCTTTCACACTTACCAGCTGGGCTTTTTACTGGTTTGCTTTGATGACAATTCAGAAGGCAAAACTTCTTTTTCCAATTTGATTATTTGTTGCTTTTTATAAGCATTTATTACTATCTCTCTCCCAGTCCTCTCCAACCCCCCAAACAAACAATAAAAATCCTGAAAAACAAAAATCTCATAATGAACATGAATAATCTGGCAAAACAAATTCCCACATTGGCCATGTCCAAAAATGTATCTCTCATTCTGAACTTCAGGCCCATTACCTCTCTGCCAGGAGGCAGGTGATATGATTCATCCTCTGGACTCGGGCTTTATCATAGCACTGCTCGGGGTTCTTAACTCCCTTAAAGTTGATTTTCTTTATAATGTGGCTGGCATTGTATAAATTGTTGTCCTCATCCTTATACTTCATTTTCCATAAGTTCATACCGCTCTTCTCAATTTTTTCTGAAACTGCCCATTTTGTCATTTTTTATGGTACAATACCATGCTATTGCATTCACTACGACAGTTTATTTGGCCATTCCCCAATGGGTGGGCACCTTGTTAGGTTATAGTTTGGGGCTGCTAGGAGAAGGCCTGCTAAATACTTGTGTACATATTCGTCCCTTCCTTCTTTTTTGATCTCTTTAGGATAGAGGCCCAGTGGTAATTTAGTTAAGTTGAAGTCATGAGTGTGCTAGTAAATGTTTAAAAACCATCTCTCTCTAAAAAATAAAGTAAAAACCATCTCTCTGAGGAAAAAAAAAATGTACTCAAGACACACTTCTAAGTTTAATCTGCATTATTAATATTTTCCCATCATTTTCTTAAGCCTAGTACTTAAAAATCAATAAATCAAGCCTTGCTCTATAGTATTTGCTGATTTCTAAAGTATAAATGCTCACACTGAAAATTTAACAATCACTGTTTCAGAACTGGTTCGAGCTGGCCCCAGAACATCCTTCGAAAGGGTATGCACAGTTTAGTGACGTAGTTCAGACTGCTGTCCAGAATGACTCCTCCAATATTTGTCCTGCCCACTTTTGTCATCTTTCCCAATCTGATGGGCATATGGTAGAACCTCAGAGCTGCTTTTCATTCGCATTTTTCCAAGTATTAGGATTTAGAACATTTTTCTACATGGTTGTTTGATAGTTTGGATTTCTCCCCTTAAAAACTGCCTGTTTATATCCTTCGACTATTTATCTATTGGAAAATAGAGAAATAGCTGTTAGATATTTATCTAACAGATATCTAATAGATAAGTATCTATTAGAAATTAATTCTAATAAATTTGAATAATTTCCTCACATATTTGGATATGAGACCTTTATTGCGAGGATGTTTTTTTCCCTAGAGAAGCAATGTGGTATAATAAAAAGGGGGATGGCCTTCAAGTCTAAAGACTCACAATTCATATGCTACTTCTTAACCCTTATTAGCTATGAGTTTATGGGCATGACCTTTAACCTTCGTTTCTTAAAAATGGAGATAATATTAGTAGTCTCTATCTCACCAGGTGGTTATGGCAGAAAGTTTTGCAAACCTAAAGGTACTATGTAAATGTGACTTATTCATATTTTATTTGGGATACAAGATATCCCAAAAGTCTCAGGACAGTTTAAAGCTATTAAAGCTCAAGCTTATGCTTATGAACTGAGACTTTTGGGACACCCTGGCCACTCGGTCACAGAGGTCATTGCAGCCGGATCATGTGATGACCCTAAAGGTCATCTAGTCCAACCCCCTCATTTTATAGATGAGGGAACTAAGGCACAGGGAAGGGAAGCCTTGCCCCAGGTCAAGTAGTAAGAGATTTGAGCTCAAGTGCTTTGTTGAACTCCTCTGAGAAAGTCCTCCTCAGATACCTTGTGCTGTAACAGAAGGGACCCCGTGTTCTCCAAGGCTATGCCAGTCAAAAGCAAGCTGAGGCAGGTTAAACAGGTAAGTCTCTGAGTGGATGTTACCTAAGGACCAGTAAGGATAAGTCAGAGAATGGATTTTTCGGTCATAGTGACTCTCAAAAACCATCTGCTAGGGAACTGTGACCTCCATCAGTAGGCAGGGAGTACTCACAACAACAAAATTCTTAAAGCTATAGGTGGTGTGGTAGCTAGAGTGTTGGGTGGGTTGGGTTTAGGAAGAATTCAAATTCAAATTCAGACAATCACTAAGTGTGTGACCCTGGCCGGGTCATTCCCCATCTCTAAAATGGGGAAAATGAAAGATCCTCCCACACAGCTTTGAATCAAATGGCCTAATTATGTAAATCACTCTTCGAACCTTAAGGGGTTCTATAAAGACTAGTTATTCTTATAATTTTTGAAGTGTATACTTGGTCAATGGAACCATCTCACTTGGTCTTCTAAATACCCTACTACACATATGCACACACCCCTACCCCTCCCTACCCATTCCCAAAACCTATTCTGCACATTGACATCGGATTAGACTCTACTTTTCATTACATCATTCAAGAGCCTTCAATAACTTCACGTTTTTCCCTTTTTTATTACATTAATACATTTTATGGAATAAAACATGCATTTCCATAACACAGTACAATAAAAAAGATGATTATACACTTAACAGCAGGTCTACTATACACAACTTGCTATTCCTTTCAAATATTCAACAAAATTGTAGTGTAAATTTCTTTTTTCCTCCTTTTTTCTCCTTTCCTTCTATAGCTTCACTTTTAAATGAACATATTATAGGAAGGGGAGAGCGGAGGATGGGTAGATAGGGAGGGGTATGTATGTGTTTATTTTGTATCTATGATGTATCTGCTGTTTCCCCCAGTAGTGTGTGAAACTCTTTGAAGGTAGAGATTGTTTCATTTTTGTCTTTGTATTCCCAGTGGTTAGCAGTGTGCCTAGCAATACACAGTGAGTGACTAATAAATGCCTACAGGAAAAATTCTAATTCCTTAGTGGAACATTTGAGGCTTTCTACAATCTGTCCTAAACTTACCTTTCCTGTCTTATCTTCCCCTTGTTCCCTAAACACACAGTCTTTCCCTCTCTCCCTCTCTCTCTCTCTTTCTCTCTCCTCTTTGCTCCAGTCAGGTCATTTTGTTTCGCTGTCCCTAATACACAAGCTCATTCTCACTGCTTTGGCATGAGGTGAGCCTCCTGCCTGAAATACTCTCCTCTCTCCTCAAAGTTTATCCAAACCCTACTCAAGCTTTCAAGGACCAGCACAGGCCTCACATGCTCTTTGAAGGCTTCCCTGACCGATCCAGCTCACCCTGACCTCTCCCTTGCTGACCTTTCCCAGTACTAACAGTCCCCACCACACAATCTAGCAAATGAATGAGTACAACCCGGCCCATATTGTTTTCTGTTCCTGCCTTTCCAGGAGCTATTGCACTAAGGACACTGAATTAAGTGGAATGATGCTACATCTGGTTCCTTGAGTCGTACTCATAATTAAATAGTAACAACCTTAAATGGAACAATGATCTCATCTGTAGGTTGCAGTCTCCTTGCCTTTTAATCCTAGGTGATTCTTGTCTTCATTCAGTTTCCCAAGAGGAGTCACCTAATGTGCTAGAGGCTTTTTAGTCTTTTAACGGTTACAACAAAGAACTCAGACTGTCCAAATCGGTCAGTCAATAAACATTTATTAAGTACCTACTATGTGCCAGCCATTATGTTAAGCACTGAGGATATTAAAAAAAGAGGCAAAAGACAATCCCTGCCCTCAAGGAGCAGAGACAGTCTAATGAGGGAGACACCAAGCAAACAAATGTATACAAATAAGCTATACGCAGCATAAACTGGAAATAATTAACAGATGATACGACAGGCACTAGAATTAAGAGAAGCTGGAATAGCCTTCGTGTAGAAGATGGAATTTTAGTTGGGACTTAAAGGAAGCCAAAGAAAAGAGTAAGCAGAGATGAGGCAAGAATACATTCCAGGGAGAGGGGTCAGACAGCCAGAGAAAAGTCCAGAGCTGAGAGATAAGAGTATCTTGTTCGTGGAACAGCAAAGGAAGCCAGCATCGCTGGATTGAAGAGAAAGGTATTTTAAAAAATTGGATTAGTAGGAAAGGGCTAGGTTATGAAATCTGAAACAGAGGATTTTGTATATCCTGGAGGTGATAGGGAGACACAGAAGTTTATTGAATAGAGGAGGTGATGTGGTAGGACTTGTAGGAAAATCACTTTGGTGACTGAATAGATATCAGATTGGATCAGGTTGAGACTTGAGGCAGGCAGACCACCAGCAGGCTATTGCAACAGTCCAGGCATGAGATGATGAGGACTTGGCAATATCAGAGGAGAAAAGGCAGTGTATCTGAAAAATGTTGCAAAGGTGACAGGCATTGGCAATGAATTGGATATGAGGGGTGAGAGTGAGGAATCAGAGATGACCCCAAGGTTAGGAGTCTGAGATACTCAGAAGATGGTGTTGCTTTTACAGTATTCGGGAAAGTAGGTACAGGGGAAGATTTGGGGAGAAAGATAATGTGTTCAGTTTTGGACATGTTGAGTTAAGATGTCCATTGAGTTCAAATGTCTGAAAGGAAGATGAGAGATAGCTAGGATTACTGATAGGTCAGCTAGGTGGCACCGTGGATACAACGCTGAGCCTGCAGTCTGGAAGACCTGAGTTCGAATCCAGCCTCAAGCACTTACTAGGTATGTGACCCTGGGTAATCACTTACTCTCAGTTTCCTCAACTATAAAATGGGGAAAATAATAGCCTCACAGGGTTGTTATGAGGATCAAATATGTAAAAGGAACTTAGCACAGTGCCTGGTACATAGTAGGTACTACATAAATGCTAGCTTTTATTTTTATCAATTTAGTGGGCTTTGCATCCAACTTCATAGTCTGTGCAGTATATTATTCATCCACTTTGTTTTTCTAGTGGAGAAGATAAATAGATATTTGGGGTTTTTACATTTCTCAAATGTTTCAGCCTATGGTGGGTTTTTTTTTGGTCTAAATTCTTTTGCCGTCATGATAGAAAGAGGAAAAAGAATTGATTGAAATTTCTGATGGCCATATTCTGGAGAAGTCTGGATCTCCCTCTGTGAAATCTTTAAAAACAGAAAGCCGAATGATAGGACATTTGAGAATTCTCTCAGACCCCAGCTGACTCATTGTTTTGCAACAAATAAGTTTCAAGGAGGAGAGGCCCATAGCCTGAAAAAAAGTCTTGTTAGATCTTGTAGTCCCCAACTGTCTGAAAAGGAGGCAGCCGCTGATTGGGTTATCTCTGCACCCAGCCCCCAGCCCTTTTGTTGAAGCAGCTCTTGAAGCTAAAAAACAAGCCTCTAAGGGCCAAAGGGAAAGAGGAGGCAGAGTATGTAATGTGGGGGTTGGTTATCTTTCGAGGGCCTACAGAAGCCAAAGCTAGGGAGGGGACGAGAAAAGGGACCACCCCTGGGTCTAAGGTTTTACCGATTCAAGGAGACAGACATGGGAAGGGCTCTGGAGGTGATATAAGATTGGGGCATTGGGATGCAGAAGGGTCAGCTTCCCAATCTAGAGACATTTTAAACTCCTGGGGATGAAATAAATAAAGGGTAGGGGGAACCACTCCGGTAATTCACTAAGAATCTGTGCATCTGTATACAGAGATCCTGAGATAAGAGGTTCTAATGGATCCCCCCGGGAAATCAGATGTATGTGGGACAATGGGAAATGGAAATACTAGGGGGATTCTTTTGAAATGGAGGATTTCAGGAAAATCATTATGGGGGGTGGCTAGACTTTAAGTAGTGAGGGTTCAGATTGGGGAGCTTGTTTATGTTGCTGTTGTCGTTGGGCTGTGTGGTTGGGGGCGGGTGTCTGGAGACAGAGTTTCCCAGGGAGGATAGATGGCATTTCTAATAGAAGCTATGGACCAGGGTTGAATTTGATGACAGCAGTAACAACCTCCAGCCACGGGGTTTTTTCCCCCTTATTTCACACAGTTGGCCTAAATAAAAACAGGTTGAGGCAGCTGTCCAGAGCGCATCCCTTTTTAACTGCTCATCCCACCAGGGTCCATCTCCCAAAGCTGTTTAACAAAACACCCCAGCTATTGGAGGATGTGGGCTGGGGCTGGGAGGAGGAGGGCAGAGGGGTGGATTGGGAGGCTGGGTTTGAACCTAGGTCCTTGTCTTTGGAAACTTATTCCCCCATCAAAAGTATTTAGCTAGACCTCAGAAAAGTGGTAGGGTCAGTCAATAAACACTTACTAAGTGCCTACTATGTGCCGGTCACTGTGAGAAGCACTGGGTATACAAAGAAAGGGGAAAAACACCCCACAGTAACCCCTCTCAAGGAGCTCACAGTCTAATGGGGGAGGTAACATGAAAACTATGTACAAACAAGCTATCTGCAGGCTAAATTGGAAATAATCAGCAGAGGGAAGGCACTGGAACAGAAGGAGATCAGCAAAGGCTTCCTACAGAAACTACTCCCTGATCAACTCCTGGCTCCTGGTTCAGCCTCCAGCTTGATGTGTGATCCCCAACAAGTCACTGAACCTCTTTGGGCCTCTGTTTCCTCAGATGTCCCAAAGGGATAAAAATATCTGCCCTACCTCCTCAACAGGCTCAAGAGAGGCAATAAAACTAAAGGTGAATTCAAAAAGGCACTAAGAATATGAACAATTTGAAGAAGCTTAAACCAGACTGGTTTTTGATGTCCCTCCAACACCCCATAACCGACCCATCCCAGCCTCCAGTGGCATCATTACAATTCTTCTACACACATACACACACACACACACACACACAAACACAGACAGAGATAGAGACAGACAGAAAGACAGAGAGATGAAGGCAGACAGAGAGAGACAGAGATAGAGTAGAAGACCTCAGTCAAGGTCCTAGAGGACAGGTATTGTTTCATTTATTCCTTCATACCTTCAGCATCTAACATAGTGCCTGGCTCATAGCAGATAACAGATGTTTGTTGGATGGATGGATGGATGGATGGATGGATGGATGGATGGATGGTTGGAGGGAGGCTGAGTAACTTATTTGAAACACCAGAGGCAAGAAAAGAAGTTTTGATCAGAAAAATCACTGTTAGCATTGGGTATCTGATCACAATGTTGAAACTAAGAGCATAGGACCTCCACTGGCATTTCAGGGTCAAAGGCTCATCTTATCAAAGCTTTTTTCTCTGCCTAGCATAAGAGGTCCATTACATACAAATCAAGCAACCTATTGAAAAGTGAAAATTTTAATCACGTAGATGTAGCCAAATCGGGTGTTTGGTCCAATGTAGAAAAGTAGTTGCCAGGATAAGTTTTTCACACTTTCCCCCCTGGCATTTTGCCACCTTCAGAAACTCAGAGGCCCAGGAAGGGGTGATAGAATATAGTTGCCGGGGAACACCTTATTTCCTTAGGCCCTAGCAATGGAACACCACCCCTTAACCCCAGAGAAAATTAGGCAGTGAAGCTTACATCTTTGGCTCATGAAAGGGTCAGACAGCCATCTCAGGGTCAGCTACTGCTGAGTAAAGGAAAGATGTTAACTTGACTGAGGTCCAATAGAAAATATCCAAGATAAAATTACCCTCATCGAAGCCCCCTTCTTGGGCCTTGAGGCTCAGTGACTTTTTAAACCCTGCGGCCTTACCTCCCTACACACCACTACTCTGATCTTGTTCTGACTGTATCTCTCCAGGTCAACGCCAAGCCATTTTTCTAGGAACTCTGTTTCTGTATCTCCAAAATGACTTCTCTCTTCAGGCCTAGTCCTGGATTTCCAACTCCTCATTAGTTGAAACGGTTGATGAGGAAACCAAGGACCAGGGACATAAAGGGGCTTCCTCGAGATCACATAGGTAAACGGGTTTCTCTAAACATGTCTAAAACATCATCTCCTCTCCCCTCTCCCCTCTGACCAGGCGATTTTCCTGAATTTATTTTCCTTCATTACCTTAAGCTGCTTGAAGGCAGGGCCCATTTTTAGTCTATCTTTGTATCACCATACTCAGCACAATATCTTGCACATAAATGCAACTGAATTGAAATCATTCCGCCAGTCTCCAGTCAGCTAAAATCAAAACCTCATCTTTCTTTGGCTCTTTCTCTAGCTTCTATCAGCAAGTTCTCTCACAAGGATCTCTCTTTGTAATGCCTCTCCCTTTACCTCCCCACCTCCTCTCCACCCCATTCAAATCGTCAACACTCCCCTCCAGACCCTGTCACCTACTGATTGGTCTGAGTCTTCTGTCTTCTCCTCTCTACTCCATCTTCTGTCTTGTCCTCTCCACTCCATCTTCTGTCTTCTCCTCTCTACTCTGTCTTCTGTCTTCTCCTCTCCACTCTGTCCTACATGCTACTGCTAAAATAACTTCCCCAAAACATTTAAGTCTTTTTCATCATGGTGCTCCTCTATTTCCCTACTCCCATCCAATGCGTCTGCTCCCCCTAACTCTGAGGTATATATTCCTTGGCTCTCATATTGTTGCCTTTGCTTAGACAGCTCACCGTTACTTCTCCACTTGTCCACTTCAAGTCCTAATTTCCCCTTGAAGCTTTCCCAACCATCCTACCCTCTTTGTTGGTCTCTTCCTTCCTTGGACTCCAGAGACTCTTACTGTCTCAAATGTTATATACTTCTCTCTATTGCTACTTATGTGGAAGTCTCCTCAATTTTTTGTTTGTTTGTTTGTAGGCAATGAGATTAAGTGACTTGCCCAGGGTCACACAGCTAGTAAGTATCTGAGGTCAAATTTGAACTCAGGTCCTCCCAACTCCAGGACTGATTGCTCTGTCTTCTATATCACTTGGCTGCACCCCCCTTTGATTCTTACAGGAGACCATCAATTCCTTAGAGGCAAAGATTATGCTTTCTATTGTTTTATTTCCTTGACGCTTTAATACAGCAGGTGCTCAGACACCGATGATGATCATAAGAACTGTTCTGAATTCTAAGATCAGACAGGAATATTGTTCTTTCTGTAAGTCCCAGCTCTAAACCAGGGTGCTTTGGCCGAGAGCATGGGGAAATGATATTTTAGATGGGTACTGTGTTATGGAGGGCATTATGATTCCTGACAAATCTGACGTGTGGACAGTCAACTTCCCGGTTTGCTTAGTTTCCCGGATACATTTTTCAAATTAAATTTTATAATTTTTCAATTATGAGGTATTCATTTGTTCTCTCTCCTAACTTCACCCCTTCCCTCCCCCACCAGAAATAAAAAAAAGAAAACCCTTGTAACAAATAATCACAGTAAAGCAAAACAAATTCCCATATTGGCCATGTCCAAAAATGCATCTCATTATGCATATTAACCCATCACTTCTCTGTCTGGAGGTAGGTAGCATTCTTCTTCGTCTAGAACTGGAGTTCCTACAGATCTCTTAAACTCAACAAATCCAAAATTAATCCTTTTTTCTCTTTCTCCTCAAACTCTCTCTACTTCCAAGCTTCCCCATTGATCTCCAGGGTACTACCATCCTCATCATTCCTCTCTGCCTCTCTGACTGGAGGGCTGGGTTATAAACTCCAAAACCTCCACTGAAGGAAAAGGTTCAGGACAGGCACCTCCTCATCTCCCACTTGGCTGCACCAGTGAGTCCCTGAATCCAGTACTCTCCCCCATCCCACTTTTAAGCTGCCTTTTGTGTGCTGTCTTCTCTAATTGGAGTGTAAGCTGCCTGAGGGCAGGGTCTTTCTTTTTCCACATTTGTATCTCCATTCTTAGCACAATGCCTGGCACACAGCAGGTACTTAATAAATGCCTGTCGTCTGACTGATAGACAGATCATTATGTTAATCATAATTCTTAAACCTTGTTCTTTTTACAATGTTGATATAAACTGTTCTCTTTCTGCTCACTTCACTCTACACCAACCACACACAGGTCTTCATAGGTTTCTCTGAAACTGTCTCATTCTTCATTTGTCACAGCACAATTATACTCCACTTTATTCATATACCATAATTTTTAAGTCATTCCTCAATTGATGGGCACCCCATTTCTTTCCAGTTCTTCACTATGTCAAAAAATAGCTACTACTATAAATATTTTTGTACAAATAGGAGCTTTCCTTCTTTCTTTGTTCTCCTTGGGGATATAGGCCTAGTCCATTGCTGGGTCAAAGGGTATATACAGTTTAGTACCTTTTGGGTCAGAGTCCCAAATTATTTTCCAGAATGGCTGGACCAATTCACAGCTCCAACAACAATGCAATACTGTGCCTAATTTCTCCAGCCCCACCAACATCTATCATATTTCTTCTTTGTCATCTCTGTCATGTGTTTGAGGTAGAACTTCAGAGTTGTTTTAATTTGATTTTTTTCTAATTATCCATTTTGGGGAGCATTTTTTCATATGTCTATAGCTACCTTGGATTTCTTCCCTTGGGATCTTGACCATTTATTAATTGGGCAATGGCCTGGGTACATCTTAATTAATGTGACTTTATGAGAAGTAGAATGGGAAATTCTGATACTTATAAAAGGGCCTTAATACAGGAGCCTGAGCACAAGAGCATGTCAGAAAACCTGAGTTCTCCTCTAGTTCCATTTGTGCCATTGATCCAGTCAGACCTATAGAGTGCTGTCTATTTCCTACCAATCTAATTAACTTTTTTTTTTCCTTTTGAAGGCAATCAGGATCAAATGACTTGCCCAGGGTCACACAGCTAGTAAGGTCTGAGGCTGGATTTGAACTCAGGCTAACTCCAGGGCTGGTGCTCTATTCACTGAACCACCTAGCTGCCCCTCAACCTAATTTATTTTTCCTGGTGATTTGAGCTTCTCTTTTGCATAGACCTTATATCCTTGCTAAACTATGAGGCGTGCTCCAGGGAGCACGTCTCATCTAAATACTATTCTTTCTGCAGGGCTTAGCACAGTGTTCTGCACGCAGTATGGGCTTAATAGATGTCTATCGAAATTTCAGTATATGAACATAATAGAATATTGCTAAGTTGTAAGAATCGACTAGGATGAGGAATTCAGAGAGGCAGAGTAAAGGGGGCAGAGTCAGGAAGGTGACATATATTACAGTTATGACAGCGTGAGTGAAAACAACAACAGTAAAGGAAACTAAACAGAGGAATCGTAATGATCAAGTCTGACCCTGGTGAAGAGATAAGGAAACTCCTCCTCCCTGCCCTCCTTTGCAGGGGCGCAGGACTACAAGTGTGGAACATTCATGCCTTGTTGGACTCTAGATGCGTCGCTTGGCTTCGCTAAGTGGGTTTACCTCCCCCTACCCCCACTTTCTTTTTTATTCTATGTACAAAAAGGATGGCTCTCTGGGAAAAGGAGAGGAAAGGAAGTATTCGGAAACGAAGGTGATGTCAAAACAAAGATTAGCCATGAAAATAATCAAAAGAAATCATAGGAAGCAATCGACTCTACTAAAAGAATGAATTTTTAATGACAGCTGCAAAAATATTTCCAGAGGTAGGATATGAAAGCTTGTATGAGTTTAAAGGAATCAGTCCAGTTTAATAAAGGCAGCTTGACGGCAAAGTAGATAGAGTCCGGAGTCAAGGAGACCTGAGTTCAAATCCAACATCGGACACTCGGTAGTTGAGTGGCCTTGGGCGAGTTGCTTAACTTCTGTTTGCCTCAGTTTTCTCATCTGTAAAACGGGGAAAATGATAGCTGTTGTGAAGCTCAAACAAAAGAGTAACTGTAAAGCATTCAGCACGACATCCAGCGCATGGTAACGTAGCTATCATTACTTTGTAATTCGGTTCAAGAAAAATGTATTGAGCACCTACTATAAGCAAGGCTTGGTCCTGGGCCTTACTTAGAGGGCTGGCGATGGGGTGGGGGAAGAGACCCAAATATTGTTTTCCCAGAGCTTATCAAGGTAAAATAGAATACCTCGGACCACAGTATAATGCAGCATTAATTGAGATCCTCTCTTTAGAGTAGCTTTGGTGACCCTATGGGGGTTAGGATGTGATAGGGGTAACTATTTTCTAGCATGAAAATGATAGGCGGATCCATTCAGAATCCTGTGTCCGGACACAACACCTGTGTGGCCTACCAGAAGTCTTCACCTTTTCAGGTGCCTTCGTCTAAAACGTAAAAGAGTTGGACTAGATGCTGCTGGCGAATCCCCCTCCTACCACTCTTGACAAGGCCAAAGCTTTCACTCCAAAGACCTTTTTTTTTTAAACTCACAGACCAAACACAAGGGGCAGCCTCAGGCCACTAGGAGGGCTGGGTTAATGCAAATGGCTTGACGGAAGCTGCTGATAAAAGCTCAGAGAAAATGACTTGAGTTTTCTTCTTGGTCCTCCAAATCCTTCTGTTCCTTGACAGCCATGGAAGGATGGGGTCCGGGCCCAGGTCCTCTCACGTCTCCCGGCAGCCATGCTGGCAGTCGTCCGGGCTTATTTACAAAATATGGAACAAAACCCTCTAGCACCGGATGTAACTAGGAGTGTCAAGGCTGCCTTCAGAGACAAGAGGCAGGGAAGGCTTCGTTCAGCCGGCTGGGGAAGTATGCAGGACTTGGGCTTCAGAATCCCGGTTCTGTCCTTTACTAACTGTATGACCTTAAAAGAGCCCCCTCCCACCTTTCCAGTTTCCTTACTTTTTCTTGTTGTTGAGTCATTTCACTCATGTCCGACTCATCATGACCCCATTTGGGGTTTTCTTGGCAAAGATACAAGAGTGGTTTGCCATTTCCTTCTCCAGCTCATTTTACAGATGAGGAAACTGAGGCAAGCAGGGTGAAGTGACTTGCCCAGGGTCACACAGCTAGGAACTGTCTGAGGCCAGATCTGAGAAGTCTTTCTGAGTCCAGGCTCAGTGCTCTACCCACTGCACCACCTAGCCGTCCTTCTCCTCTCCGGTACTCTATGATCCAGTGGTCCTCTTGCCACTGCACTCACACACAGCACTCGCTGTCTTCTTCTCACTGTCCTAAAGACCTGAATCCTCTCCCTCTTCGCCTCCACCTCTTCTTGGTCAGTTCCCCACCCCCTCACACTGCACTAGTGCCTTCCTTCTGATATTACTCCCCATTTACCCTATGAATATTTTGCATGTACATAGTTATTTCTCCATTATCCTAGCTTAATGATTAGAATGTGAGCTCTTTCTTTGTAACCTCTTCCCTGGGCATAATGCCCTTAATAAATATTTGTTGACTGACTGACTGACCTGGGGTCCCTTCCAGCTCTAGAGCCTATGATCCCTATCTGGGCCTCAGTTTCCATGTTTGCAAAGTGTGGCGGAGGGAGAGGTCAGTCTAAATGTTCTCTCAGCTTTCTTCCAAGTCAAACCCTAGGAACTCAAAGAATGGGCCTGCTCTTCCAGCAAAGGGGACTAGCATCAGGTACCCCAAACTGAAAATATCCCTGGACCAGCTCATTCCCAAGGCAGACTCCAATGGGAGCAAGAGGCTGAAGCTGCAGAGGAGGAAGAGGAAGGAGGATGGTTTTTCCCAGATCAAAGTGAGCTCCTTTGTCTTTTATTTCTGTAGAAATTTTTCATTAGTCTCAAGAGACTCAGTTTTGGGGCTTGGGGCCTGGGACTGGGGAGCAGAGATAGGGGTGGGCACAGAAGGGGGTGAGCAGCTCCAGATTTTTCTCTCCATTTGCATAACAGCAAGGGTGCCTAACAAAAGGGGCCTCAGAGACCGTCCTTTTTGGCCTGTGAAATGCTTCCTGCCCCAAGAACAAAAGCCAATGGTTTAATTGGGGTGATAGAAGTGTACTCCCCAGGGAGGGCAGGCCCTTCAAAGCCCAACGGCGACCTGTTGGTCAGAGCCCCAGGGCCTCTGCTCCTCCTTTCTATAGCTCTTCCTCTGGACTCAGTTTCTCCCTTCCACACAGCTTCTTTCAAGGGGAAAGGCTCTCTGTGAGCCTCAGACTCAGCCCCTCTTCAGGACTACCAATGAGCCTCAGACTCTCCTCTCCCTGAAGATTTAAGGGGTCCTTTTGCCTCAGGCAGATACACGAGTGCATTCCCTCTGAGCATCAGCAACACTACTTCCAACAGTTCCTCCTAGAGTCTACATGGTCTCTGGTTTGTGACTAGAGAAAACTAAATGGGTCTCGTTTTTCCTTTGTTTGTATCCCCTATACGGTGTCTGACACATAGCACTTAATAATAAAGTTCCTTGAAAGATACGCTCCCAAATAGCGACTTGCCAAAAGTAGTACGCAGTTTGGCTACATTTCTCCCTCCAGAACCTCTGGACCCATCTTCTTTGACCGCTCCTACTTATCTGGGCAGAATTCACCTAGCAGAGCCCTAGGCCCAAAGCCTGACCCGTGTGAAATTTCATTGGCAGCCACTTCCAGGATCCCGAACCAGAGCTGAACACTAACAACTCTGGCAGAAATATGGTTTGGTCTGTTTCTTTAATCCAATTTGAAAACAAAGTTTGACCTATGTTTCTTGGTTTTTTAGTGAATATGTTTCTTGGTTTTTTAGTGAATATAATTTCCCACCTCCAGCAAACCTTCCCTTTTGTAACAAAGAAAAACAGGCAAAATTTAGCAACAAATTGACCACATCTCCCATCATAAGCAATTTTCCATGACCATTGTCTCCATCCCCTTTACCAACAAGTCAATGCGTTTCATCATCTTTTCTCTAGGACCAAACTTGGTCGTTGCAATTAATCTGGATTTAGCTATCTTTAAGGGTCTTTAAACTGATTTTGCTTTCTAATTCTCTCTTGCCTTGTGCCTCAAATAGAAAAACTAAACTCCTTTTCTATTAGTAGAGAGTCTATTCTCTCCTTCTTCGAGACAGGGAGATACATGACTTGGGTACCCTCATCTTCCCGGTGGCCACGCTAACAGTTCAGAGCAACTGACTTATACAGTCCAGTGTCGTTAGCAGAGCAAATACAGAACAAAGCTTTGAAGGAGGCTCTAAGCTACACATAGGCTCAAATGTGACAAGAAGACACAAATGTGACTGTGGCAGTCTTCAAGCCAGCTGTCCGGCTGTGAATCTACTTCCGTTGATCGAGAATCTTCTCTACCCATAGCATGGATTTTCTTGGTGAAATGTGTCTCTCCACCCGGTTCTGAGAGCTTCCTCTTCCTGGTTTGCCTAACAGAGCATTGATCCCTCCACTAAAGGACAGAGCATTCTGGGGCCCTCCCTCAAGGGTAGTTGATGGTATAATCCTTTCCTCACATCACATCCAAATTTGTTGATCCTTCCCTGACATCTCTTGCACTTACCCCCTCCTTTCTATTCACATAGACTTTACCCTAGCTCAGGCTTCCTTTCATCAGGTTTTAGAAGTAGCTAGCTGATGGAAGGAGTAGGAGAGGAAAAGATTTTACTATGAAAGGAAGCTTATTGCCTATGGAACAGGCATTTCAGAGGGCACATTGGAAGGGCTGGGAGTTTAGTTGAAACTTTGGGGTGGGATGATTGAGAGGGATAGGAATGAGGAATTGGGTGATGGAGGGGGGAATGAGGTAGTAGGTAGAAAGTGCTCTCAGAAATCAGAAAGACCTAGGTTCAAGTTCTAATTCAGTCTGATCAAAAACAAAAGAGAAGTGCTTTTTTCCTTACTTATGTACATGTTATGTTCCACCAGTAGAATTCAAGCTTCTCGAAGGCAAGGATCGTTGGTTGGTTGGTTTCATCTTAGTACCCCCAGTTATCTTATTCAATTGAACTCAACTATCTCAGGGGAGGTTCATTTTTAGCCAAAAAAACTAAAACCATGGGCTGCTCAAGAACAGTAAGGCAGACTCACAGCTGACACTGGGCTCCTCAAATGGTGTCTAGGTCAGCAAAGAGGGCCCAAGTCTGAAACATCTAACAATAGCAACCTTTGCCCTTCCCTCACTTCCTTCCCCTCCCAAGGCCTGGCTGAGATGGTTTCAGTCTGGGGCCTGGTCCCTGGCTGTCCTGAATAAGGTGGGGAGGGAAAGTGTGGACAGACGCGGCTAAGCATTCTTAAGCTTATATCACTGTCCCACACAACGACATAGTGAGCCAAGGAGAATGAGTGAAGGTGCAAGGAGGCCGTATCCCAGGAGGTGAGATGACCTGCACCCAGGAATGGTTCAGGACAAAACATTCATTCATTCAATTGATTTATAAACAGTGATGAAACACTTAAAGACACAGAGCACTGTGCTAGGCACAGGGAGCAAACACAAAGTTAATGCATAGCACCGTCCTCCTAGAGCTCACATAATGAAGCCAATAGTAATTTGATACCAGGCAGTTGATTGGTACAGAAGACTGCCAGTTCTTGACAACTGTATCTGGAGATAACTCAAGCGTCTGCATTACTGTGGTGTCCCAAAGCCTTGGAGGCAAACTTTTCAAACTTTACCTGTTGGGACATGCCTTGTCCCTTCTTTGTCCTTCCCCCATTCTAAGGAGCCACTCTGTCCTTGGGAGGCAGAGCTCATGGTTTCCTGTTCTTATTCTTATATTTGCAGAATTGGACACACCCATGTCCCGAGTAATCACATTGGGTCAGTAAAACTAAATGTCAAGAAACAGACTGGAACTCTGAAAAGTAGGTGACTTCCCCTCTCTCCCCACTGTTTTTTATATGATTTCTGTTGGAAAGAACCCTAGTGACAGGCCAAATCCCTCTCCTCCATCTCTACCTTCATTTTACAGATAAAGAAACTGAGTTCCTGGGAGGACATGGTTTTCCCAAGATTTCACCTCTAGTTAGTGGTCAAATTGAGATAAACCCAGTTCTTTCTTTCCCCTGCACCTTTAAGATCCTAAGATATTCACCAAAACTCATTTTGCAGATCAGCGAAATGAAACCTTTTCCTTCAGAGAGGGGAAATAAGCAAGCAGAATCATGGGACCCTAGCTTCCAAGCTATCCCTCGACTCCTAATCCAATGAGTGCCAGCCATTTCTGCTATCCCGTATTCTTCTCGCCTACATTTTTCCTCTCTTCTCCTCCCTTATGTGACAAATTCTCCAGCTGGCAGCCTCTATTTTATGTGCTCACCTCTTCACTACCCACTTTTTGTCATTGGTCTTCTTTAAGAGTGAAAACCAAACAATTTTTTTAAAGTTGTCCTTTTTATTTTCTCAAATAAGCATTTTAAAATAATTATTTTATTTCATTTTTCTCAATTACATGTAAAAAAAACTTTTAACATTCATTTTTCATCATTTTTGACTTCCAAACGCCCTCGCTATCCCCCCTCCTCCCTCCTTGAGAAGGCAAGCATTTTGATATAGATCATACATGTGCAATCATGCAAAACATTTCCATATTAGCCAAGTAACAAACATTTTTAATTAATCTGTCTCTCCCCTCCTTCACTGAGCACATTTTAAAAAAGAACCCCCCCCAAAAAAATCCCTCAATACATAGCTACATACTCCAGTCAGTCAGCCAACAGGGATTTATTAAGCGTACAACTATGTGCACTGGGCTAAGCTCCGGGAATATAAAGAAAAGCAAAAAGACAGCTCCTGCCCTCAAAGTTCTTACAGTCTAAAGGAGAGACTACATACCAACAACTACGAACAATCAAGATATGTATGAGATAAATTAGAGATAATCAACAAAGGGAAGAAGGCACTAGTCAAACAAAACAAATTCCCACATTAGCCATGTCCAAATATGTATGTCTTTTTCCAAATTTAAGCTCTCTATCAGGAGGTGTGGTGTTTCTTCTTCCTTCTTTTGGATCTCTCATCTATCATCGCATTGATGAGAGTTCTAAGGTCTTTCAGAGTTGTTTTTCTCTACAATGTTGTTACATCGTATAAACTGTTCTCCTCGTTCTGCTCACTTCACTCTGCATCAGTTCATAAAGGTCTTCCCAGGTTCATCTAAAACTATTTTGTCATGTCTTACAGCACACTAATACTCATATGCCACGATTTGTTTTAGGTGTTCCCCAATAGGTGGGCACACCATTAGTTTATGGTTTGGGGCTACTATGAAAAGCCCTGCCATAAGTATTTTTGTATATATTGGTCTCTTTTTATAAGGTTCCCATTGGGTAGCCCTTTATTTATTTGCTGGCTCTACTCCCTGCCCAAAATGGCCATATTAATCCCAGAAGGCCAGGTAAGGAGGAAGAGCATCCAAGGTTGGACATCCATCTGCCCTGGGCTCACAAGATGACAGATTTAGAGCTGGAAGAAACCTCAGAACTCAACTAGTCCCAACTCCTCAATTCACAGAAAAAGAAATTTGAGACCTAGACAAGGTAAGTGACTTGCCCAAATATATGCAAGTTACAGGTTACACAGTGAGCCCAGGTTGCCCAAACACAGATCTATACCTTACATCTTTCCTCCACCCAAGGCTTAAAGCCCTTCACAAACTGACTCCAGCCTATCTTATTTACCATTTCTCTCCTAGTCCTCACCCACATTTTAGCTAAATTTGTCAAGAGAGGCAGGGAGGTGGCTCAGTAGATAGAGAGCTGGGCCTGAAATCAGGAATATCTGAGTTCAAATTTGGCCACAGACACTTAAGAGTTATGTGACCTTGGTCAAATCATTTAACCTCAATGCTTCAGTTTCTTCATCTGTAACATGAGGATAATAATAGCATCTACCTTCTAGGGTTGTTGTAAGGATCAAATGAGATAATATGTGTAAAGCGCTTACTATACTGCCTGGCACATAATAGGTACTATATAAACTCTAGCTATCATCATCATCGCCATTGTCATCATCATCATCATCACCACCACCATTGTCATCATCACTTTATATTCTCTAGATAAATTCCACTCTGGGCCCAATTCAAGCACCACTTCCAGGGCTACCTCCTCTTATACAAGGCCTTTCCTAACCCCCCCCCCCAGTTGTTATGGCTCCCCTTCCTCCAAATTACTTCATATACATTTCATAGCTGTTGTCGCTCATCCTTCGTTTCTAAGAGGACCAATAATTTCATATATACTTCCTTAGTAGAGTATAAGCACCTTGGGGACAGGAAACTCATTTTTGTCTTTCTGTCTCAAGTACACATAATAGTGCTTCATAGATGTTAGTCATATTGAATTCATTGAAATTGAAATGATTAGCTAAGTGCCAGGACAGCTAGATGGTACAGTGGATAGAGTTCAGGGCCTAGAGTCAGGAAGACCCGAGTTCAAATTTGACCTCAGACATTTCCTAGCTATGTGACCCTAGGCAAGTCATTTATATGTATTTGCCTGAGTTTCCTCATCTATAAAATGAGCTGGAGAAAGAAATGGCAAACCACTGTGGTATCTTTGCCAAGAAAACCCCAAATGGGGTTCATGAAGAATCAGACATGACTGAAATGACTGAACAACAAAATCCAAGCGCTGACCCTGTCTTGTGAGGGTGATGTCCACAAATCCCCCACTCCTCACCCTCAAGGCAAGTCTCCATACCATTTTCCTGGAGCTTGGGTAGAACCCTTCTCTTAGACTGCTGTACCCTGCCAAGCTCCATTCCATTACAGGGGAGAACCACAAGCTGTAAAGTAACTCTATCAGACTAGCCCCAGGTTCTCTGATTGGGAGTAGGAGGAAAAACATTGGGGTTTTTTTATGGGTTTTCCTCGTTTTATTTTTTTGTAATTATGAGCTTAGTACCCATCAACAAAAGCAAACAATTGAATAAACACATATTTTAAAATGAGATCATACCCAAAGCCATAAACTCCAAACTCTTTGCAATTTGTTTTATAAAGTGTATATTCACTTTAGTGTTTGCCTCCAGGGTTCCTTCAGATCTCTTTTTCTTCTTTGTAAAAATAGACTATTTTTTCCGAAACATTTTATTTCACTTAATGATTGTCAGCATTTTCTCAAATTCCTTTTCTTTGGCTTTATTTTTATTGTAGCTTCATTCAATTTGCAGCACATATAATTTTTGTGGTTTTGGAACCCATTTTTTCTTTTATAACTTTAGGAACCTTTGTTAGGCTCTAAAAATAAAAAAGGAGCAGTATAAGTGTTTCATTTTTATATTTCAATCTTAAAATAGAAATTTAAATATTTTAAAAAGCCAATCCATAAATAAAATGACAAGACAATAAGCCTGTTGGCCATTTTTTCCCCAAAGAAAGGAAGGCACAGAATTGGGAAGAAGGGGTAGAGGAAGATTAGAGGGGAAGATGGAGGAGGAAAATAAAGGGGGTGGGGGAACAAATTATATTAAGGGGAAAAAATAAATGAAGCACAGAGAAAGACAGAAGGAAGGAAAGATGAGGCAGAGAAAAGAAGTGTCTCCAATAGGGAGTCCAATTTTCCTATTTTTTTCTTAGTCTCTCCCCAAATCTTGGGGGCCTGGGCTGCTTTATCAAGCTTCACACCATCAGAGCAAGAGAGGAAGCTATCTCCACCTCTCCAACACCAGCTCTGCTATTGCTCAGATAAGCTGAGGGACAGCTTCAGGGTTTGGAGTCAACTCTAGAGAGAATGGGACCCTGAGGGGGGTACAGTCTGCCCCAGTCCCCAACTCCTTCTCTGGTTTCTTTGAGCCTTTGGGAGTCTTTTCCATAAGAAAGGGTTCAGGAAATTTTTTTTTTAATTTTTACTTTGCAGAGAATTTTTATATCTACTATCTCATCCCTAAGAGGGAGGGAAGATGACTATTATTATACCCATTCAACAGATAAGGGAACTGAGGGCTGGAGAAACTAAGTGACTTATTTATCACCACTTAAGACCTTGGTAGATCTATGCCTGAAACCCAGGGATATAATCAAAGAGGCGGAGGAGGAAGAGAAAGAAGAGGAGGAGCAAAAGGAAGAGGGTGGAGAAGAAAAAGAGGAGAAAAGGAAAAGCTATCAAGGGCAACACACTCCTTTTAACTGAAGATGCAAAGGCCCGCATATTTTAGCTATCTACCGATATCTAGCAAGACTTGCTTTCTGAACCTTGGCTTCCTCAGGGTCAAAGTCTAGGGCAGGGGGCATGCCCAGAGCCAGGCTCCCTCTTCTGATCTGAGAAGAATTTACCCTGTTCCTCCTTTTCGGGAGAAAGGAGGAGAAATAGACAGCAGCAGCTGAAGCCTTTAAGCTGAGCTTGGCCTCTTAGCTAAATACAGCCCAAATCTGTAGGTCAGCCAGGTTACAGGGTTGGGATCTGGATCACTGAAGGCTCAGTAGGTGATAGCTCACCAAATCTTTCCAGCTGTCTGCCAAGGGCAAGGGGAAGGAAATAAGCATTTATTAAGCACCTACTATGTGCTCCTGGGACATGATGCTAAGTACTTTTATTAACATTATTTCATTGATCCTCATAACAACCTGGGAGGTAGATGCTATTATTATCTTCATTTTACAGTTGAGGAAACTGAAAGAGACAGAGATTAAGTGACTTGACACTTCCTAGGTGTGTGACCCTGGGCAAGTCACTTTGCCCTGTTTGCCTCAGTTTCCTCATTTGTAAAATGAGCTGGTGAAGGAAATGGCAAACCGCTCTAGCGTCTCTGCCAAGAAAACCCCTAGAAGGGGTCATGAAGAGTTGGACACAGTTGAAACAACTGAACAACAACAAACTAGCTGTGACTTAAATAGTTAGCAAGTGTCTGAAGCCAGATTTGAATCCAGGCCTTCCTGACTCCAGGCCCAGAGTCATAACCATTTCAGCGCCAGCTGCCTCAGTTGAGGAGACTAAAAAGATAAAACTCTTACACTTATAAAGAAAACTGGTAATATAATCTCACTCAATACCCCAATCTACTCTTTTGTTTCCATTTTTCTACCCTGGTTCAGTCTCTCATAGTTTCACTCCTCTGATGCCCATCCACCTCTGAGCCATCCCCAAAACTGTGGCTAAATTCATCTTCTGAAAGTCCAGCTCTCATCCTGCCCAAGAAATTTCAATGACGTCTCGTTCCTTAATAGATAAAGTTGAAAGGTCTTCACCTTGTCTCTGTGATTTCTAGCCTCGTCTACCCCCTAAGGACATAGGACTGTAAGTGCTCAAAGGGACAGTCAGTGTAGTATACTGGGGAGAACGGTGACCCCAAAGAAATCAAAGAGGAAAAAGATCCACATGCACAAAAATATTTTTAGCGGCTCTTTCTGTGAAGGCAAAGATGGGAAACTAAAGGGCAACTGTCGTCTGGGAAATGGCTGAACAAATTATGGTATCTGAATGTAAATGGAATGCTGTTGTGCCTCAGGGGCAGCTAGGTAGTGCAGTGGGCCTAGAGTCAATCTGACCTGGGTTCAAATCCAGCCTCAGACACTTACTCAGCTTGTGACCCTGGACAAGTCACTTAACCCTATTTGCCTCAATTTGCTCATCTGTAAAATGGGCTGGAGAAGGAAATGGTGAACTGCTCCAATATCTGTGCCAAGAAAATCCCAAAAAGAGATCACAAAGAACTGGACACAACTGGAATTACTAAAGAACAACATTGTGTCTTAAGAAATTATCAAATTGGGTTCCAAGAAACCTGAGAAGACTTGTATGAACTGATGCGGACAGACGTGTGCAGAACCAGGGAAACAATTTATAGCAAAGACATTTTAAAGACGAACAACTGGAAAGACCTAATAGCTCCAATCCATGCAATGACCAAGCACAATTCTGTAAGACCGATGATAACATACGCTAGCCACCTCCTGACAAAGAGGTGTGGTCTTAGGTACAGAAGGAAGAAGGCCACTGTGAAAATGTGTTTGGCTTTTGTGTGAGTCAGTTAGTCAGGTGGATTGGATTAAGTACCTACCTTATACCAGGCACTGTGCTAAGCCCTGGCGCTATAAAGAAAGGTAAAAAGACAGTCCCTGCTCTCAAGGAGCTGATGCTGTAATGGAGGAGGCAATACGCAAACAACTGTTACTTGTTATTTGTTCAATCATTTCAGCTGTGTCTGACTCTTTGTGACCCCATTTGTTCATGACCCCATTTGGGGCTTTCTTGGCAAAGATACTGGAGTGGTTTGCCATTTACTCCTCTAGGTCACTATATAGATGAGGAAACTCAGGCAAATACATATAAGTGACTGGCCCAGGATCACATAGCTAGGAAGTGTCTGAGGCTGGATTTGAACCCAGGTCATCTTGACCCCAGACCAGACTCTTTATCTACTGCATCACCTAGCTGCTTATAAATAGTATAAAGTAGGGATAATCAATAGAGGGTAGATCAGATTTTTAGCAGAAACTTGAAGGAAGCCAGTTCTATATATTTCGTACAGAGGTTTTGCTTTTTTGTTTTTCTTTTTCATTGGGAGGAGTGAGAGAGAAAATAAATGCTTACAAATTGAAAAGTAAAATAAATTTTAAAAAAAGAACACTGAATTTGGAATCAGAAGACCTGGGTTCAAGCCCCAGCTCTGCCATTTGATATCTATGTGGCAAGTTACTTCCAGAATTACAGAATATTAAAACCGACAGGAACCTTAGAGATTGTAAATCTATTTCACCTGTCTGGGCTTTAGTTTCTTCATCTGTAAAATGAAAGCGTTATGCCAGATGACCTCTAAGGTCCCTTCTGGCTCTGACATTCTGTAAGTAATATCAAAGTTCATCCGCTGAAAATAAAAACAAGGCAGTGTGTGATACAGGTCGGGCGGACTGCGGATAATAAATGTCCGTAAGATTTTATGACAAATAAACTTTATTTTAAACCCCATAACAAACCCAAGGCTTCTCCAGTCCCTAAATAGGTGGGGCTCAAAAGCTGGATCGTTTCTATTGGCCTCGATTAGTCAGTCTGATTTAGCCTAAAACCACCAGAAGGGCCAATAACCAATGACCCGGCATGGAGCCAGGAGACACCAAGCTGAGGCTAGGGCAAGGCCTCCTGGGTCAGTCAGGAGGGGCAGGACCCTCCCGATCTCATCAGCACCACCTCCTCCTCTCCAAACTGCACAAGGCAAAACAGGGTAAGAGGTTGTATTGCTGATGTTTTGTTTTGTTTTCTCTCTCTCTCCCCTGTGTTTCCTGTAGCTTTTTCTGTTTGTGGCTTCCTCCCCACCTCAGGGTACAGAGTTGGTGGGAGAACCAGTTTGTCAAAAAATAGAAGACGGCATGATGAAGAGTCAAGAGCGCTGCGTTCAAAGCTGTAGAACTGGGTTTGAATACTGGTTCTGCTGTTCCCTACTGGAAGATGTTGGACCGTGTCCTTTCCCACCTCTCTGAGCCTCAGGCTCTTCATCTTTAAAATGGAGAAGGGGGTAGGATTACACGGTCCTCTAAGGTCCATTCCAGTTCAGGATAATAACAACCAGCATTTATATGGCACTCTAAGGTTTGCAAAGCGCTTTACACATATTGTCTCCTTAGAGCCTCACAACAGTTCTGGGCATCTTTTTATGCCTATTTACTGAGGATCTCAGAAGGACTGCCCAAGGTCATGCAGTAAGTGTCTTGAGGCTGAATTTGAACTCAGAACTTCAGGACTCTTATCTGCTTTGTCACCTAGCATCCTATGATACCAGGCTGCCAAATGCCCTCTGTCCAAGGCCATGTCCACTGTCCACTGCCACATGAGACCAGGGAGAGTCCTCAGCCTGCCACCTGACAGAGGCACCCCTTTGGACAATTCAGGCGGAAGCCTGGGCCTTCAGTAACATGAATTCACCACTGCTTGTTCCCTTTTTCGGGGCTCTGCTGTTGCTCCCAAATTCTAGTTGACCCCATTACCCTTGTATTTATTTTCTAAATGCTTACATCCGTACATGTTATGTCCTTCCATAGAACGCATCTCATTAGATCCCCACAACAACCCTGGGAGGTAGGTACTCTTTCTAATTCCCATTTTAAAGATGAGGAAACTAAGACTGAGAATCTCAGCAGGGAACACTGTAAGCATCTGAGGCTGGATTTAAACTCAGGAACGTAAGGTTCCAGAGGACAGGAATTGTCTCATTTTTAGGGCCTGGCATAGGATAAATGTTTGTTGATGAAGCGAGTTTGGCTGATTTAGGACAATTGTCAAACCATCCAGGATTCTAGAACCTACTTTTCTTTTTTCAAAGATCACAGATCATCTGGTTGCGCCAATCAATGAACACTTAGAAAGCACCTACTGTGTACAGAGCACTGGGCTAGGCTTGGCGGAAAAACAAAGATGACTTTCAAACAAACAGACCCATAGAGCCATGCTCTCTGGGAAGGTTTTGCTTGGGGCCTTCCAATATCCCCCTCGTTATTTACTGGAAATCCAGAGGAAAAAGCCTTTATATCAAAGAATCCCCATAGGAGTTTTCCTTCAGAATTCCAAAAGTCTTTAAAGAAGAGCAAGTAATTCTCATTCTGCAAATATTTGTTAACATTTGCCTATAAAGATAAAAACAGTTAAAAAAAAAAAGCCACTGCTGGGGAGGGGTGTGCAGAAGGGTCTACATAGATACGTAAATAGAAAATAATTTCAAGGGAAAATGAGCTCTAAGATAGATGCAGTCCATTCCCTAATTTCAAAATTAAATATCTTCCTGATTTTATTCATTGAGCATTTGTTAAGCACCTACTATGTGTCAGGCACAGTGCTAGGCACTGGCATCAAAAACAAGCTACACCTAACAGAAAAGAGCTTAACTCGGGAGGCTAGAAGGAACAGGACCAACCCATCTGCAACAAAAGTAAATACAAAGCATAGTGTTTGTTATTGAGTCATGTCTGAGTCTTCATGACCCTGTGGACCATACTGTCCATGGGGTTTTCTTGGCAAAGATACTGGAGCAGTTTGTCATTTCCTTCACTAGTAGATTCAGGCAAGCAGAGATTAAATGAGTTGCCCAGGGTCACACAGCCAGTAAGAGTCTGAGGTTGAATTTGAACTCAGGTCTTCCTGATTCTAAGCCTAGTGTTGTAACCATTGGGTCACCTAGATTCAGAGTAGATAAAAAGCAAAATCAGGCTGGGCTTCCTGTAGGTGGTGACGTTTGCCCCAGAACCTGGACTGGGAGGAGCAGGGAGACTAGACTCCTTGTTGGAGAATTTGTCATAATAAAGGGGTAGAGGAGGAAAATAAATGAGAAGAAAGAAATACCAGATTTAGAGTCCGAGGACATTCTGTGAATGCATTTGGATATGGGAAAAAAAAAATTGCATCTTTATTTCAATATAATTGGTTTCCTTTATCAAAGTCCTACATATTTTGTTTTGTGCATTTGAAAACATTATGCTGAGTAGAGGTTCCCAGGTTTCCCCAGACTGTCAAAGGGGTCCATAAGCCAAATGAGGTGAAGAATAAATATCCTAAAATGATGATAGTCTTTCCCTGGGCTGGTTAAGGAAGAAATGACTCCTCCACATATAACTATCACACGATCAATTAACTGACAAGGATTTATTAACCTCCCCCCAAATGCTAGGCACTGGGCAAGCTTCTAGGAATACGAAGATAAAAACCAATCAGTCCCTGTCCTCAAGGAACATACATTGTTACAGGTACAACGCCAAAGTGCCATCAGAGTTCTGTTTAAACAAAAGTGCTACAGAAAATCACTTCTGGCCAAGTAGTCAGGGAAGGCTTCAAGGAAGAGGGGGCATCTGAGGTGGTCACAAAAGATGGTCACAGAGCATTCCATCTCATTTAATGAGATGGTGTGTGTTGGAAGGAACCTCCTTTTTGACCAATGCACATCTAACCCACTCATGCTACCGATGGGGAACCTAAAGCCGGGGAAATTAAATGGTGAATCCAATGTCAATCTAGGTCTTCTAATGTCTAGTTCCCAATTCTTTTCAGTATCTATGGGAAGACAGGTTAAAAAATACACACACACACACACACACACACACACACACACACACACTCTCTCTCTCTCTCTCTCTCTCTGTCCTGCCTGGAGGCAGAGACATGAGCCTCCAATCCTGTGATCTCCTATTTTTTCCAGATTCTCAATCCTTCCCCCAGCCCAGCCCCATCTTCTCCCTCCTACCCCTACCCCCAGTACACCTAGCTAAGGGAACAGGGAAAGGTCTAAGTCTTGCCTGTTCTGCTCCTGGTAGGTAGGCAAGCAGACAGACGGACAGTCAGTCAGTCAGACACACATACACACTGGACATTTTTTCTGGTCCTCTGGTTAAAGATTCTAGAACAACCCAGACAGTAACCACCACCCCCACTCCCAGTCTCAAACCACCACAGTAGGCCAGAAAATGAGTTAATGATTAAGGAGGGGATTAAATATTAACCAATTGGTAGGAGGACATGGAGTAATGTCTGTGTCTGCACCTGAGACTAAGCTAAAAATACCTTCTCCTGCCTGCAGGGCCAGTTCTAGAGAAATTACATGGGGTCTGCTGGCTGATCTGAGATTTCTGAAGTGTGCCCCCATCTCCTATCTGGAGTTCTGTCTGTCTGTTTCCCTCTTCCTACACTGCCACACCCACCTGTCTGTCCCTCTTTCCTCTGGGTGTCAGTTAACTAGAAAGGCTCCAAAGTGTGGGATGGGGGAGGAGGCAGGCCATTTACCTGCCAGTCAAGTCTCCACCCACCCTCCCTGCCATGTCTGTCCGCTCTCCCCCAGGCAAAGGTAGACTCCGGTCTGGGCCAGAAGGGGAGGAGCGAAAAGAGACAGACAGACATTCAATTCAATAGGTCTGTACTAAGCAGCTACTGTATGTGCCCACACCTGAGCTGGCACCTGGGCAGACACCAGAAAAAGCCAAGGCCTCTCCTGTAAAAGGTTGTGTTCTCTGAACCTGGGGGTTGAGGGGAGGGTTTGGTACTGTGGAAAGAGGTCAGAAGATCTGGGTTTGAATCTGCTCTCCACCACTTAACACCCAAGTGAGGACTTTGGCCGCCTCAAAATCCCCATCTAGAAAATAAGGAAGTTGGGCCTCTGAGATCCTAGGATGTTTTCATGTTCATTTCTAGGTGGCTCAGTGGATGGAATGCTGCACCAGAATTCAAATGTGTCCTCAAGCACTAGCTGTATGACCTTGGACAAGTCACTTAACCTATTTATCTCAGGGCTCATAATAGTATTTACCTCCCAAGGTTGACGTAAGGATCAAACGGCAGTATTTGTAATACATTTAGCACAATGTGTGGTATGGAGTAATGCAAGCCATTATGTTGTTGTTACTAATACTATTTTTATACATAAAATGTCATAAGATCATAGATTTTAGAGCTGGAGCCTGTCAAGTCCAAGCCTCCATCTCACAAATGAGGAAACTAAGGCAATATTGGTTAAATAGCTAACAAATATGGTCTTAAGGTTTGCCGAGGCATATCTGATCGGTAACAACCTTTGAAGAAGGTGCTACGGTCATAGCCTTTTTATAGATGAGGAAATTGAGACAGAGGTTAACAGACTTGCCAGCTAGTAGGGTTCTGATGCAGAGCTCGACCTCGTCTTCTTGATTCCGTGTGCAGTGTTCTGTCCACCACTACAGATCTCCACATCTAGCAAAGGTCTAAGGCAGGATCTGAACCCAGGTCTTCCTGACTCCAGATCCAATGGCCCATCTCACTACACCACACTGACATCACGCACGTCCCTCATTTGTGATCCCCTCAGTATAACCAGTCACCTTCAGCAATAAACATGAAAGTTGGGTCTCAGGTCCTTGGAATTAGCTTGGTGCTAAAACCAAACGGTATCAAATAAAGGCTCTTTACCAGAATGGAGATCCGGGGGCTAGAAGGGTCAGGTCCTTTTTATTCAAAATAGTATTACAGATAGTTTACCAAAAATATATATTCACCGAGGCAAATCCCTTCTTCCAAATAATAGTCAGCTGCCTCCAGGAGGTATTCCCAGATTGATACCCCTTTCATGATGCTCCCCTCCCCATTCAGCAATGCCCATTTTCTTCTCCTTTCCCCTCTGTTGCGACTCAAGGTTGGTGTCTGTAGCTGCGGGAAGTTGGTTCTATCTGTTTATATGGTTCCACTAGTGACGTCTAAAGTCAATTATTAGGTTAGGGTTTGCAGCCTAGCTCAATAAAAGCTGGTTAACTCTCCACCCTCTCCACTCTTTCAGGTTGTTGTTACCAGTGGAACATGGGGCCTATTCGTGGTTGCCAAAGTCTGACTCTCCTTAGTAGCTATGAGTAACTGGGGGTGGCGAGGAGAGAGGAAAACCATGTAAGGGAGGGGAACCCAACCTGTGAGTGTGCTGGTTAAAGGGAACTCCCAAACAAGAAAACTCCCTCCACCAAAGCAGGTCAGCACCTTCCCTGCCATTTCAAGTAGTAGAAAGGTGCCTACTGCACTAAGAGATTAAGTGATATGTCCACAGTCACTCACACAGCCATTATGGTTCAGAGGAAGGAAACCGGCTCAGGGCTTCCTAGCTAATACTCCAGCCACTATATTGGCTGCCTGCATGAGCCCTCCAGCACACACGTGTATACATACAACATACATATGCACACAAACACACAATATACACATGTGCATACATATAATACACGTGATATGCATATGAATACAATACACATTCAATACACCTATGCATATACATGCAATATACATGTACATGCAATATGCATATACACAGAATATATAAATTAATACTTTTGGAGGGAAATATAATTTTACATAAAAATATAATTTTCTTAAACTAGAATAAAATAAAACAATATTAAAATATTGACAAAACTAATTTTTACTTGAAGCAACACAACATACGTGTTAGAGGGGATAGATATACAAACAATTATTTTTTGACTGGCACTTCTTTTACTAAACTCAACTTTTATCAGATTGAGTCAACAAACTGACAAACATTTATTAAACACCTACCATGTACCAGGCACTGTGCTTTGGACTGAATCAATCTTTATTCAGTCATTTCAACCCCTTCTCCCTACTCCCACCCTAAGGACTTCAAACCTTGACCTTGGCTTTGTTGTTGCTGTCATATCCAATTCTTCATGACCTCATTTGGAGTTTTCTTAGCAGAGATACTAAAGTGGTTTACCATTTCCATCTCCAGCTCATTTAAGAGATGAAGAGAGGTAAACAGGGTTAAGTGACTTGCTCAGGGTCACACAGCTAAGAAGTGTGTGAGGTCAGATTTGAACTCGGGTCTTCCTGAGTTCAGGCCGGGCACTCTATCTGCTGAACCACTTAACTGTCGTGAATCAATCTTACTTAATTAAATTTTGGCTTTCTATTTGAACCTAAAGTTTTTGATTTTGGTTTTTGGTTTTCTTGCCAAGCCTTGGATGTTCTAATACCCCTTCACAATACCTAGGCTGCTTTCTTTTTGTTCTGAACATTCCCTGTTCTGCTAAAGAGATTCTACTTCCTTCAATCAGAAACTATCCTTGACCTGCTAAATCCTAAGGTCTCATCTGCCTGATTAGTAGCAGAAGCAATGTCCAACGAAGGCACATGTAACTTCTTGCCGTGATGTCTTCTTCAGTCATGAGTTTTTCTGGAAGCAGTCAGCACTCAATCATTTATTAAGCTCCAGGCTTATAACTGACACACTTTTTTCTACTCCCTTGTGATAAATGATTCTTCTTCATGATGTAGCATGTTGCTAGTCCTCTGCAATTTCACTTTGGCTGCATTTAAAGGGATCGTCTTTGGGAGCCGGGGTGGTGGCGGTGTTGCTTTAATTCAGCCCAACAGAGAGTAGTTTTAAAGCAGTATCTAATAATTTCCTCCCTCTCTCTCCCCTTCCCTCCCTTCTTCTCTTCCTCCCTCTTTCTCTTTTTCTCTCTCTCTATATCTTTCTGTCTCTCTCTCATACACACACACATACATACATACACACACACATTAGGCTTGTATTTGAGTATCACTCGTATGTATGCAATTCTATCTCTCCTAAGGATGGATGCTTTATTGGGGCTGAGAGTCAAGTGTTTCACATGGAGTCAAAAGCTAGAGATAGGGGCTTAGAGCTGAGAATGGAAATGAGTGGCACGGATGCAGTGGCAGACAAGTTTGAGCATGAATGTGCAGTGAGAAAAGTGAGGATGAGTAAGGAAGACAAGTGGAGAAGGTTCTAAGCTGAAAGCAGGGCTTGACTAGTCCCTAGAGTTTATGCCAAAGTATAAGTACAGAGGAAGGGGGACCTAAAGAACCAAGGTTGCCTGGGAATCTTCCTGGGTCTATTAGAACAGAAAGCAGAGGAGTTACCAGATAGATGTCTCTGTAAAGCTGGGGCTTCCCAGGCAGGCAAATAGTAAAGAGGGTTGGGGGAAGATATGAAGCTCAGAGCCTACTGTGTACTGAGCTCTGTGCTAAGAACTAGAGATACAAAGAGAAAAGCAACAACAGTCCCTGCTTTCAAGGAGCTCACATTGAAATGGGTGAAGACAATACACAAATATATATGTACGCATCCTATATGTAGAAGATGAATTGGAGATGATCTCAAAGGGAAAGCACTGGTATTCAAGGTGACCAGTGTTGTTAGTGCATGTTTGTGGGTCCGTGGTATTCAAGGTGACCAGTGGTGTTTGTGCGTGTTTGTGGGTCTGTGTCTGTCTGTGTCCCTGTCTCTATTGAGGTGTTCTGGAGGGAATTCTTTTCATGGACAGATCCAGGAGCTAGACTTCCAGCTTGGATCTTGTCCCTTTCAGGGGCTCCATCTCCCACTTCTCCCTTCAATACAGGGCAAATCTACTTAACCTTGTCCCCTCATTCTCCTGGACTAATGTCTGAGAATAGGCAGAGGCTGTTACTTGATTGGGATCCCAAGCACACTCATACCCTCCACAGAAACCCATTTCCCCCCACCCCACCTCAAGGACCTCAAACTTGGACCTTGGCTTTATTGTTCAGTCACTTTTTTCAGTCATGTCTGACTCTTTATGACCCCATTTGGGGTTTTCTTGGCAAAAATACTGGAGTGGTTCAAGATTTCCTTCTCCAGTAGATTAAGATAAACAGAGGTTAAGTGACTTGCCCAGGGTCACACAACTAATAAGTGTCTAAAGCCAAATTCAAACTCAGGTCTTACTGACTCTAGGCCCAGGACTCTATCCACTCAGCCATCTAGCTGCTCCTGACCTTGGCTTTACCAATTCCCAAATGTTTACGCCCACAGAAAAAAAAAGTTGGGGGCGTGGCAGGAGCAAGGGTGAGGGAAGGTAGACAGTAAGGGGACTACAACCCCACCTTGCCACAGGTGAAGAGAATGACTCAGACCAAAAGACCATATCTCAGTCCCACTAACCTGCTAACCTTCTGACCATGCAGCATACCAAAGTCCAACTTCTCCGAGGCTCTGAGGGCCTCTCCCTTGGTTCCTCTGACCTTTGGTTAGTCTCTCTTCCCCAACTGTTCAGGAACCTCTTACACTGAAAGATGAACAAACTTATAGGCCTTAATAGAAAAACACAACACAGCCACACATGGAGATCCACAGGCCAGAGGGAAAACGCAGGCTGGGCCACAGACTCAACTGTCAGATGTGCTTAGGGCATGTGGGCTCAAACACAAACGTGTGAATTTCAGCAGGTGTCTTGAGGAACTATATACAGTTTGAGGTCTCAGAAGCCAAAGGCCCAGATTGGGCACCTTCATTTACATATGTTTGCATACAGCACGTTGAAACCTCCAAGTCCTCTAAAAGAATCTATGGGCTTTATTAATCCTTTGGGATTTCATCCAGCTCCCCCAGGACACTGGCTCATCCCTCCTGGGAGCTCATTGCTGAGTCTGAACACGGATTGTGAATAAAAGGCAAGGGGGAGACAGGGAGGTGAAGACCCTCCCACCCTCCACCTTCCTGAGAAGGAGGCAGAGCTTGCAGAGCAGACCAGCTGGAGGCTGGTGGTTTTAAGAAACTGAATGGTGCGGTGCTTGTCTCCCTCTCTTCTTGCCTATTTTTAAGAAAGTCTACTTTGGGGTAGAGGAAGGAAGGAGGCATTTATTAAGCACCTACTGTCTGCTATTCGCTGCACTAAGTGGATTTACAAAAAAAAAATCTTCTTTGATTTTCACAACGGAA
Organism: Phalanger gymnotis; assembly: GCA_028646595.1. Taxonomy (NCBI): domain Eukaryota; kingdom Metazoa; phylum Chordata; class Mammalia; order Diprotodontia; family Phalangeridae; genus Phalanger; species Phalanger gymnotis. The sequence continues at coordinate 280,490,339 of CM053625.1, read as the reverse complement.
GACAGGAGAAGGGAACAAAAGTTTGAAGGAGGGGCTGGGATGAAGACGATGGCAGACTGAAACTTCCTTTTAGGGAGAACATCCAGAGAAGGGCAGCCAGGGTGGTGACAGGACAGATTGAAAGAAGTTTCAACCTAGTTAGTTTGAACCCAGAGGAGACGATAGGAGAAGAAGCATTCAAATGCCTACTTTGTGCAAAGCACTCTGCTGGAGAATACAAAAGACAAAAAGGAGATTCTTTCTTTTTCTTCTTCTGGAAGCTTCCATCCCACTGGACACCTTTGGCTCTCTCCAGCTATCTTAAGTGTAGTTATCCGAAATGACAGAGCAGCAACAACACAGGAGAGATCCCAAGGAGCAATACGAGCAAGTCACAGGAGAGGAAGATTTTGCCTTGATAGAAGGAAAACAATTCTAAGCGTTAGAGCTGTGTCAAAGTGCATTGGATTGCCTCAAGAAGTAGGAAGTTATCTGTTGCTGGAGTCCTTTAAGCAGAGGCTAGATCAGGGCCTCGAGGCCACATGCAGCCTTTTAGCCACACTTGAGGACCTAGAGGGCCACATGTGGTTCCTCACCCCTGGGCTAGAGGACCATTTGTTGGAAATCTCATAGCAGGAATTCCTGCTTAGATACAGATTGGACCAAATTATTTCTGTGGTCATTTTTTGATCTTGAAATTCCATGAGTATGAGGATGGTAATGGCCTGAGGTAGAGAAGTCAAACACTCCGTGTGAGGTCTGAGTAAGATTAAAATGTAACAAAATAGATAAAAATACAATAAAAATAGATAACATTATATTTTAAAACTAAATCAATATGTGTCCCACAGAGATTCTTATGTTTGGATGAATGGCCCCATTTAAATTTGGCACCCCTGGTCTAAAGGATAGGGAGAGATTTGAGGAATTGGAGATAGGCAAGATAAAGGTTTGGGGGATGTCTTGGAATTAGAGAATAAGAAATGGTCAGCTAGCATTTATTTATTAAGTACCTGCTACGTGCCAGTCACTGTGCTAAAGGCTGAGGATACAAAGAAAGGCAAAAACAAACAGTGAGTCCCTGCTCTCAAAGACCTGAGTTTAATGAGAAGGACTCATAAAATAGAGGACAAGGATGAGTGAATTTCAGGTATGAGGATAGGGATATAGACGATGAACTTAGAGATTCCTGATCCAGGAAGTCCTTAGAAAGATCAGTGTGTGTGTGTGTGTGTGTGTGTGTGTGTGTGTGTGTGTGTGTGTGTGTGTGTGTGTGTTGGGACCAGACAGGCCCCACCTAAGACCTGCCCTATGGAACCTTCAGGAAACCAGTGTCCCTTTGAGGAAATTACTGGGGTAGCCTTCCTCACGGCACTCATCCCACCCTGCAGTCCTAACTACATGGGGTTTTCAGGACGAACAAATGTGCCTTAAAATAACCTCAAACAGATTTAAAAATACATATATATATATATGTAGTTCTCTTTGCTCCTTCCCCATTGTTGAGGATGCCTGTTTTGAAATCAGAGAACAAAATGCCAGAGAAAGAGCCTATGGGACAATGTGGATTGTACATGTGTGTACACACACACACACACACACACACACACATACACTCCCCTCCATCTCTGCCCTCCCCAGGTGGTTTTCCTGCCCCAAACCAATGACTCTGGAGGGTTCTGTGTTCTCCCTGTCTCCAAGCGGAGACATTTCAATGACTTCTTCACTCAAACCCTCTAGGCAGGCGGAGGCTGGTCAGTCAGCAAGTCTTCACCACAACCCCATCCCACCTGCCCTTGAACAGGCCTTTTCCATTTACAAAACACAGGCCACAACCATTACCTCATTGGATAGCCTTGCACTAGAAAGTTCATAGTCAATATTTGCTGAATGAATGAGTGAATTTGATAACAATAACAGGCACTTTTATAACACTGGAAGATCTTAAAAACACTTTCCTCAAAACAACCCTCTGAGGCTCCATTTTATAGACATGAGAAAAGGAAGCTCAGAGAGGTTGATTGAATCTGCTTAAGTCACACAGCTGGTAAGACAAATGGAAGGCCTCAAGTCTCTGTCTTCTAGTTCAGAGAGCACACAAAGTGTTCCGATACCAGAAGCCCCAGTCAGCCATGTACCTCTGTACCTCTCAGTCTCCTGCATGCACTGGGTGGAGAGAAAAGGTTCCTTTGCAAAAGCTGTCTCCCCTATTAGACCAGGGAGTCCCATCTGGACTCTTCTTAAGGGTTCCCCTAACATGGGATGGGAGGGAAAAGTTTCCATCCTGAGAAGAAATGTTCCCCAAAAAGGGATTTTGGATTTAGAAAAAGAAGCAAAGATACAAAGATGGAGAAAAACTGAAAGGCAGACAAAGAACAGGCAAGGAGTAATAAAAGGGAGTATCTGACTATTGATCTGGCTAGAATATGAATAAAACCAAGGTAGAAAGGTTAGATTCTGGGCTCCCAAACTTTTCAAAATTCTTTAGTGTCCCTGCTATCTACCTCATTCTTAGGTTACCCAAGCCCTCTGGAACCTGGCCTTTGGCTATGCCTATGAGAGTCAATCCTACACGACATTCTGGGGCAGATCTGAGACAGCTAAGTGATATGGCTGAAGGAATCATAAACTTGAAGTCCAGATTGTCTTGAGTTCAAATTCTGCTCAGGTACTTCCTAGTATTGTGATCTGCAATTTTAGCCTCAATTTCCTTATCTTACACATCTTCATTTTAAGGGTGAGGATATATAATCACATATATAGTAATAATGTGTGTGTGTATGTGTGTGTGTGTGTGTGTGTGTTTAAAATATGGGCAGCCAAATGGCTCAGTGGACAGAGCACTGGGCCTGGAACCAGGAAGACCGGAGTTCAGATCTGACCACAGACACATACTAGCTGTGTGACCCTGGGCAAGTCACTTAATTCTGTTTGTTTTAATCCACTGGAGAAGAAAATGGCAAACCACTCCAGTATCTTTGCCAAGAAAATTCCATGTACAGTATTGGCGTACTATGGTCAACAGGGTCACAAAGAGTCAGATATGACTGAATAATGTATATAGTATGCTATACAGTTAATAATATTACCTACCTAGTATAATATATAGTAATAATTATATGCAACATATAGTATAATATACATAGTAACAATATTATGTAGTATATAATACAGTAATGATATTAACCATATAGTAATAATTAGATACAGTATGTAGTAAAAACAGTAACAATCATGTTGTACATAGTGTATACAATGTAATATTTAAAGAATTACCTAATAATTATATTGTATATAGTGTCCTCTGTACAATAATAATTATAATGCCTACTTCCAATGGCTGGTGTGAGGATCAGAAGAGAAGGTGTATGTAAGACACTTGGCTATATAAAGTGCTAGTGATTATCATTATGAGCCTCCCAATAGAGAAGTGAACCTGATATCAGGAAGATCTGAGTTCAAATCTCGCCTCAGACACTTCCTAGCTGTATGACTTTGGCCAAGTCACTTAACCTTTATTCGCCTTAGTTTCCCTAACTGTAAAATGGAGATCATAAGGGCACCTACCTTTCGGGTCGCTTGCGGATCAAATCAAATAATATTTGTGAAGCACTTAGCATAATGCCAAGGCACCATATGAATACTAACTATTATTATTAATTATTATTAACCCCCTCATATAGCAATGGCAGTGGAAAGAACACCAGACTGGGTAAAGAGATTAGGATTTCAGTTCTGAATCTAAGACTAATTTTTGCTCTGTGTCAGTTTCTTTATCTATGAAACAAAGATACTAACACAACACTTATGCTGTCTGCCGCTCAGGGTGGTAATCGAGGTACCCTCTTAAAAAACTTTGTGTGCTCTAGATCAATGACAGTGGTGATCATCTATTCACCCCTTTGCTCAAGAACCTTCAAAAACTCCCAAACGCAGAGAAAATAAATTCCCAACTCCTTATTGCGGCATTCAAGGCCTTCCTACATTTTGGCCAGCCTTCCTAAAATGCCAAGGTCTCCCATTGCATCTTGGGCCATCTCCAGTTGTCCTGGTGAACATCAGGCCACTGGACCCGGATGGCTCTGGAGGAGAAAGTGAGGCTGGTGACCTTGCCCAGCCCTCCCTCCCTCACATCAAAGTCAACTGCAAGTCATGGCATCATCTCCCTGGTGCCATGGTCCTCTTAGAAAACGAAGGACAAACACAACAACATTTTGGCCCCAAACCACTGAGCTTTGTGTTCTTATCTTCCCTAATTATAACCCTCATCTACCTGGAGCGGATGAGCCTTCTCAGCATCCTCTTTTTCTATGCCATGCTCATTTAATTTTTGATTGGTAGTGTTCTCACATCCTGGTGTGTTTTCTCCAGCCTGCCTCACTAAATCCTACCTGTCCTTCAAAACTCTGCCCCCAAATGAAGTGTTTCCTGGCTCCTGGAACCTTCAGTGACTTTGGGCCCTGGAAATGGGTTACTGGTCTGAGGTAGAGTGCCCATTAAAGCCTAGCTGCTTCAGAACAACTCATATTTGTCTCACACCTGATGATGACAAAGGCCTTATAACAAGCCGGTAAAATGGACATTGTCCATAATTTTATTACCATTGTAGACCCAAGGAAACCGAAGCCCAGTTAGTGACCTGCCTGAGTTTACTCAGGTAGCCACACAGCAAGGGCAGGAGTCAAACCTAGGTCTTTCAGCTCTGTCTTCATTGTTCCTTCAGCACCTACATATCCCCCTGCCCTGTCAGGAGGCTGCACTGTTGTGTCCATGGGCTTGAAATTGATTTCACCTTGAAAAATAATATAAAACCCTGCACTTCCCAGCCCCCACAACTGTCTACATCCCATACCGTGGGGCTGGGATCAGGCTGACAAACAGCCACCCCTGCCAGCCTGCCAGCCCAGCAGCTGGTCAGCAAAGAGAACTGACAGACAAATATAGCAACTGGTGATTAGCACAAGGTCATCACTCAAAATCACCAGGTCAGTTTGCTCTTAGCTCCCCAGGGGACCAGGCCAGGGAAGGGGAAGGGACTGCTCACAGAGCTGGAGCCAATGGGATCCTTGGATCCAGATCCCCTGCTTCAAGATGACCCTTCAAAGACCCTCTAGGATTCTCTGGTTCTAAGGGGTTTTCTTAACTGGAGAGCCAAAGGCCACCATGGCCAGAGCTACCACGGGATAAGGAGTACCCTGGGCTGGGTGGTACTAGAGAAGGAAAGAGAAGATGGGAGAGTTAGCATTTGGGAAAATCCTCGCCTGGTGAGGAAAGCTGTCACTGACCTGGGGACGGATGTTTCTGGTCTGAAAGGAGCAAAGAGCCCAGTCAGATGTTTTGGGCAAAGTGAGGATGGGAGCAACCCCAGAGAAGAAGACAGTGTGGTGTTGTTTCAACCCAATCAAAATTCAGAAGATTCAAGATTGAATCTGCCTCTGCTACTTGTTACCTAAGTGACCTCAGGTAGGTCACCTTGAACTCCTCTGTAGAATGAGAAGTAGAATGAGAAATCATCGACATGAACACCACAGCCCCCACCACCTTTGAATCCCATGACCTCATGAGTCTTGACCCTAGAAGGACAGAACTCTTCCCTCTAACCATTAGCATATAGGAGGGTGTTTGTGAATTTAGAGACGTCAATAGGTAGTGGCTTTGTCCCTTCTCAACCCCTTAGCTTGCTGAGTTCCCAGGCCCAACATCACGGCACAGTAAAGGGGAGCCCTGGTCCCTGACTCCTATACACCCTGCCTACCCTCTCTGTGGCTATAAAACCCTTGCCTCAAGTCAGCTGTGGCCAGATTCCTTTTGTTTGTTTGTTTGTTTTACTTTAAGCTGACTGCAACAATCTTCCTGTTTGCAAACGGCCTCCTAACAGAAGACATCCTGAGGTTATTAAATCTACGATCTGTGCCCTCCCCCTCCCCACCCCATAATAATCCTCCTTAACCCCCAAAAACTTATGCAGGGGACCGGGGAGCAATGAATCCTTCAAGTCTTTCCTGAGGGAGGCTGTGTGTTGAGGGCAGTTAGTAGGGGTGTTAGATCAGAGGATATAAATTGTACTTCTGTTTTCCTCCACCCTGCAGGAGGTGGGAGGGTCTGGCCAACAGTGGGGCCAACAAGTGTTGAGAAAAGTACCCAACGGAGACAGAGGGGGCAGAAACCTGTCCCTGAACCTCCAAGGTGTGGCTCTTTTCTCAATTTCCATTTCTCTTGCCCTTCAATGGGGTGAGATAAACAAAAAGCCAGAGCTGCGGGGTTCAAAGGGTCAGGCTAGGGAGTTACCTTAAGGGGCTTCCTCCCAGACCTTGCCAAATTCCCCCAATTTGCTAAATGGGTTTGGAGACCCCTTGTCTATCTACATAAATTCTTCCCATCTTTCAAAACCCAAATTCTCCATAAAGTCTCCTGATTCTCCAAATGTAGGAGGATTGTTCACTACTACTCCCCCCAAGTCTGCAACCTCACAGCATGGCTAAGAATTAGCTGAAAACTCTTACCTGAAATTAGTTATGGCTAGAGATATATCTGATCACCCCTATCCCTTTCTGGTGTGCCACCGTACCTCCCTCTAAGTCCCCTAGTGCCTTCCCTCTGAGATTATCTCTCATTTACAATATCTATACCTTGTAAATACAAAGCTGTTTGCATGCTGTCTCCTCCATTAGCATGGGAGCTCTCTGTGGACAGGGACCTTGCTTTTGCCTACGTTTGTATCTCCAGCACTTATCTGATATATAATAAGCACTTAATAAATGCATTGCTTAAAGACTTCTACCTCCACTGAAGAGCCCACTGCCTCTGCAAGAAGTCCTCTTTGCTTTTAGATAGGCATAATTATTAGGAAGTGTTCTCTTTACAATGATGGAGCTTAAGTCTGCCTCTTTGTCACTTTCACTCATGGTTATTTCTTCCCTTTCTGTTAAGGAAGATAAGCATAATCTTCCACTGATAGCCCTTCAAATGGTTGAAGATAGTCATTTTATCCCCTCTTCTCCTCCAGTATCATGGCCTTCATTTCTTCCAGCTAAATATCCTCATATCTTCAACTGGGGTTGGGGGTGGGGGTAGGAAGCCGCCTGATATGCCATAGTCTCTGCATCCTTTCCCTGATGTAGTCATCTTCTTTTGGATCCTCAACTTATCAACAATGTCTCTGTGAATGTGATGCCCGGAGTTGAACACATACTTCAGATACAGTCGAGCCAGTGGAATGCACCACTCTTTCATTAAGGCAGTAAGCTTCCCTATCACACTATTGACTCAGATACAAGCGGAACCTCCAATTCCCCTTCACTTTCATTAATGTCTAGCCACACTTCCCACATCCTATATTTGTATCATTGACTTTTTGGTCCCAAGTGCAGGTATTTACGTTTATATTTATTGAGTTGTGTCTTACTGGATTTGGCTCTTAGTTCCAGCCTATTGAGATCTTTTTGGATCTCTATTCTGTCATCTAATGAATGAGCTATCTCTTCCAACATAGTGATATCCTCAGATTTTATAAGGATGTCATTATGCCTTCAACCAAGAAATTGATTTTTAAAAATTTGTAGAACAGAAGAGGGTCAAGGAGAGAGCCCTATGCTATCCACCAGCCACCTCTCTTCAAATCTAGTCTGTCTATATAAATTCTATTACTTATTTATTATTGTATTATTAATTTAATGTTAATAATTAACAAGTATGAATTTGTATATTATTTATTAATTAACCTAGTGTTCTGAGGTCAGTAATTCTATCAGATGCAAACTCACCTAACTGGATCATCTAGCCCATATTTTTCCATCTTGTCTTCAAGGATAGCAGGAAAAATTCTATCAAATGCCTTGCTGAAATCCAGGCAGAGTAGACCTGTGGCATCCCCCTGACCTGCTCAGGTTCCTGTCTGTGCTGCCCAGAAAAACAGGATTAGGAGAGATCTCAGAGACCTCCAAGTTCAGCATGTATCTGAATCAGAATCCCCTTGGTAACATTCCCACTTCTCCCTCTGAGGTGGCTCTCCCAGATTCCACTCTCATCTCTCTTTCCTCCTGAACCACATTTGCACTGACATGTGATTGATGAGGTTTAATACATGATCTTTCTTAAGGATGAAGTCTTAAGCCAAGGCATAAAGCTCTAATGGAAGATTTTTCCTCATCAGCAACCAGGTTGACGATATATTTGGGGATGGGGGAATTGGGACCCTTCCCTATCTGTGAACCTCCTCTCCCTCTCCCTCTCCCTCTCTCTTTCTCTCCGCGCCCCCACCTCCCTCATCTGCAGTGTATGAAGGAGCTAAGCTCTACTCAGTTCCTGCTGGACTGATTTCATGATACTCCTACCTAGGACTCTGCACAAATTGTCAACCTCTTCTTTTCATCAGTAAATGCAGCCATGTAGCCATTTGGAAGGAATACCTGCAAGGGAGAAAGAAGGCACAATGAGTTTCTGCAAAAAGCCTAGGGACCCCCAAGCCATCTCAGATTTCTGATTGCAAAGGGAAATTCCACTCATCAGTATTTATTGATATACATTTGGTTTTGTGTTGCAGGAGAAAAGACAAGGCCACAGATCCTGCCCTCTCCACCCCCTACTAGAAGTCAGTCTAGTTCATTAGAAAAAACCCTTATGGAGGAAACAATCAGGGAAGCGCTCCAGGTCCCTTCGTAAGGATCCAAGGGAGAAGCTGAGAGAGACCTGGAGCTGATGTCACCAAGGAGATGGGACTTCAGCTAGACTTTGAAGGATAGAATAATTGACAAGGGCATTCTAGGCAGGACAATACCCGGAGCCTGGGCCTAGGGGCAAGAATGGACCTGACCTATAGCAAGGGAGGAGAAGAGACACTGAGGAGACTGGACTGGCCTAGCTAGAGGGAAGTGAAGGGGGAGATGAGGAGGTAGATCTCACCATCCCTGGGCTACATGACCCAAGGGTAAACATGTCATCTCTTCCTCCTCAGAGTGACCTGGCCCAGGTCAGGAATGAGCTGATCATCTCAAGGTGCTCCTCAGCCTGAGGATCTGAAGGGTCCTCACTCATCCTAGGGTGCTCACTGGTTTCCCAGTACACTTTTGATGACCCTCCCAGCTATATGGTTCTTTCTGTCTTTTACAGCCTTGGTTCAGCTGTTGAAACGGCCAAACCTCCATGGAGCCCAAACAGGAAGCCAAGGATAAGGGAACCAACTGCCAGGGGATCTTTGAGGCTACTCCAGGAAGTGTGTGTGTGTGTGTGTGTGTGTGTGTGTGTCTACGGGGCCAAGGAGGAAGGTAGCAGGGTTTGGATGAGGGCCAGGCCTGGCAGGATCCTACAAGAATAAGGTCTGTCTTTCAAAGATAGCTTTAGTCTCAAGATGGTTGGTGCTGGGAAATTGCCCAAAGTCAGAGGGGCTTGGTACCCACTCATTATGTACAGAGGAATTCACGGGTACCTGAGCTCTCCCTGTGCCTAACCTGAATCACAGAATCCAAGGCCGTGCCATACCTGATCAAGAATCCCCCCTATACCATTCCCAATGAGGGTTAGGGATTAAGATCCCACTACCACCCCAGGCAGTTCACTCTGCTGGAGAGAATTCTTATGATAGGAGCCCAAATGTGCCTCTTTGCACCTTCTACCCAATTCTTTCCTATGAGGTCAAGCAAAACAAAACTAATTCTTCTTCTCTGCCACTGTAAAGCTACATTTCACCCACTCTGTAAATATCCTGCACATCTCCATTATTATCTGTTGTCTCTGCCATTAGAATATAAGCTCCTTGAGGGCAGAGACTGTTTTTGCCTTTCTTTGTATCCCTGGCACTTCACCCAGTGCTTACTATGAGCCAAGGACTGTATTTGAAGTCAGTATTTGAAGTCAGCCATCATGTCCCCCCTTCTCTTTCTTAACCTAAATATTCCCATTTATTTCAACTAGTACTGGTAGGGCATGGTCTCCTTTCTTCTCCTCATCTTGTTTGCCTTCCTCTAGATGCTCTTCCTCCTGTCCACTTCCTTCCTAAAATGCAGCATCCAGACCAGCTGTGGTCTTAACAAGGTTGATCGCTGTGGGCCTTCTGAATTCTGGACACTGTGCATCTTCTCAAGGCCCACTTAAGATCACACTGGCTTTCTGGCTGCCAGGAAACCTAACAACCTAGGCTTAATCTTGGTTCTGCCCTTCACTAGCACGTATAATCTGGGGCAGATCACTTGATCTTTCAGGACTTATAGAAAATAGGGTCAAAACAGAGTCATTCATTCACTCAATAAACAAGTGTGTATTAAGAGGAGTGTATGGGTGTTCAGGGAGGACTAGAGCCTCCAGATGAGGGCTTGCTGAGCCCTTTCCAAGGTTGCTCTTTCACTTTTGGGGTCCCAGCTGTGGCTCTAAGAAGTTGTCGCATGCACAGCAACCACACCTCAGTAAAACTGTCTTGGCAGACAGGTTAAACCAGGTTGAGGGTAACTGACAGGCCTCAAGCCCATTGGTGAGTTAAGGGGGTGTCTGTCCCAAGACTTCCCTCTGCAGAATGGGCCTATGAGAATGATTTGTTCCAATAGCCATGAGTATAGCTGACACAGTCACTATGGAGCGCTTAGTCAGACATGAAAGACACTAAGGTCATCCCCTGCATCCCAGGCCATCACCAGTCATCCTGACTTTTGTCCTGCCATTGGACTTAGATGACTCTGGGAAAGAGAGTGAGGCTGATGACTTTGAGCAATTCTGCCTCACTTAGATCCAATTCACCCATGAGTCAAGACATCACCCCATGATGTCATTGGGCCTCTTCAAAAATGAAGGACAAACAACAACGTATTTCTTATACATCAGGTACTGTTTTAGTTTGTGAGAGTCATTCATCCACTCATTCACTCAATATGCATGTATTCAGGCCTACTATGTGCCAGGCACTGTGCTAGGTTCTGGGGATAAAAACCCAGAAAGGGTCCTGCCCTCAAGGTGCTTACATGGTATAGGATCACAGATTTAGAGCTACATGGAACTTTAGAGATCCAAAGCCTTCATTTTATAAATGATGGAATTAAGCACAAAAGAAGAAAAGCGATTCAGTTATCTAAGGCACTTACTCAACCGGCCAAGCCAAGATTCAAGGCCAAAACTCTGACTCCAAAACCTGTGCTTTCTCCACCACAGCAGGGTTCAGAAACAGCTGCCCTATCTCATAGGGCCAGTATGAGGATCAAATGAGAGGTGGATAACATTGAGGAGCGTAAAGCACTTAATGAATTTGGAGGCAGCTTGGAGTAGTGGAAAGGAAGCTACCTCCAAGTTTGGCAAGACCCAAGTTCAAATCTTACCTCTGACACTGACTAGCTGAGTGACCCTGGGCAAGTCAGTTAATTCCTCAATACCTCAGAACAAGTGCCAATCTGCACTGACAGAGGGAGCTTCCATACTTTACTATCCCTTTCCCTAGACCAGTGAAGTCACAGGTCTAGATTAAAAAAAGACTGTGAGGGATGATCATTTATCATCGTTGCTATTGTCTCCAGCCGTCACTGTGCTACACTTTTGGGAGTGCCTGTCTTACTGAGTGCCCTACGAGCTGAGTACTCCTCAGGTTTGCAGCTTTCTCAGGAGTTACCTCCCCACCAGTAAACCATAGCCCATAAGCATCCCTGGACACAGCCCACCTGGCTTCAGGCCCAGCCCACAAAGTTTTGTCTCCATCACCAGGGACAGGCACCTGCAGGCTGCAGGAGGGGTGGGGGAGCTCTCCTCATCTCTATTTGCTCATGAAGGCACTTTTCCCCTGGGTTCATAATAGATGTTGCTAAATAACCATTAGTGAGTAAAGCTGCGACCACTTTTGCAGTTGTGATCAAACGGTTTTGGAATGTGGTTTTTGGTAGCTCCTCTTCCCTCAAACACCAAGACACACACACACACACAAAGAGCTTTCCCAGGGTATAGGTCTCCTTCTGATGACAGCTGTCACCTGTATCCATCCTGCCTTCTGGTGTAGGCTGGTGTCACTTAAAATCACAGAAAGGTGATTTCCAGATAAGGAAACTGGGCACAAATTGGCAAAAGTAACTTGCCCTAAATAAAAATGTTCTTTCTTCCCTTGTTCCTTCCTTTCTTTACTTTAAAAACATCTATCATTTCCCAATTTACCCCACTTCCATTGTACCCTCCCTTGTAACAGTGAAAAAGAAGTGACCAAAACAAATAAACCCGCTACGTTTCATGGCATATGCGACACTCCAAACCTGTAGTCCTCCACTTCTACATGAGAAAGATGTTTTTCATCCTCTGTTCTCTGGGGCCAAGGCTGCTTATTTAATCAATCGGAATTTAGTGGCCTTTATTATTGCTTTCATCTGTCGTCACTCAGTGGTCAAATGAGTAGAGCAGAGCTGCTTTGAGACAGGTGCACAGATCTTCCAGTTAACCTACAAAGATCTCTGGAAAGAAAACCTAAGGTGGCTAAGCAGTGAGCACTTTGAGACAAAGAAAGAATTCAGAGAGGGTAAGGTTTGTAGAGACCTCCTCTTCACTCTGCATAGCTCTAGAACAGTCAACCAAGCCTATGTTACCACCTCTCCATCCTTCCCAGTTTGCCTGAAACTGATCAGAACTCTGTCCCTCTAGTTCATGGATTCTTAACTTTTTGTGTGGTACGGATCCCTTTGGCAACAGTCTGGTGAAGACTACAGACCCCTTCTCGGAATGATATTGAAAAATGCATAAAATAAGATAGATAGTATTGCAAAGGAAATAAGTTGTATTTAAAAACAGGTATCAAAAAAATTTAAATTCATAGGTTCTTAGTTAAGAATCCCTGCAATTTAGCTTTAGACTCTGACTCCAGGAATGAGTCACATTCTGGTCTACTAGCCCTTGACTTCTTGGTGTAAATGAATGGGGAGTAAGGAAGTAGAGAGAATATACAGGGGAGAGTAATGGGGGGGGGAGAGGAGGGTCAGAATGGATCAGGACGAAGTGACCATTTTCATTCTCACAATTTTTAAGAGGGCTGGCCTTGACTGGCTTGCTGGATACGTCTCTCTCCCTCATTTGCCTACCGCCTCTATATATTTTTATTTCAAGGGTCAATGCAAAGGAGAGCAAGAAGAAAGTTGAGAAATAACTTAACATTTAGCCTTGGAAACCACCTCAATACAAAAGTTCAAAATGGAGGGCCCAGGTCCATAGAGGTATATGCAAAGTATAATCAAATGATATGCAAATCTATAAGCCAGCTTTTTCATCCAACTCAATCAGTGGGATATAGGCAAGGGATCTTTGGAGGCTGCTAGGAGTCTACACTGAGTCACATCCGTCCCCTTCCCCACTCCACCTGCTGACCCAGGGCCTGACCTCATGCATTCCTGGGCAGCCACTGGATAGCACTCCAGAGGTTTGCTACAGTACTGCGACTTCCATGATGGCTGGACTGGTTAAGGAAGGAGAGAAAGAGCCCTTCTTGCTATCAGCTTCAGAGTTCAGCCAGCTGGGCCCAGTTTCCAGCAAGCACTCAGCCAGTGCTACCTAACCCCCTCATTAAAAATGCTCCAATGATTTGCCTTTTATTCTTATCTTTACTCTACCATTACCCCCCCCCCCAACACCCGGCTGTTGTTACTCCCAGGGAGGGAGAAAATGACGCTGTTTCTCTTCTGGATAAACTCTGGGTGACTAGGAGCAAACAGGGACCTTCAGCTCACCTCCAAAAAGTGTGGAAATAATGCCATGACCAACCAGGACTCCAGAGAAGTGATGATGAAGCAGCAGACTACTCCCCTCAGTATAGAATGAGGTGTTTCCTTATGGAAGGGGCAAATGTGAGAATTGGATTTGCTTAACTATACATATTCATTATAAGGGTTTTGTCTTCCTTTTTCCTCCCAGGGAAGAGGTAGGAAGGAGAAAAAATAAATGCTTATTTGTTGAAAAAAAATTAATTAAAACCAAAAGGAATGGAAATGATGGGTTTCCCTCCATCTATCATAGAATCAAAGACTCATAGACCTAGAGTTGGGTTTCTTCTATAGATACCATGGCATAGCCCTGTGGGCAGTACCAGAGTTCCTGTCCTCCAGAAGCCTACCGTCATGACTCACACGTGAAATACTAGTGAACGATATAAAATAATGTATAACTAGGACTAGGGCAAGAAAGGAATGATGACTGTGGACTGGAGAGATCAGTGATCTCATCCTGGAGGTGTGGTCTAAGCTGAACCTTGAAGGATGAGTAGGATTCCGGTAAGTGGAGAAGGGTGGGGCCAAATTGCAGCCTGGGGTACCAATGGGGTCTAGCAAAAGTGTGAAGGTGAATATGAGCATCAAATTAAGCAGTTGGATAAATTCACTAAATTTTCCTTCTCTAGTTAATTTTATAGACGAGGAAACTGAGGCAAACAAGGTTAAGTGATTTGTCCAGGGTCACACAGCTAGTAAGTGTCTGAGGTTAGATTTGAACTCAGGAAGATGAGTCTTCCTGACTCCAGGCCCTTACTGTATCCACTGAACCACCTAGCCATCCCTTCATTATTATTATTATTTTAAATTTAGTGATAAATTCATTAAATAAATGTATGTATGGGAGCCATGAGGAGAGTATCCCGGCTGGCGTTATTTACATTTTGCTTCTTCGGGGAAAGGTCTTTTCTCTCTTGTGTCTTCTCAAGCCTGTCCTGGAGTTTTCCATGTAATAGGTTTCTGTTGAATGAATTGAAGAATGGTGTGATATAAGATGAGGTCAGAGGGGTGTGTATTGAGGTCAGGGTCTTGAATGCCAGGCTAGGTCAGAATCTGGGTCTTTACCTCCAATTCAACAATTGTATTAATTATATTACTAGATAATATAAATAATGATTCACAATATTTTATTTATATATTATATATATTATGTAGTATAAGCATGATGTGTAAGTATATACATTATAAGTAATAATATAAATTTTATATTATATAATATATTATATATTTATTTTATATATTTATATATTTATTTATTTTATATATTAGTATATATGTATATTATTATTTATATTTTATGTATTATACTTATAGAACATATAAGTACAATGTATAAGTCCATATATAATATATATTAAATGATCTGGTATATATTTTTTATTAACTACATTACTATATAAAAGTCATTAGACTAGAATTAGAATAAAAAAAGAATGAAACCCTCTCTGCCCTCAATAAGCTTACATTCCCTTGGAGGAAAATAACATGCATACCAATAAATATAAAACAAAGAAAGTGAAGCTGGAGAGAGGGCTAACAACTGGATTGTTGTGGGGATGGGGAAGGCTTCCAGGTGAGATGACAGAAGGGTGGAGCAAGGAAAAGAAGGGAGTGCATGGGCCAAAGAGTGTTGAGTTTGGGCAACAGTTAACAACCGGAGTCAGACTGAGGAAAGTCTTATACGTCAGGCTACAGAGGTTGGGTTTTATATCAGAGGCAATGAGTCATTGAAAGTTGTTGAGCTGGAGAGTACCACCACCAAAAACCTTATGCCTAATTAAAGATCATTTTGGCAGCTGGGTGGAGGACACATTCATTATTAGATGACGGGGTCTTCTTGCACAAGGGAGTGCTAGGGTCTAGGCTTTAGGAAGATTCTCCAGGTGCTGGTGGGCAGAAGAAAGAGGCAGGTGTTAGTTAGGAACTGGCCTTACCTTTTCCTCTGGGGAAGTAGCCAAGAATTTGAGATTCTCTTGCCTGAGGCCGAGAGTGCTTGTAGACAAAAGAAATGATACTGCAGTTCAGGCAGCAGGGGAAGCAACAAACTGACTGGAAGAGGGCTGAGAATAAGCCAGGACAGGTGGATTTTCCTTCCAATTATGTCAACAGAAAACTAGGATTTTACAGCTAAAACCACAGCTGACAATTGCTCTCTCAATAAGGTGCTCTCAGTCTACAGTATATAGGCCACGGCTCAAGTGGCCCCTAAGGAAACATCCAATCTAGAAGACAACTAGTCCACTTTCTCCATGTTACTTGTGGATGAGGAAACTGAGGCCCACACAGGCAAAATATTTCTATCAGAGTTATGCAGCTGGTAAGTTATTGTACTCCAGCTCATCTGGCTCCAAATACAGGGTTCTATCAAGTCCCACACATCTGCCTCCAGGTTTGGATAACAGAATGTGATTTTTAAGAATGCTTCACATACATAAAAAGAATCACCACCACCACCACCACCCCCAAAGAAAAAGGGACAGCCATGCCCACACCTGTCTTGTCTCATCCCTCCTGCTAAGTCACCTGATGACCTTCCTCAGGCACGCTCTAAGACAGCATAGGCACGTCTTCAGAGTTATCTAAATTGTCTAGTTTTCCAAGTGTTGCTCACCGGTCCTGCCTTCCATTTTGGGGTTTCCACTTTGACAGCGAAAGGTTTTTCTTTTACTCTCACAGGAGCTGCAGACACTGTCCATCTCCAGACACACAGACACTCAGTATGTGCCAGCACTCACACGTTATGCCAGCCTAAATTGAACAACAATAACAAAAAAGAAAACTGCAGTTGTCTGGGGCAGAAGGCCTGCCACACAGCTCCAGGTGAGCTCACCTCGTTTATTGTTCATCTACGGTAGAAAGAGAGTCAAAAGACCTGGGTTCAAATTTTAGCAATTATACATTGGAAGGTCGCTTAAGTCTCTGGGCCTCATCTACAAAATGAAGGGGTTGGGAGATCCCTTTAGATTCTAAGGCGATTATCTGGTCATCCCAGAAAGAGCTTGTGAGCCACTTTGGAGTGAGTCCCCCCACCCCACTCCCTTCAGCTGAATGCCAGAGGTCCCAGATCACTGCACTCTATGACCCCTTAGCCCACCATACGCAACAAGACAAGAAATGGAAGTCACTGGGCAGGTTTTCCCACTTCTGTCTGACCTCCATCCCTGCCCTGGCCCCTCCCCCCGCCCTCATTCCACCTGAGGAAATGCAGGCACCTCAGAGTCCTTTCAGCCTTGGCTAAAGCCTGGAAAAGAGGAAACAATTTTTTTAAAAAAAGAGAAAATGAAAGACAGTAGGTGATATCCAATCTCTGGCATTCCTTCAGCTCCTCACCCATCTCCTCTGAGGGAGACGGTATACTGACTGCAGATTCAAAGGAAAAGAGCCTTCCACATGAACTGGAATCATTTTTTAAGAAGGGGATAGACCCATTCGTGAAGACAGGAGGACCTGAGTTCAAATCCCATCTCAGACACTGAGTAGCTGTGTGACCCTAGGCAAGTCACTTAACCCCAATAGGAAGAGGAAGAAGGAGGAAGGAGGAGGGAGAGGAGGAAGATGAAGAGGAGGAGGAGGAGGAGTAGAAGATAGAAGTGGATGGGGAGAGGGACAGGCCCCAGGACAGAGATCAGCCTGGAGGGGGCATCCCAACTCCCTACTCACTGCTGGAGACATACACCATTAGCTGGCAGAGTCATTGAGAATGAATCTAATAACCACTACTTAGCTCCTTCTTGTGCTTTAATTAGGAAGGCCAGGGCATTCTTACCCATTGGCACCTCCCCACCAAGCAGTAAACAGCTCCTTGGCTTGTCACTATCACTGCTGAGCTAAATTTTCTCTGGAGCTGTGAGGAATGAGTGGCCTGAAGTAGCCCAGGATGGAAGTGAAAACTGGGTTTGATATTTCTTGGGAAACATCAGATCCAAAGAGATCACTGCTCTGCCCCCTTCTCCCTCTAAGAGGGGAATCCCACATGAAAAGACAGCCAGGCCCTTTCCTAGAATACACTTATCACCACTGGTTGCAGAGAGGGATATCATGAGGCTCCCTGGAAGCCTTCCCTGATAACTCAAAGTAACCCACAGTCACACAACACCTAAGTGCCCCCAGCCTACTCCTTTCTGGAGAGAGACACTAAAGCACGTCTAATACTCTGATGGAATGTTAGATGGCAGGTGCAGACAGTGTGGGTTTGTCAGCATGGCCATTTTTGTTGGAGCCCAGATTGCTTCCCACTGGCCCTAGTGCTAAAGATATACAAAGCCATCTCAGCTCCTTAGGGCACCCAGGCTGAGAGACAGGAGATTTGGGTTTTCGTCTTGATTTCGACACACTCTGGCTTCAGCTTTGGGCAGATCCCTTCTCCTCTGTAAGACTCAAATGGGAGAAAGAATCCCTGGTCTATCTTCCTCAGTATTCCTATTCATATTGTTTATCTATTGCACGCCCAGACCCGTGAGGGAAATGAATGGTAGAGGATCCCATGAGCAATAAGGAAGGAAATCAGCACTTATTAATCGCCTGCCATTTGTGAGCCATTTTGCTAAGCGCTTTACAAATATTTCATTGGAGCCTCACGACTCTGGAAGGTGGGCGCTCTTATCTCCATTTTACAGTTAAGGAAGCTGGGGCAGACAGAGGTTAACGTGACTTACCCAAAGTCACACAGCTGGTAAGTGTCTGAGGCTAGATTTGAACTTGGGACTTCTGGACTCCAGACCCAGAGCTCTATCCATGGTGTCACCTATCTTCCAGTGGGATTCCACTAAGGTGTCTGACCATAGGCAAATCACAAAACTTTTCTGATCCTCCAGTTCCTCGGCCATAAAATGATGGAGAGTGCCCCTGAAGCACATCGTTAAATTCAAATGAGATAATATTATCAGGGCACCCCAAAAGTCTTAGCCCATTGTTAAGCTTTAATAGTTTAGAGCTGCGGTAAGATGTTTGGGACACCTTGCTTAAAGTGTTTTGTCAAACTGAAGGTGTTATATAAGTATCTGTTATTTTCAGTAGATTCTGTTATTAAGTAGATCAGTCATTGACGTTTGGGGTTTGGGGAGACAAGATTCATTCCTACAGAACAGGATATATAATATATATAATAATATAACAGGATATAGTCCAGTGCTAGACAGTGGGCTTCAGATGATATCTGCTGTCGGAGGTCAGAGAAGGAATGCATCGGTGTGGGCTGAAGTAGCCAAGGAGGGCTTCAGAGAGGAATGGGACCCTGAACTCTGTACAAGATTTGGGCAGGCTAACAAAAGATGGGTGATGTTGGACAGTGTAGACCAGCACGAGCATGGAGTGTATGGGGGGTGGGGGTGGGCAGTGAGGAGAGAAGTTTTGGTTCATCGAGGAAATATGCAGAGGGCGGAAGATGGGATCACAGAAGGCCTCCAATGACAGGCTGAGGATTTGCACTTGAACCTGAGAGAATTGGGCTCTGTGATTGCAAACTGTTTTTAAATGAAACAGTAGATGGGAAAGTAGTTGGGATGAGGCAAGGGATGAGGGTCAAGAAGAATAAGCTACAAGGGGTTATGTCACTGATTTCAGTTAGAACAGGCCTGCCTGGCCCAGACAGAGTAGCCCTAAGTAGGGCTAAAACCATAGGAAAGGCAAGGCACGGCTGTCTGAGACCTTTTCCATGCCCCCCTCCCATTTTCCCTGCTATTGGCCCTGCCAGGGTGCTAAGACAGCCAGCAGCTCCCCAAGACCCAGAAGGCCAGAAGGGGTTAAGCCGGGCTGGAATTCGAGGCAGTAACAGTCATACTGTCAAAGGGCTGTTTGTGGCTGGAGAGGGGGAGCGCACCGAATGGGGTTTACATTTTCCCTTCTTTTCCCTTCTTGTGGCCAGGCCAGAGCTCTGGTTACCCGTTGTGGTTTTCAGCCTGCAGGCAGCTCCCCAGCATTACATAAGGTTCCTGACACAATCATTCTTTAAAACACACACACATAAACACACACAAAACCCACTGGGTTACATACATCTTTGCTGCTTATCTTTATTTCTGTTGAATGTTTTTTTCTTCCACTTTAAAGACAGGTGGGGGGCCTCTCCCACCCACCCAGTCTCCCAGCTTTGGGGAAGGCAAAGGAAACCTCAGTCCCTCCCCCACGACAGGCCCTGTTCTGTGGCTCTCTGGGCAGAGGACTGAGTGTATGAGGATGTCGATTCAATTGATTCTTCAGTGGGTCTTAAGGCAGCCTTGCAGAGAGACAGACAGATTCCCAGCCTGCCAATGGCCCTAAAAGCCAGTAAGGACTGTAATGGCGGTGTCCTATAAAAAGCAACTTTTCCCTCCTCACCCTCATTTCCCAAGCGCCCTCTCCTATCCTTCCTCTCTTCGTTTCCCCAGTCAGGCAGATAAAATCTCCTTCGGCTCCGGAATATACAGAGAATAGAATCCCAGGAAGAGCGAAGGCCTGGGGCAGGGGGGTGGGGGTGGGGGAGGCCTGGTTATTTCAGTTGCTCTTCCTGGTTTCCTTTAGGACCAGGGTGGGCCCATTCCACCTCCCAGAATACCTGGAAGGCAATCGAAGAAGTATACCTGTCAGGGGCCCAGGAGCTCAGGATTAAAGAAGTGATTGATCCTGTTGGGCAAATAGTAGGTTGCTGGAGAAATGAAGATTGATTGACATGGGTGGGGCAAACTTAGCCACAGGTAAAATTGTCACGTCAGCAAAATGTCTCTGGTTCCCACTGACCTCCCTTTTTAGAATTATCCTCCCTCCCTGCCCACTCTGGATACCATTAGCCTGGGCAGCCAACAAGCATTTATTAAGCCTTTGCTTTGTGGTCGTCCGGTCATTTCTGTCTCGTCCAACTCTCCATGACCCCTCTTGGGGTTTTCTTGGCAAAGATACAGGAGTGCCATAACATTTCCTTCTCCAGCTCATTTTACAAATGAGGAAACTGAGGCAATCAGGGTTAAGTGACTTGCCCAGGGTCATACAGCTAGTAAGTGTCTGAGGCTGGATTTGAATCTAGGTCTTCTAGGCCCAGTGCTCTCTCCACTGAACCACCTAGCTTCATTTACTTATTAAGCACTTATTAAGCATCGTGCTAAGTGCTAAGGATACAGAGGAAGGCCAAAAGACAAAAGTAATCCCTGGAAGGTAGAAGAAACGCAATCTTCAAGAGGAAGGCACCAGGGACTGAGGGGACCTCAGGGAAGGAAGGCCTCCTTCAGAAGGTGGTGCTGGAGCAGAGTCTTGAAAGAAGCCAAGAGGTTAAGTGGGACACTATTCCAAATATGGTGGACACGCAGCCAGAGCTTCCTCTGTGAAGCCCGGCTAGACTCCCGAGGCCACTCTAATCTCTCTCTTCTCTGATTTCCTATAGCAGCTAGGTCTGAACCCAGAACAGCATCTGACACCTTAATATGTGCTTAACAAATGCTTGGTGACTTGACCCACCATCCGGGTCTTGGCTATACATGTTTGTGTGTGTGTATAGTAATGTATATTTATATAGTGTGTATATATGCATCTGTTTATATAGACATATATGTATAGGTAGATATTGACGTATAGATGTGTATAGATATACATGTTTCTATAAACCCACATGTATGTGTGTATGTATATATACATATATGTAGATATATAGACTCACCTCTGAAACTGAGATACTATAACACATACATAGATGTTATATATACATACACACTATGTTCCACAGCTCTGAGGCTTATCTGCCCAAACTCTAAAGAGCAAATCAAAGATATGGGAAAGGGGTGGATGATGGAACATGGAGCTCAAGGAACAGACAGGCAGGGCAGCTAGTGGTGTTGTGGATCGGGTGTTAAACCTGGAGTCAGGAAGACATGAGTTTGAATCTTGCCTTAGTGTTCTTGTGACCCTGGGCCAGTCATTTACCATTCGCCCTCAGTTTCCTTATCTGTAAAATGAGGATAATAATAGTACCTATCTCCCAGGATTTTGTGACTATTAAATAAGACACGGAAGGTACTTTGCAAACCCTGAAGAGCTATATAAATATTTGCCTGCCCATTTTATCACTATTATCACCCTAATTCAATAGAGTGCTTAAAGAGGAGTAAAGTGTGAGGAAAAATAGGAAAGAACTGGGTTATGAAGAGCTTTGAATGCCAAATGGAAAGTCTTATATCTTCTGGAGGGAATAGGGAGCCATTGAGGGTAGGGGTTTCATGGTCAGACATATGCTTTAGGCAGCTCCGGGGAAGATGAATTAGAATGAGGGGAAACGAGGGCAGGAGGCCAAGTGGAAGGTTCCTTCCTAGTAGAAACTTGCTCTCATCCAACCAAAGCCCAGTTCTTTTGCCCGATATTGGAGAACCCCAACAAGCCTCCACCTGCCCTCCCTTTCCAGTCCTGACAGCCTTTTCAAGTTGGGTCCCTCTCTCCCTCTCAGACTGTGCTCATTCAAGTCCTTGTTCATACTGTCTGTTCCACGTGGCATGTTCCCCTTCCCCTCCTACATGTCTCCCAGTCCTGCGTAGCTTATGCTCTCCCTTCCTGGGGGGCTCCCCAACACCTCGATCACTCTCTTCTCCAAGTTCCTATGCAGCTTACTGGCCATCGGACTCATTTGGCTTCCACACTATAGAAGGCTGCTTGTATTGTGGCTATTTTCATCTCCTCGGGCTGAAGCTTTAGAGAAGGTGGGTGACTGGGTGGAAAATGTTGCATAAACCTTCAGACTTGATGGGTGGCTTGGTTAGTTTTTCCAAATTACTTTTTTTCTCTTCTTTATTCTTTATTTTAGGAAAAGGCTCTCTGGGTAGGGGAAGGAGAGAGCATATACTTGGAATTTAAGAAAATGTAAAAACAAAAGATGGGCAGCTAGATGGTGCAGGAGCACGGGGCCTGGAACTAGCAAGACCCAAGTTCAAATTTGACCTCAGACACTTCCTAGCTGTGTGACTCTGGGTAAGTCACTTCACCCTCTTTGCCTCAGCTTCCTCACTTGTAAAATGTGCTAGAGAAAGAAATGGCAAACCACTCTTGAATCTTTGCCAAGAAAACCCCAAATGGGATCATGGACAAGACTGAACAAAAACAACAAAATATACCCAAAAACCTTTTTTTCTTTAAAGTTCCTGCGAGATAGGGTTTTTTCTTCTCACCTTTCCACAGTGCCCAAAACAGAACTGGGCAGAGCTGGCCACTTAAGTGTACAGTAAAGACGTGTTGAATTGATCAAATACCATAGATTTAGAACTGAAAGGTACCCTCAAGGTGCTCTCGTCTGAAACTGAAGCCCAGATTTGTGAGGATACATGCTCAGGGTCAATAGAGGTATCACGTGACTGAAAGAAGGATCTTCGATAACCAGATTTAAGGTATTTTCCCTCCCAGGGTTATTAGGATTTCAGTAGGAGATTCTGAAAGACCTGGTAAAATTCTCATGGTAAGAATGGAAGACTCAAAGATACTATAATAATAGCCAGCATTATATAGCACCTACTGTGTGCTAAGCACAGTTTACAATTATTATGTCATTTGATCCTCACAACAGCCCTGGGAGGAAGATGCTGTCATTATCTCCTTTTTACAGATGAGGAAACTGATGCAAACAGAGGTTAAGTGACTTGCCCAGGGTCACATAGCTCATAAATGTCTGAGCTCACATTTGAACTCTAGGCTCAGCCCTCTATCCACTGTATCGCCTATGTGCCTTACCTCTAATGGTGGTACTGCAGGGGTACCATGGCAAGTAGGGGGTAGAAATATCTTTCTAATGTCTCTCGAATAACCAGCCCATTGCCTACTTAGAAGTAATGAACGGAGCAGTCCAGTCCTTGGAGAGAGAAAAGAAAGTTCTCTAAGCCAGTTTCCGAGAATGAGCATTTAATAAGGGCCTACTGTGCATTAGGCCGAAGAAAAAACAGTTCTTCCCCTCGAGGAATTAATGTTCCACTTGGCAAGGCAGAGTGTCTAATGAAGTGTTGCTGTCATTCCACATTCTATAGGGCTTGGTGGTTTCTCCAGCACTATTCCCAGCAACCCTGGGCTCTTCCTTGCCCAACACAACACAGGCACAATACCTCTGGCTATGCACCAGGCAGACTGATGTTTGGCCCTCCTAGCCCAGTGGAATTTGAAAGTGTTGATATTTATAAACCAGCCTTATCAGGCACATCTCACACTTAGGGGAATATGTGTTCCCAGAGTTGTTGTTGTTTTTTTTCTTTTGGCCTAATATTTATGGAGCAGATAAGGGGAAATCCCCAGAAGGCCCTGTCTCTCTCCTCCTTCCTCTCTCTTCAGAACTTGGGAGAAGTTAAACGGCATACACACACCTGGTCTGCTCCTCGAGCATCCTGACTCAGTATTGGGGAAGGCCCTGCTTTCCTCCCACCCTAGGAACCCACCCATCCACTTCAGCTTTCAAAGATCTCTGCCAATCAACCTGAGGCAAAAAAAAATTCTTTCAATTATTTTCTGTAAAATATCTGTTGGCACCTACCCAGCAACCAAGCACAAAAAGAATAACAGACTCATGGAATGTTAGAGGTGGATAGTAGGGATCATTAGAAGACCAGAGATGAAGTGACCATCTGTGGCCACCCAGCTAGTAAGCCTGGGAGCCAAGGCTCACACAAGGCCTTATGATGGCAGGTCCAGGACACTTTCTACAACACAGTCCAGCTGCCATGGGAGAAATAAATCCTTCTTGTGGGATAAGGGAGCCTGGAAGCAGGAGTCAGGAATCACACGATGTTGGAATTGGAAAAAGACCTTGGAAAGCATCTGGGCCATCAGCTCTCAGCTCACACAACTCCACCCTAGTTTGGGTTCTCATCTTCTCTCACCTAAAATGTTGATATAGTCTCCTAATCACTCTGGCTACCCCTAGTCTCTTCCTTCTTTTCCACATAGCTGCCAAAGAGATATTACTAAAATATAAAATAGGACCATATCACTCCCCTACCCAAAAACTATCCATGACTCCCTATAACCTCTAGAGTGAAATATGAAATAAGACTGTCACTCCCCTACTCAGAAACCACCTATGACTCCTATGACCTCTAGGATGAAATATAAAATAGGACTGTGTCACTCCCCTACTCAGAAACCATACATGACACCCTCTTGCTTCTAGGATAAAATATAAAATGGGACCGAGTCACTCCCTACTCAAAAAACATCCATGACTCCCTATGACCTCTAGGATAAACTATAAACTCATCTTGGTATTTAAAGCCTCATGATTCTCATCTACATTTCCAGTCTTATATCTTTTTACTCACCTTCACTCACTCTCTTTTCCAGTCCAACTGGCCTCCTAGAGGTTCCTTGTACCTGGAA
Source organism: Phalanger gymnotis (assembly GCA_028646595.1). NCBI lineage: Eukaryota > Metazoa > Chordata > Mammalia > Diprotodontia > Phalangeridae > Phalanger > Phalanger gymnotis. The sequence goes on along the minus strand of CM053625.1, from coordinate 280,465,350 downwards.
TTCCATCTCCTGCCTCCAGGACTGTATGCAAGTATACTCCCATGTCTGGAATTCATTCCCTCTTTGATATTGCCTCATAGAATCTCAAACTTCCTTCAAATCACAGATCAGCTACTACCTCCTAAAGGAGGTCTTTCCTGATCCCCCTAGTTCCTGGATCTTTCTTTCTTTTTTTTTGGTGAAGTTTTACTCTTTTTTTTCCATTTTTTTTTATTTTTAGATTGCAACATAGTTCTACATAATTTTGGGTTCCAGATTTTCTTCCCTCCCTCCCCCCCCAAGAATGCATGGCGTCCCATATAACTTCCAGGTATAACTAGGCATTGAATTAATTTATACATTTTCTCATGACTCATGAGAAAGGCGAAACAGAACCAAAAAAAAAAAACACAACCCAACAACAAATACAAAAGAGAGAA
>CM053625.1:280366335-280464431 GCA_028646595.1 Phalanger gymnotis | reverse complement strand
TATGTCTTGGCAGATACACTCCCAAATATTTTATACTGCCTACGGTAACTTTGAATGGAATTTCTCTTTCTATCTCTTGCTGTTGGGCTTTGTTAGTAATGTATAGGAATGCTGAGGATTTATGTGGGTTTATTTTATATCCTGCAACTTGGCTAAAGTTGTTTATTATTTCAAGTGGATCTTTCTTTCTTAAAGTTACTTTGTATATGCTTTCTGTTAATCTCCCTTGTATACATGTTATGTTTCCTAGGTAGAATGTACGCTCCTTGAGGGCAGGGGCTGTTTCTGTTACACACACACACACACACACACACACACACACACACACACACACACAGGCGCATGCACCAAGTAGACGCTTTGGGTTTTTTGAATTTTTTTGTATTATCTGCCCCTAGTAAAATATAACCTTCTTGAGAACTGTTTTTAAACATTATTTTCCACTGCATCCACAGACCTGGGCAGAGATGAGGAGGGAGATCATTTCAGCCATGGGGGACAACCAGAAAAAATAGCAGGAGCTGGGAGATGGAGTCTTTTTCGAGGAACAGCCAGTACATAGTAGGTGTTTAATAAATAGTTATTGAGTTGAGATGCCGAAGGTCATGGGAAAGAAACAAGCATTTATTAATGTGGATGTGACATTATGTGACAGACACTTTACAAACATCAAAGAATTTTATCCTCATAACAACTCTGGGAGGTAAGTGATATTATTAACCTATTTCACAGTTGAAGAAACTAAGGAAGACAGAGGTTTAAATGACTTCCCCAGGGTTGCCCAGCTACTAAGTATTTGAGGCCACATTTGAACTCAGGTCTTCTAGATTCCAGGCCCAGCTCTTTATCTACTACTACTTTGCCTCTGGGATTTTCAGTCAAAGAAATGGGAGTTGAGCAATGAGGTTCTTTGACTCCAAATCAAATGCCCTTCCAATTACACCAAACTTATTCACTATAAATTGACTGAAGTCAAGAAAAGGACCGGGATTTCAGCCTCCTCCCCCACTCCCCGCCCCCCCCCCCCAACCTATATCATTTTGCTCGGCCTCCAGGTCAGGCAATCAGTCAATAAGCATTTAATGAGCACCTATTATGTGCCAGGTACTAGGGATACTGCTCCCCTCCCCTCAGAAAAAAAAGAGCAAAAAGCTATGCCCTCAGGGAGCTTACCATCCTACGGAGAGACAGGAGGCAAACAATCATAACAATCATGTACAAACAAGCTATGTATATATATGTATATGTATATATGTATATGTATATATATATGTGTATATGTACATATGTATATATATATGTGTGTGTGTGTGTGTATATATATATATATATATATATATATATATATATATATATATAATATAAATAGGGAATAATCTAGAGGGAGGGCCCTAGAATTCAGAGGGCTGGGAAAGGCTTCTTGTAGAAGGTAAGATTTTAGTTGGGACTTCCAGGAACCGTGGAAGGGAGAGATGAGGAGGCAGACAGCCAGAGAAAATGCCAGGAGTTAGAAGATGGAGAGTAAGGGGTGAGAAACCCAGAAAGGTTTGGGGAGGACCTTTGAATTCCAATTCTACAGGTGATAGGGAGCCACAGGAGTTTATTGAATGTGTGTAGGAAGAGGGGGGTAGGTGACAGGGTGACCCATGGGATTCATTCCACTCCCCCAATCTGGCCAGAATGGTGGCAAGAATTCAGGGAAGGAGGCTCACTACCCTAGCTCAATCACATATCAGTCCTAGCGGAATTGAGCCTCTAGGATGGCTTAGAGATCCCCAAGGCAGAAGAGACACCTTCAATAAGGCACACCTGCATCTATACAACACAAAGCGAAGCTGGGGAGAAAGGATACTATTCAAGTATTGTCTCCTTGTATAGACCGAATAACAATTATTTAGTCCCCAAAGTGGTTTTTAAAATGGTAACTACCAGGGCCATTTCCAGGGACCCAAAGAGCCCCATGATCACCAACTCTTCCTCCCATCTAATCTATCATGGAGGAACCTGGTGACATCCGGGCTATATCAGATAGATGGGCATTTGGCCCCATCTTTAAAATCTCTAAAGAAGGAAGAATAATCCCCTTTATGTTTTTAGTTAAAAGACTGTGAGGTAGGCAGGGAAAGGGCTGTTTATTGCCATTTGATAGATGAGAAAACGGAGGACCTGAAGTGATCTGACTTACCCAGTTTCACAGAAGAGTTGGTTGCAGAGCCAGGACTAGGAAGAGCCTGGACCTCCTGCCTCTTGGTTGATTCTCCGGTCTGCAAAGTCTCCCAGCTATCGTCTTCATGACATCCTTCCTAACATCTTCACTGAGCCCTGATCCTAGAGAAACTTCAGTCCCCTCCCTCCTGACCTATCCCCCAAGGAGGCGGAGCAAAGGTCCTGATTTTAAAGCTTTTATTTTTAAGTGACCATGGACCTGTGAATGCAAGGGTAAAGTCACCCAGTATTCTATGATCCAGAAACAGCTGGGTGGCTCAGTGAGTCACAAAGACCTGGGTTCAAATTTGACCTCAGGCACTTACTAGCCATGTGATCCTGGGCAAGTCACCTACCTCGTTTGCCTCAGTTTCCTCATCTGTAAAATGAACTGGAGAAGGAAATGGCCAACCAGTCTAGTATCTTTGCCAAGAAAACCCCAAATGGGTTTTGAAGAGTTGGGCCCAACTGAAAAGAATAAGCAATGACAAAGTTCTAAGATCCATAATAAAAACCAGGAAGTTACCAGATAATTTATTTAATTGATCCACAGACCGGGTGGATATCCACTATGTGGCTAGCCCTATACTTCGTGGCCACTACAACACAGAAGGGAGGCAAGACATAGTCTCTGCCCTCAGTAAGTTTATAGTCTTGCTAGGGAGGTGATTCATAATGAAAATAATAATAACTAACAGCTAACATTTATAAAACAGAGCAAAGCTAATTGAGTGTCAGTGGCACAAACACTAAAGCCTATAGGGTCTTCAGAGAACAGGAAAGATCACAGACACTTGGGAAGTTTCCTAAACCTAGACTACCCAGAATTGCTAGGAACCCATGAAACCATCTGGTCCAGCTCCCTTATTTTAATAGCTAGCATTTATATAGCACCTACACTGTGCTAAGCTCTGTGCTAAGGGCTTTTTACACACCTTATGTCATTGGATCCACACAACAACTAAAAGGTAGTTGCTATTATCATGCCCACTTTACAGTTGAGGAAACTGAGGCAAATGACTTGCCCAGGGATCACACAGCTAGTCAATGTCTGAAGCCGGATGTGAACTCTGATCTTCCTGACTGTAGGCTGTCTCTTGGAAAATGGACAAACAACTTGTGAGTTGTCTGAGCTTCCTGAATGGCGAACCAGCCAGTTGGGTAACTCTCAGCTTGTCCTCTCCCTCTGTTTCTCCTCTCCAAAGGAAGGTCAATTTTGATGGCCAGAAGCTGCCCAGTTAACTTGGGGTTTCCTTCCTTCCTTCCTTCCTGCCTGCCTGCCTTCCTTCCTCTTTTCTCAAAGACCAAACCTGAAACCCATTTCACTCTGGAGCTGACATATTGGACCACAACAGGTCCCTGCCCAAGCTCCACTTAATGGCTATATTTTGGCCCTCCAGACTCAGAGTGAATGTCAATAGTAACTGTTTCTCACCAACCCTGAGGGTCTTCCCTCCCAGTTTGATTTTTTTCCCCTCTTTTTTTTCTAATTAAAGGGGCCATCCCTTGACTCACTTCTTAAAGAGACCCCTCACTCAAAGTGAGAACCTGAAAAGGCCTTAGCCTGAAAGGGCCAGGGTCTCCCATTGCATCCTGGGCCATCTCCAGTCATCCTGGTGAATATCAGGCCACTGGACCCAGAAGGCTCTGGAAGAGAAAGTGAGGCTGGTGACCTTGCACAGCCCTCCCTCACTCACAGCAAAGTCAACTGTAAGGCATGTTATCATTTCCCTGATGCCATGGTCCTCTTCAAAAACAAAGGACAAACCAACAACAAGGCCCAGTGCTCTATCCACTGCACCACCTAGCTGAGGGAACTGAAGCCCTGGGAATATCTCCATTTCTGTGACCATACTTAGTGAAGCCATGGTCTTCAGACAAAGATGGAAATAACCAGCTGGTGTTGCTGTTGCTGATTCTAGTGCTCGGAGGAGCTGAGCTGGCTTCTGGACAAGGGAAGACAAATTTTAATATAAATTGGGAGGGGGGACTGACCTGGAAGGATTAGGATGGGAGGTGGGGGCAAAAGGAAAGGCATTCCAGATGTGGGGACTGATGTGAGCCACGGGTAGAAGAGAGGGGAAGGCTCTATTTGTGTGACTGGAAACCAGGAAACTGGTTTCTCGATCAGCCGGCTCTTGTCCAGACTCCTTCAACACAGAGAGGCTACACCATCCATTCAAGGCCCTGTTCATAAACCGTCCTGGATAGGGTCTCTGAGGGTGTCACAAGAGTTCAGGTGTCGGCCACTCCAGAGCAGGTATTGAGTCATTCGTGTCAGGGAGCCCAGGGCCCGGGACAGACTTGCCAAAGGAGTCCATCCCTGGAGTTCGACTGGATGTTGGCTAGGATTTTTCTCCACACGTCTGTCTTACCAGCTTCGTGTAGCTCAGGCCCCCACACCCAATATTCCCAGGCCCGCCAAATGGCCAAGCAGACCCTAGCAGAAGCAAAGAAGTCGACGTCTATTAAGCCATTTATTCCCTTCTGGGTCTTTGAAACCACCAGAAGGATTCTAACACAGTGCCAGGCACACCAGAGGCACGTAATAAATACTTGATGACTCACTGGTTGATATTCATACCCTTCCTTAAAGCTAGGGGGAAAATAACAAAAGATAACACCAGCCTTTCTGGTGGAAGGGTGGAAGATCATTAAGGTAGGCCCCGCCTTCCTTTATCCCCAGACACCCCAGTCCTTCCGGTATCAGAGGAACCCATTGACACCGAGGTGTTAGAGACTGAATGTGTTACCCTTCTCCGGGGGATTTGCATTTTAAAAGAGGTGCTTGCAGACGGCTATGCTAAATCCTAAGGAATGTTGGTCTAATGGTGGGATTTTGGGGACCTGGAAGGGGGGGATGGGAGAGAGAGATTTCTGGCCAGAGAGGCCAGAAGGAAGTATCCAGTGGATGTTAAGAGTACGTGTAAGAGTATATGCAAAGAGTGGCTGTGTATGCAGTATGTCAGAAGTGGATTCTAAACCCTTTTATTGTAGCTATCTGTGCCTCACAGAGGCTTGCCCAAAGCCACCCAACAAAACTGGGTCTAACAGGAGTCCAGATCTCCTGAATAAGACATGGAACCCATGCCCTGCTCTTGCACTGCCGCTTTCCTTTTCTTTGTACAGATTTACTATTCCCTTCCCTCTTCTGCCCTTGCCCAGTGTCCTGCTTCTCTCGCCCTCAGCTTTTCCTAAATACATCTTTGAGCATTAGCTCCCTGCCCAGATGAGACCTCTTCTCCTTGGGCACTGATTCTGTCTTTAGGCAACCTCCCCTCCCCCATCCATCCCTGGTGTAAAAGAAAAAGACTTGAGTTGAGTCAGCTCCAGGTTCCAGATCTCCATCTCCAGGAAAGCAGTTGAGTGGAAATAGACGTTGTTATGTTCGGTTGTCATGTCCGACTCTCTGTGACTTCATTTGGGGTTTTCCTGGCGGAAATACTGGAGAGGTTTGCCATTTCCTTCTCCCGCTCATTTTACAGATGAGGACACTAAGGCAAACAGGGTTAAGTGACTTGCCCAGGGTCACACAGCTAGTAAATGTCTGAGGCCAAATTTGAACTCAGGTCTTCCTGACTCCAGGCTGGGGCCCTCCATCCACTACTAGGTTCAAATCCCAGCTCTGCTACTCACTACCTGTGTAACTTTGAGCAAATAATGTCCTTTCTCTAGGCCCCAGTGTCCTCATCTTTAAAACGAGGGATGTTTCACTAGAGGATTGTTAAGGTCTCCCTAAATCTATAATCCCTGTGTCTTCCAGCTCATAGATCCCTCCGTTTGATTTTCAGTAGGTACCATTTAGGCCTGGATGAGAGATGAGTCCTTAATCCTAGCACATAGTTGCCTTCTCCCTTCCATTCTTCCCAGTGCCCCAGGTTCAAATCCCAAAGTACCTTCTAGCTCTAAAATGGGTGATTAAAATGTGAGCCAATCAATTGGGTTGGAGATTGGGTTGCTCCAGTCCCTTTGGGACAATGAGCATTTATTAAGAGACAACTATGTGTAAGGCCTCCAATTTGAAAAACACTTCTTGCCCTCAGACAGCTCACTGAGGAAATACAATGTGTAAACTTTTGCGGGGTAAGACCCGAGACAAAATGTGTGAACTCACCACAACCTCGGATCTCAGCAGAGCCAGGTGCCAAGCTACCTCCCAAAACAAAAGGAAAGGCAAAGCCCTATTGGTTTGTTTGTTTGTTTTTAGCCCGCATGCCCATCCCACCAACCCTTCAAGGCTTCCTCAGGCTCTACCAACTCCAAGAAGCCTACCAGGGACTACTTGCGGCCTCCCAGACTTCCCTCTCCCAGAATTCAAACTAGCCACACAAAGACCTTAATTATACATTGTCTTTATTATTCATTCACTCATTGTTGTCCCCTGGAAGTTTCCTTACCTGTAAAATAACAGGGTTGGACTAGATGATCCCTAAGGAAGGGAATGCCTTCTTCCAGCATTCTAGGGTTCTGCGTAAATCTCATTTTTCCAACTAAACTGCTTCTTCCCGTCAGGCCGTGCTCAGTAATTGTTGGTGTTGATTGACTGACGTTTTTCTTTTGCACCCACTGCTAAGCCTTCCAGTTCTTTGCAAACTCCTCAACACTAGACTGTCCTGCCCCCCCACCCCCATACCTAGGGTCCTCATACTGTCTTCCCTCCCTTCTCAAAAAAACACTCCCAGAAAAATGCTCAGATAAACTCATTTACATTGAGGTGCCAAAGTCTGATACTAAATTAAACTAGGGTGCATACTCTGGGGATTTGCATTTTAACAGTGATCAAAATTGATTGGGATTAGAAGGTGGAAGTTCTGAAAAGCTCCGCCTGCTGCTCACTCCTGTCCCAAGAACCTCATTAATGTCCGTATTATTCAGGATCACACAAGGACGATGTGGCATGATTTGGAGCTGGTAGAGTCCTGGCTCCCCAGTTTGCTTCTTGTGGGACTTGGGGCATCGCTGATCACTGACATGTTGCATTAAAGTTGACAAAGAGCCTCATCTGGGCCTCTCAACAGCTCTGGGAAGGAGTTATTTTTTGTTTTTGTTCCTGTCCTGGGCTTTCATTGGCATAGGGAACTCCTGGTATGGGAACTCCCTCTTCCAATGCAAATCAATACATGCTCTGTAACAGAGAACTGGGGATGGAAAGAGAAGTATGTGTCAGAAGTAGGCCTCGAACCCGGGTTTTCTTGACCTTGATTCCAGCTCAACATCCACTACTCCATGTTGCTTCTCATTACATATAGATAGTAGGAATGAAGGAATACAAATTTATCAAGCACCTCCTATATGCCAGAGACGATGCTAAGCATTTTACAAGTATCATCTCATTTGATCCTTGCAACAACCCTGGGAGGGAGGAAACTGAGGCAGAGGTTAAGTGACTTGCCCAAGGTCACACATATATTAAAGTGGTTGAAGTCACATTTAAACTCGGGTCTTCCTGACTCCAGACCCAGCACTCCATCCTCTGTGCCATCTGGCTGCTTCAGAATAATCTGCGTATGTTATCTCGTTTCATTGATTCTATTAAGATTGAGTAGCTGCAAACCAGGACTGTTGGGACACCCTGGATTATTCCCCATTGTACAGATGAGGAAACTGAGGCTTGGAGCGGTCAAGTCACATAGCTAAAAAGGGTCAGCACACAAAGCTCGGGTCTTCCTAATCTTTAGGTCTATCCATTTATTTCCTCTTGCTACTTCCCAAGTGACCTTCCCTTTTTGGGGCCTCATTGGTTTGATGAGACTAGATAGTAGATGGGCTTATAGATCTGAAAGGGACTTTTTATGTCGATAAATTCAGAACCCCCAGCTGCCAACAACTATTGGGAAAACTGGAAATTGGTCTGGCAGAAGCCAGGCAGAGACTGCACAGACCCCATCTTGTCACCCACCAAGAGAAACCCCAAATAGATACACGTCCTAAACCATGAAAAGTGACCTCATAAACAAGCGAGAGGGACAAGGGAGAAATTACCTTTCAGGCCCACCGGTAAGGAAGGAGTTCACAAAAGCAACTTCATAGACTGTCTGGTCCAACCCCCTCATTTCACAAATGTGGACACTGAGGCAGACCAAGGGATCTGCCCAGTGTTGGGCAAGTAGGAAAATATCAGAGATGGGATTTGAACCCAGGTCTTCCGACTCTACAGCTAATCAATGCTCTTTCCACCAAACTGCACTGTGTCCCTGATCACCTCCAAGATTTCTTCCAATTCTAAAACCCTATAATTTGTACAAATAGAAAGTAGAATTAAGAATAACTATTGGACAAGGAAGAATATTGAATTTGGAGTCAGAGTACTTAGATTTAGACTCTCCAGCTTTCCTTTTATGACCATGAGCCAGTCTTGACTTTTGTCTGGGCCTCAGGTTTTCATCTGTAAGATAAGCGGGTCTCTTTCTGCTCTGAATCAATGATCCTAGGGATTTTTTTTTGAGGCAACTGGGGTCAAGTGACTTGCCCAGGGTCACAAAGCTAATACTGAAGTCTCATTTGAACTCAGGTTCTCCTGACTCCAGGGCCCACGCTCTGTCCACTGTGTCTCCTAGCTGCCCCTGATCCCAAGGCTTTTTGGAGGAATCTTATGGAAAGGTCATCTTTCATCCTCTGGAATAGCCACAGAAGGCTGCCCTTACACTAACATCCTTCCAGCTCAAGTCTGGGGCTCATCCCACTTACAGAGATTGAACGTTCATTCCTCTGAGCTCCAACACCACAGAACTAAGGATGCCAGGGCCTGTCTTCCTATCTCTTCATGTGTCTCAGGATTTGTTTCTTCCTGTGACATCCCCCACAATGCTTAGCTCAGGACTGGGTGTGTGCACACTAGACCTTCAGTAAATATTTGCTGACTGGCACAGTGACTGAAAAGGGTGGCTCAGAGTTTAGATCTTTGTACTGCTTTCTCTGCTTCCAGAGAAAGGTCTGAGTCGGCACCGACATAAATGAACATTTGTTGTTGTTTAGTTGTTTTCAGTCATGTCTGACTCTTCACGACCCCCTCTGGGTTTGTTGGGTTTTTGTTTTTGTTTTTTTTGGCAAAGATCCAGGAGTGGTTTATCATTTCCTTCTCCAGCTCATTTTACAGATGAAGAAACTGAGGCAAACAGGGCAAAGTGACTTTCCCAGGGTCACACAGCTAGTAAGTGTCTGGGACCAGACTTGAACCCAGGTTATCCTGATTCCAGATCCAGCATTCTATCCTCTGTACCACCTGAATGTGGTATAGGAAAAAACTTGTTTCTATAAATCCTTAAGCCTAGAATAGTTTTGTACAATTCTTCAATTGGCCATTCGACCTGGAATTGTAATAGGGAGAGGCGGAGGGAAAGAGAAAGAAAGGGAGAGGGAGGGAGAGACAGAGAGTGAGAGGGGAGAAGGGGATGGGGGTGGAGGGAAGAGAGAGAGCGCTAGAGAAAGACAGAGAGACAGAGACAGAAGGAGAGATAATAGATAAATAGATGGACAGATAGATGGATAGAAAGACAGAGACAGATAGATTGATAGATGGATGGACAGATGGATTGCAATGATATTCTGGAGCCAGCCTGGCTTTCCATACCGGAAAGCCGCTTATTAAATTTTCAGTGTGAGCATTTACATCTTAGAACTCAGTAAACATTACCAGTCAGGGCTTGATTTGTTGCGCTGTTAAGTATCTAGACTTAAGAAAGCAATGGAGAAAATATTAAGACCGCAGATTAAACACAGAAGTATGTCGTGTACATTTTTCCTCCAGAGTTGGTTGTTAAACATTTACCAGCACAGCACTGGAGATGCCAGAGCATTGATTAGGCACTTAGACAGTGCTGGGCACAGCGTTAGCATGTCAATACTTGGCTGGATAATGATAACAGCAATACTAATAATGCCTGGCATTCACATAGGGCTTTAAGACTTGAAAGCGCTTTGCATTCATTATCTCTCTCCGGCTACAGGTACTGTTCCCATTCTCTAGATCAGGAAGCAAAATCTTAGAGAAGTGAAATGACTTGCCTCCTATTCACACAGTCAGCATGAGGAGGATCAATTAAGCCCGAGCATCCCTGGCTCCAAGTCCAGAACTTGGCTGACCATGCCAATGGGTGGTAGATGCTGCCTCCACTAGTGCAGATTGCCACCCATCCATACATTCTCATCCTGGATGACTCTTGTCCAGAGCCTTACATAAATCCTTCTTCTCCCTGTGGGCTAGAGGGCACCCTTTGAGGCATATTTTTGAGGAGGTCTGCACAACATCTATTATCTTTCTCTAGCTACATAATTGACCCCAACACCTTTTCTGTTTTTACATCCATGTCCTTGGTGCCTCTTTGTATCTCAGTCATTATGAGGGGTGTGTTTTGCTCTTCTGATATCCCCCTCTATCGCTATTTGGGTGACCCACAATTTTGAGTCCTCTGAGATGATGGCATTCCTTGATTTACAGACATACCACATTGGGCCTAGAAATAAGCGAGAAGAAGGACTGCATTTGAGAGACTGTCTAGCAAAGGCAACAAGTCCAAGTTTCTCCCTGAAATACTCATCTTTTCAACACCAACCTCCTTCTCGCAACGCTAGATGGCTGTAACCCGTGAGTTACCACTGAGATCTGAAGCACTATTACTGTGGGTCACCCCAAGTGTGGAGGAGACACGCATGGTGAGTATAAACAGGGGTTGCAACATTTCCCAATGATGACTTACATCCAAAAAGAGGGGTAAGAAATACCATCAAAGGAAGTTTAACCAGAAAGGAAGTCGGTCAGTCACATAGCAACATTGAGGAATAACAGATGGATAGCCCTGGGATACCCTGTCAAATAAAAAGGCCTAGAAGAAGGTTCTAAGCTCTTGAGGCAAGCCACTGTGGAAATTTTGTGTCTTCCCATGGGCAGCGAGGAGACTTTACTTCATGGGTCATTTGGTCATCTGGTCATCTTGCCATGTTCAAACGTGCTTGGACAGTTGTGACTTACTCAGTTGGTGTAATGCAAAGCAGAGGCATCATATCCCAGGCCCAATACAGGAGGGGGTCCCAGGGTGGGAGAGAAACCAGAGAGAAAGGAGCTTTCTGTAGAGGTTGAGATATGAGTCCCACGAAAGAAGTGGGCCAAGATTTTGGTCTTAGAAGGTATGAGATCCAGAAAGATATGGAAGGCTATGGAGATGGACTATCTTAGTCTTGGGCCCAAATCTAAGCACCTCCCTAGAGGGGAAATCAAATTGGTATCTGGGAAGCCTGGGAGATTCTGGACCTAAGTGAGGGTTAGGTTTTCCCTGAGTATGACTTCCCCTGCATACATTCAATGCTCCAGCCAAAAAGCCTTATGTGCTGTTTCCTACACATGTTACTCCATGCATTTCTTGCCTTTGCTTAGACTGTGCCCATTCCTGGAGTGCTATTCCTCCTTACCTGTTAGAACCTGGAGGTCCCTTTAAGACAACACTCAACCACCACCTACTTCCCAGCCTTTTCTGTTTCTCCACTTGCTAGTCCCTCCTCCAAATCACTTCTGTATTTACCTGTCTGTGAACATGCTCATCCCCCAAGCAGAAGGGAAGTTCTGGGAAAACAGGCACATCTCACTTTTGTTTATTTGATCACCAGCTCCTAGCATGTTCCTTGGCATGTTGGAGGTACTAATAAAGGCTTATTGGTTGAGAACCAGAGAAAGAATGAATTATTATGGGGGAGGTTTTAAAACAAAGAAGTGGGGGGGGGGGGGAAGAGAGGGAGAGGAATAGCAGAAGAGGAGGGAAGGGAGGGAGGGGGAGAGAGGGGGAGGAACTTTTTTCTAGGGGATTGGGAGATCTAGGTCCTAGATGATTGAAAGAGAGACCCACAGAGAGAGGCAGGCAGGCAGACAAAAAGAGAAGGAGAGAATAAATTAGTTTCTGAAGTGATTTGAGGCCCAGAGCTGGTTCAGGGATTAGGCAATATCAGGTCCTGGAGAAGGACTGATTTATGTGGGATAGGAGATCTGAGGCCTAAGAAGGAAGACAGAACTGGGGTCTGGAGCTAGGGTAATGCCAAGACAGGATCTCCGAAGGGTCAGGAAGTCAAAAGAGAAAGAGAATTAGTTTCTGAATGACTGCGGAGTCAGGACATTCTGAGAGGATAGACAGAACTGGACAATAAAGACACAGAGCTGGTGGATAAGAGGTGATCCAAAGTGCTAGGCCTGGATCCAGGTCCCCAAAAGGAAAGAGGACCAGAAAAAAAGAGAATTGGCCGCTAGAGGACTGGAAATTCCCAGACCTGAGCAGAGACTAGGCTGAGATCTGGGAGAGAAATGGGAGATGAGGGCCCAAGAAGAGAGAAGAAACTGCATCATGTCTGAGAAAGAAGAACTCCACAAAGAGGGGAACTAGGAAGGTCTAACAAGGAAAGGAGAACCAGGGAAAGGGAGATGTGATTTCTAGGGGATTGGGAGATTCTGAGGGGGAAGGGGAACTATCCTGAGATCTGGGAGGGAGCCAGATGAGGGAGAGAAAGAAACATTATTTAAGAGAAAGAAAGAACTCAAGCCCAAGAAAGAAGAAGGAACAAGAGATACAATTTGGACATAGGGCAAGGGACTTGAGGCACTAAAAAATATTCTGGGTTGGAATCCATGTTCCAAAAGGGAAAAGGAATTGGGAAAAAGGTTATTAAAGGCAGCACAGTATGATAGGAAGAAAAAACCCAACAACAACCAAAACTGGATTTTAAGTGAGAAGACCTGAGTTTCAATCCTGCCTTTGCTACTGGGTAGTTGGGTGACCTGTGCAAACAACAAGCCCCTTTTCCTTTCTTGGACTGTTTCCCCTTATGAAAAATGAGGAGTTGGGCTAGAAGATTTGGAAGGTCCATTCTAGCTCTAAGCCTTGTGACCCATGAGCCATTGAAGAGGATAAAGAAGCAGAGAAATTCCACGAAGAAGCCAAGGGATGTGTGGAGGGGAGGAAGGGGGGAAAGGCTATGCCATTATCTTTATGAAATGTTGGGGGGAGTTGTTGAGGGGTAGGAGGCAGAGTAACTGGTTATTATTACTTTTAAAAAATCTGAGAATGATGGAACTTTACAACTTGAAGAAACTTAAAGAGATTATTAGGATTGGATGTCAAAATAACAGAACCGCTGAATCCCCGAGCGGGAAATGACCTTGGATCAGGAGATCGCCAGTGGGGGGACGGGGTGTTCTTAACTTGGCATCGACAAATTTACTTTTTTAAATAATATTTTGATAATTGTATTCAACATAATTAGTTTTCTCTATAATCCTATTCATTTCATGTTATGCATTTAAAAACATTCTTCTGAGAAGGGCTCCACAGGCTTCACTGGACTGCCTGAGGGGTCCCTGACACGAAGTCTCCAAGTCCACCATTTTACACATTATACAACTGAAAGCCAGAAGGGTAGAGGACTTGGCTGTGTTCATATTGCTAGATAGATTTCAAGAAAAAACAAATGTGTTGACTGCTTCAACTAGTAAATTATCTAATTTTACAGAGGAGGAAACTGAGGACCATATAGATTAATGAATTTCTCCTAAAATCATACAGCTGCTAGTCAGTGGAAGAACTAAGACTGGAATCCATGTCCTGGTTTTTTGTTTTTTTTTTTAAACTATACTGTATCCTAGACTTGGTTTTCTAAAAGAAACTTCTGGGGCCTGACCTGTTCTTTGAAACTTCTCAAACCAATTTAAGAAGATGCTTTGTCTGGAGGAATTCCTTTTTCGGACTAAACAAGCTCAAATATTAAGGAATGAGCTGACTCCCCCCCCCCATCCCTAGCTGTCTTTAGAATTTTGAATTCTTTAATCTAGGACTTTTCTCAGCTTCTCTTATTCCACAGCAGAGCAGAAAAGGACACTAGGCAGCTGGGAATCAGGACACCTGTGAATTTGGGCAGCTGCCTCAGTTGCCTTAACTCTAAAACGAAAGAGTTGAATCAGATGACCTCTATGCTCTGAAATTCTGATATTTTTTCCCATGAAGTAGGTTTAAGGGGGGAAAAAACCCCAACACTGACCATTACAGCTATTCAAAAGTGGACTGACTTTGAAAATAATTCCCCTCTGCCCCTTCCCTGCTCCCCCAACCTTGGAAGGTCTTCAGACAAAGCCTGGATGATGACCACTTCTCTAGAGTATGTGATAGACAGGATTCTTGGTCAAGTCTCTCCCATTAGACTGAGCTCCTTGTGAGTTGGGACTGTCTTTTGCCTCCATAGTCCATGCCTGTCACACAGTAGGCACTTAATAAATGTTTACTGACTTCCCAAAGAAGCATTTACTAAGTGCTTGCTTTGAGGAGGCACTGTTTGGGTTGGGCTGCATAGCCTTTGAGGTCCATTCTAAAGCTGAGATTTCAGGGAGTTCAGGGCTAGATGTAGAGTAGATACTTTATGGAACTAATTAAAATTGGAGTAAGTAGCAGCCAGACTCCAGGCAAGGCAAAGAGGGTAACCATCTGGTAACACAGGACCTCTGTATTTACATTTCAGTACATCTATTCTAAAGGTACCCCCACCTCTCTCTACGTTATTAGCCATGGAAGGGGGTGGGGTGGGGTGGGAGGTGGGGAAGGATCAAGGTTTCAAATTACTCTGCAGTCCCTTCTCAAGTGGTCCTAGGCTTAGAAATTATTCAGAAAACAACCTCCCCTCCCCCAGGAACAGAGCAGAGATTTATTAAGGTAAGTTACTCTGCCTGCATTTCAAAGACACATGGCTGGATTCCCTCTTGGCCTTCCCATAAAACCCCCACTGTGCCCCAGCTTGGGCTTGCTTTTCTCCCCAACCACCAATGGGCCCTCTCTGCTCCAGGTCACTCTCAGGAAGACGAGGTGCACTCTCCTCTTTTTCAGCCCAGGCTTCGTCATGAATTCTTCATTTCATTGAAGAAATACTAGGTTAGATATTTTGCTTGAAAATAATTTTAACGAACCGGAAACTGGAAGCTTTAATAAATGGAAAACAGAAAGGAAAAAAAAAAAACTTTCCAAGGCCACAGCTGGGAAACACTCACTTTTTAAAAATTCCACACAGCTCCTCGGGCCAGCTAAGCCCCCGCACAAGAGCCGAATTGTCAGAGGAATCCACAACTAAAGCAAAGCTTATTTTTAGAGAAATATTTCACTCCGTTTCAGCGAGCTAATATGCTTTCATGTCTGTTTCAAGCCTTTACTATCTTTTCTTCTATTTCAGAACCGCCTCCCACCAACCTCCCCCCCCCCCAAAAGCACACAAGGACTTCTATTTGATGAGAGCTATTTCTACTCTGCCAAGATGAAAATAAATCCCCCCCCCCCCTCTCCCCTTCCTACTTTTTCAGAAAAAAAAGAATGAATTGTTCCTTAAAATGTCAGAGTAAGGCACAGCTCTGTTTCTGAGGCCTCAGAGCCAGTTTACTAAGGTGATGCAGACCCAAGGCTGCTGGGCAGGGTAGGGTAGGGCAGGGTTGGGCACAGCAGACCAGGGCCCTCCACTGGGGTTTAGAGGGTTTGGTTAAGCAGGCTGCTGCTGCTGCTTCTGCTGCTTCCTTCTCCCAGCCCCACCCCACAGGAAACGTTGGTGTGTTGTTTTGTTTTTTTTTTTACAGCTCTGGCTGACATTTCCTGGTTTTGAAAGAAGTTTTTAAAATTAAGAAATGACTACTAAAAATGAAATGTTCTCTCCTGACTTGCTTGTCCGTGCACACATATTCATTTTCATATTCATATTCATCCTCTCTGTTTAATTACTCCTGACTTTGAGGCCAAAATGCTAGCAAACTAGTCCCGTGGAGTGAGGTTGGGAGAACTGGTCAAACCAGGTTTTTCAAACAAGCACAAAGCACCAGGAGGCGGGCCCCAGAGGTCCTATGGGTTCCTCCTGGCTCTCTGGTCTCTCCCACTGGTATCTGGCTGTGTCCAGCCCGCAGGTCGAGCTCTGGCTCCTGCCCCTGACATCCCTTTTGGCCTCCCCAGAGAACCCCTGCAAGCAAGTTGAACCAAACAGGAACTGCCTCGGGGCCTGATTTCTCAAGCAACCACAGCACAGCACAACTTGTTGGACGGGGTGGTGGGGCATGAATCATAGAGTCGATCAACAAACATTTGTGCTAACCATGTGCTCAGCACTGGGCTAATCACACGGGATACAAAGAAATGCAAAAATCACTGTCCTGGTGACAAAAGGAGATCACATTCTGGTGGGAGAGACAACATGCAAATAACTATGTGTACATATAATAGATACACATATATATACATACGTATCTGTGTATAGAGAGGGATAGAAACGTGTATATACACACACTAAAGGAGACCTTTATATATATTTTATATGCATATATATACACACACACACATATATATATATAAACACATACACATACACGTATAAACAAATACCCATACATATACCTTCTAAGGAGACCTTTTTCAGTCCCCCTTTCCCTTCCCTTTCCCCAATGCCTTCCCTGCACTACAGATAGATAAGATACACATATGTACTCACACATATGCATAGAAAGCTACATATGTATGCATGCATGTATATATAGAAGGGTCTCCTGTAGAAGGCAGAATTTGAACTGACAATCTCATCAGCCAGAAAAAAAAAGGGTAAGTTTTACTAATGGTAGGTAAGCCAGACCCCAACCTCCATCCATCATTGTGCCAAACCTCAGAGGGCCACAGCCCTCACCCTAACTCACAATGGCCACGCCCCCCTAGAGACCAAACTTTCAGCCCAAAGAAAAATTCAGGAAGTTTTAGTTTCCCATACCTATTTAGCACTTGCCACCTAAAATCTGTCCCTGGGAGTAAACAAATGTTTCCCAAGCCCCCAGATGCAAACACGTAGGTAGATTTCCTACACATTTCACCACCCAGTACTTTTCTAGTTACCACTTTCGAGACTTTAAAAGCTGATGGCCCCCAGTACTGAGGTTAGGACTATTAGACAAGCTAGCCAGCTCTCTCTAAGGCAGTGAGGAGGACAGTGGCCTTAGAGCTAGCTGAGTGAGGCTCCAGTGTTTAGCTGTACAATCTATTCAGACATGCAAGGCAGTCAGCTTTGGCCTGCTCAATAGTTTTTTTTGTCTGCTCTCTCCACACAACTGCACAGAGTCGGGTGGGGGGGGGACGGAGGAGGAATGGAAAATAAGTCCACAGTGCATGTAACCTTTATCTGAAAGACTTTAAATTTTAAAAGGTGCCTGAGAAATATACTGATTAAAAAAAAAAAAGCCCATCCCTAATGCCCCTATTAGCAGGATCCAAACAACATCTCGTTCTGGGCTCATTTTCACAAATGACTGCAGGAATTTTATCTTGGGTGTAATGCCTCTGCCTGGGTGGGAGCCAGGTTGGGTTCAGTTACTCCAGAGACACCAACGTGAGGATCATGGCTTATACTTCTAAATTCAGCTATTACTGTGGGTATTATTATTATTATTTTAAATCCCCAAAGAGTCCTCCTGCTTTTGAATTCCCAAAGGCCCCCAGCTCACAAAAAAAACCCTCTTTAGCCAGAGGAGACTGAAGTTTTGTAGTTCCACGGTCATTCAAGTTCCTGGGGGAAGACAATGCATTGTTATGTAGATTACATTGATCGGGTGGAAAAGGCCATTCATTTCTGAATAGTCTGCCTGGCTTTACAAGAGGTTCTACAGTAAAAGACCCTGACAATTACACTTTCAACTCATTTTTTTAAGACTGTGTTTGAAGGCACAAAAAATTTCAGCATTTTACCCTTTTGATCAAATTTACTTGGGGAGAAGGGGTGGTGGTGGGGAGGGGAAGTTTTGGCCTAAGGAAGAAAACAAGTATTTCCAAAAGCATGATGGCATAAATAACAACCTGTATTAAACTGCTTATCCCTTACAAGAAGGGGCCAACTGCAGGAAGCTGTTTCAGGTCTGCACTCCAATCTCCCCTTCCCCCTCTTCAAACCGATGCACACAGCAAGAGCCTAGTCATCTGGGAGAACTCTGAAATTGTTATCCGTCCTATTCTGGCAGGATGTTCAGAACAAGGGCTGGAGCACACACACGAAACCCACTTGAATTAACACACCAGTGCAATCATCTTTAATGTGAAACAGCTGTTTGACAACTTTCAGGATTCTGAAGGCTTCATATCTGTACCCAAAAGCCCCAAACTCAGCAGTGAGTCACAGTAAGAGCCTAGTTAATAAAGGTCTACAGAGGAGATAAAAAGTACAGCTGCTTCGGAAAAGAAGAAAATAAACCAATTGCTAAATCTCCCTTACCTATTTTGGAAAAAGTGACTGAATACAAGCGGTTAAAAAAAATCAATTTGATTTATAAATTAATGCTCAAAGGTTTTTTTTTTCTTTTAACCATTACTGTTTCACTTAATTGGTGGATGGATTGATGTCATCAATAGCATTCTGATGGTTTTGGAGAAAGGAGGATTGTCAATCTTCATAGCTACCAATTCCTTTCCTATAATTTGAGTGCTTACTCCCAGAGGAAGCTATGTGGGCAAACAAACCCCACCCAGAGATAAGTTTAACTGGTTTAAGCTTCCCTTAGGTTCCCCACTTCTAACTCTCCCCTCCCCCAATCCCCACGATTCCTTACATCACTTTTGTTTCCAAAAGGTCCTGGCCCCAACATTCTCCCTCCTATTGAAGGGTGAAGGTGGTTGGGAAGCCCCCAACTTGAAGTCTTGTCATCGAGCTGACAAAGGGACTCCCAGAAATTCCCATAATGCCAAATCCCTGAAGTCCTGTGGAGAGGCTGATTTACTAAATTGTGAACTGCTCTGAAACCTCCAGTATTTGTCACGTGGTGGCCTGAATCATAGGAAACCACACCTCCTTCCTTTCCTCCCCTCCTCCCAACTGCACCTTATCCATAGCAATGCAGACACTAATTCCAAGCCACCTAATTCCTCTAGACTAACATTACCCAGATCTCCAAGGCCTGCCTTTTTCTGAGGCAGTTTTTTTTTTAATAGGGAGGACAGATTAGAGAACAGGATAATTTATTTTTTTGTATGTATATAGAGCATATATATGTACATAATTTTCCTTGTGAGCCAGGAAAGCAATCTTCATAAACTTTTTACCAAGACCTCATGTTAATTAAATGTGAGCACTTAATAAGCAGCTTTGTGGCAAGCAAAACAAAAGAGCTGAGAAATCTCTCCTCCCAGTCAGAAGAGGAAGCTAGCTGTTTGTATATGTTTAAGATAAAGAGATGGGGGCATGCATGGGCACCTAAGAACCTTCTGGAATATACTACTTCCTAATCACTTCAGAGGAATGGAGTTAATGTGCCAAGTCTAATTTAGTTGATCACAATTAAGACACTTGAGGGGTGGGGTTGGGGAGGAAGAAATCACCACTTTATGGACACTGGCATTAAAGTAATTTTTTTTTCCAAAAATTTTATTGGGGGAAAACTACAAAACATTTACAGTACAAAGTTTACAGTCACAATTTGTAGTGAACTGGCTCCCCAAAATATATTACAACTCAAGTTGACTTACTCTTTAGTTATACATTCAAAAACATACTTCTGTTTAAGTAGTCTAAAGAGAGCAGTACATAGGGCTCAGTTCTGTTCCTATGTACAAACAAGACTCAAGCTACTTATTCATTCATCCACCGTCCAGGAAAGTTTGGGTTGGGGGGAAGGGAGAGGGAAGAGAGAGGGAGAACTCCTGACTTTCTAAAAAGAAAAAAAATTACAAGTTTTGGAATTGAAATAACAAAAAAGGCATGTTCATGTACTACAATAAGGTCTCAGATCCAAGAGGTGGCCTCTGCGTATATTTAATAAAGAGTGGTAAAACTTCTATTTTTTGTAGTTGAACCCATCCCTACATTCAAATTCTCTCAAGCATTAAGAAAGAAAATACTTATTTGGTTGAGGAAGATTTAAGGCAAGTCCGGGCCTTTCCAAAGGCACTAGGAGACTAATACTGGAGGCCCCTCAATTATTGCTACATTTTTTTTATTATACTTAAGGGTAATATCACAGTGGGATTGGTGAAATTAGGCAACAAAAATACTTTTGGTTGATTTGTAAAGCTGGAGTTAGGTAAAAGTCTGATACTTTGAAGTCTGATTGCAAAGTATGTGGTTCTTATTTCTTTAAAAGTTGGACGGGCTACAATCTTTTTTTTTTTTTAATACATTCTAAGAAATCTCAGAAAGATCTTCCTCAAACTACTTCCACAGCATCGAGATAGATTTCTATAAAGAAATCATGCAATCTTTAAATTTACGTAAACAAGAAAAGAAATTAATGAAATAAATATTACATACAATCTCTTAAATTAAGATTTAACTCATTTACAATAAAATAACCAAGTGAAGTTACAAAAGGCATATATTACTGTGAAAAGAACATACACTCCACATTTCGCCGATTAATAATGGCAATCATAATTTAAACATAATAAAAGAATATATATCTATTGCTTTTCATCATACCCGATAAATACAGTATGAACAAAATTCTCAATGTATACTTTTCACAAGATAATAAATAAGTTAAATAGTTTTTTTTTCATATTGAGTTGTGGTGCAGTGGTGCTAATCAACTCAAAACAGCTAAACAAAACAAAAATCAGCAGTTATTTGTCAACAATTATAAACTAAACTCGGTTTGAGTGCTTCCCAAGAAAGCAAAAGGCAACATTTTTCTAAAAGAAATATCCACTATGTGGTGGTGATGGAACCGACTTTGGAATGGAAGGGTGGTGTTTTAAGCACATTATATATAGCTATATATAAAACTACAGCACTGTCATCAAGGCATATTCTTGGCAGGTCGTTGGATTTTATAAGCTTATAGTTTAGTAACGTGGCTTTTTTTGTTTGTTTACACTGTATTCAGAGACAAATGACCATTAGAAGCTTCTCCAAAGAGCAGGCAGGCAGTTCACACCTAAGTGCAGTGTGACTAATGCTTCAGAGTTAAGAGATGGAATGGTGGTAGCTGCTGGTGCTGGGTTGATTTTTTTCCCCCTAAAGTTCAAAACTCATCCAAGGTCTAGAAAAATAAATGTTTGGTTATTGTTTGTTCTATTCCCGTTACATCTGCCCGGTTTTTTCTTAATATAGATTTCTTTTGTTCATCTCAATACAAAAAGTTCGTTGGACATTTTTTGCTAAACGAGAATGCAACATTGTAATCAAAAATAACCCCCCCCCAAACAAGAGGAAACCAAAAAGGGGCGGGGGGAGAAGGGGCAGCTCATAGAGCCGGGGTCCCCCAAGTCTTCCTTGGGCTCTGCAGTCTTTTTCGGCTGCTAAATCCCCAGTCCCTCTCTTTCCCCTCCTCACTTAGACCCATCTACCCTCGAGGCTGGGAGAGGCGAAAAGAAGGGCGTCCCCCGCAGCCCACCCTCCAACTCCCCCCCAAATCTTCCTCCCTCGGCCCTCGCCCTCTCCGCTTGCTTAGTCGTCGGAGATGGACAGGCGGCTGAAGATAGGCAAGCGGCGGCCGGAGTCGAGGCTCGGGGACTCGGAGCCGCTGAGGCTCCCGGAGCTCAGGGAGCCGCTCAAGTAGCTCTCCCGGTCCGACAGCGAGTCCGGGGGGCTGGGCGGCGCGTCGAACACGGGCGACTCGGACAGACGGCGCAGGGGCTGGAAGCTGAAGGGCGGGGAGGCCGGGGCGGCGGCGGCCACGGCAGCGGCTGCGGCGGCTGCAGCGGCGGCGGCTGCGGCCGCGGCCGTCGGGTGGGGCGCGGCGGGCGGAGGTGGCTGCTGCTGCTGGCTGCGGTAATAGGCGGCGGCCACGGCGAAGTTGTGGGTGTGAATGGCGAGGGGCGTGATGAGGCTGCTGAGCTCCTGGCCCGAAAAAGGGGCGAAGGCGTTGTTGGCGCAGGCCGCGCACGGGGCAGGGGAGAGCAGGTCCTCGCCCCCGCCGCCCGTGCCGTACAGCAGAGCCGCGGCCGCCGCAGCCGCGGCCGCCGTCGGGGAGCAGCAGGAAGGGGCGGCGGCCGAGGAGGAGGAAGAGGAGGAGGCAGACGAGGAGCAGGAGGACGAAGAGGCAGAGGAGGAGCAGGAGGAGGAGGAGGCGGCGGACGAGGAGCAGGAGGAGGCCGGCGGGGGCGTCCTCGACGTGGGGCTCTCTAGCAGGGGCGACTCCAGGCCGCCCGGGTGCTGGTGGTGCGCCGAAGAGAAGCCCGAGAAGCTGAGGCTGTGGTGCAGCTTGGGCCTGGGCTCCCGGGGGAAGCCCAGGTGCAGGGCTTCTCGGGGGCTGAAGGCTCGCAGGTCGCCCCCGCTGCCCCCCGCGCCCCCGGACGGCGAGGGCCGGCGCTCCTCGGCGTTGTGGATGAAGTGGCAGCGGGGCCCGTAGGGGCAGAAGCCGATGGTGTGGAAGGTGCGGCAAAGCTCTGTCTTGTACTTAGGATGTCGGGTCAGGCTCCGCAGCTCGTGGAAACCGTGGGCGAACTGGCACTTCTCCCCGTACTTGCAGGTGCCGCTCTCCTCGAAGGGGCGGCACAGCTCGGTCTTGTAGCGCGTGGAATTGATCTGGGAGCCGCCGCCCGACTTCTGCTGCTGCTGCTGCAGCTGCATGAGTTGCTGGCTGCGCTCGCCGTTCTCGCTGAACGAGCGGTCCCGGAACTTGTTTTCCTTGTTGAGCAGGGCCGTGGTGCCTGCGCTGCCACCTCCCCCTGACGGCTCCTTGAGGTTACTGTAGGAGCCCGAGCCACCCGAGCTGCCGCCGCCGGTGAACTTGGGGGAGCAGCTGCCGGGGCCCGCGGCCGGGCTCGGGGAAGGGTGGGCGAGGGCCTGCAGGTTGCTGGTGGAGTGCCTTCGGAGAAACCCCGGCGTGAAGCTCGAGCCGGGGGAGGTGGTCACGGGCGTCCCCACGGCCTTCTTGTCCAGCATGCTGTTCAGGTTGAGGTTGGTTAGGGATTTCTCCGTCTGCTAAAAGGGAGGGGAGCAGGGGAAGATGAAAAAACGGGAGGAGGCACGGAGGTGGACAATTTCATGGGGGCGGGGTAAGAGCAGGAAAGAGGGAGGGTAGTTGCAGAATAAGTTCGAGACTTCAGGTCTGTAGGTCCCCCCCAACTTTCAGCTTACCGTTCCCACCCGCAGAGACAAAATGAAAAAAGTTGCAGATTCTCCCTCCCCCACCCGCCTGCTCTTAGCTTCAAGCGTGCTGCCCCACCGCTGCAGCTCAATTTCGTGGGCTTTTCTCGTCATTTTGCAACCCTGCGGACACCCCCTTCCCCCGATTCATGGGGGCAAAGGCGGAGGAGCGGCAGCAAACGCTGCCCCCGTAAACACTAGGCGAGTAAACCCCGAAACAAACCCCGAAGCAGTTACGCCTCGCTTTCCTTCTCCGTCTCCGTCCCCGCCCCTCCTCCTCCCGGCAACTAAAACACTTTGCAAACTCCGAGAACTGACCCAACAGGGAAAACCAAGGTGGGGTAGGGTCACCCCTACCCAAAAATAGTACGAGAAAGTTTCCAAACTAAAAGGGCTTTCTGGCTCCCTCCCTGCCCTCTCGCCTACCTTGCAAAAGAAGTCGATGTCATAGAAGGCAGACAAAAGTGTGGTCGACATGTTTCTAGGTCCTGGGCTAGACGCAGATGTAGGAGGAACCCAAAGACCCCGCTGTCCAGCAGGGCTTGGGATGAGCCACGACGGCTGGCGGGCGAGGGGTAAGGGTGGGAAGGGAAAGGAAAAGTTCGTAGAGGGTGGAGAGACCGGGTAACGGAGGTTAAGCTTTGGAGTTCTTTGGAGTCCGAGGTTAAAAAAAAAATGCTTTTAAAAGCCTCTCCTCTTTTTTTCCCTCTTCCCTCCCCCCGCCCCCCCAAAAAAACCCACTTCTCCGGAGCTGAGGGCACAGCAAGCGGACTGCTGGAACTCTGTGCCCGGCGAACGCTCGCCCTATATAGAGGGTTGAGCGGGCCGGGGGAGGGGACAGAACGCTGACCCTGCCGGGGTCTCTAGGCAACACCACCCAGCCGGCTCCCACCGACGTCATGGGACTTCGAGTCCTCCCATAGGCTGCCGCCAATTTTCTTTCTTTTTTTCTTTTTTCTTTTTTTTAAGCCAGGCGGGCGGGGGAGTCGAGGGGTGGCCCCGGCGGTGCTGGGCGGGCCAGTGAGAGGGAGGGAGGCCGGGTAGGCGGGCCGAGAGCTCAGCCGCTAGGGAGAAGCGGAGCCTTCTGAGCCATGTGGGGCATAGTACGTTTAGGCTCTCCTCCTCTCGGGCCTCGTGCGTTGCTGAGCCCGGGGACTTTTGAACGTGGCTCCGGGTGAGCAGCCTGGGAGGCCGCCTACGCCCCCGGGGACTGGGTTATTCACATCCTGTGCCCCGCAGTAATACTAGGTCTATCCATGGACAGGAGGAATTGCAAAATGCTAGAATATTGCAACCTGCCTTGGTACTCTTGCCTAGTTTGCAAAATAAAGGGAGCCTGACCGAAAGGAATGGTGGGGGAAGGGGGGGGGGAGGAGCATACGCGTTGCAGCATGTCTCAACCCCCCAAACTAAGGCTTGGAACTTGGGGTCCCGGCTCCGCTGCCCCCCAGGGAGGAAGTGCTGCGATCTAACACGTGGAGGAGGCGGTAGGGGCTTCCTCCAGGCCCCGAGAGAAGTGCGCCTGCTCCGAGAGGCGGAGGGGGCGAGGGGCTGGGTAGGGCTGGAAAAGCCCGGGTCCTCCAGGCTCCGCCCCGCCACCCCCAGCCGGGGCCTGCAGTAAACAGGGCCGGAGCGGTCCGGGGCGGGGCTGCGTGTCAGAGGACAAGGAGCTGGCTTGCTAATCACATCACAAGACCTTGAGCCGGGGCCAAAGGCGCTGTGAGTGGCGCGGGCCGTCCCGGGCGGGGGAGCCCGAGCCGAAGCTGGGCCGAGGGGGGCGGGACTGCGGGGGCCACGGCTATTCTCGCAGCAACTCTTCGGGCCAGGGGAGGACTGGCATCGGTCGCCTTTGCGCTACCTCCTCCCCGGGGTCCTGTGTCTGCAACCCCCTTATAGTCTGGGACTCGGGGGAAACAGACCCCAGTGTCGGAGTCTCGCGCTCACCCAGTTGCCACGCCCGCTTTCCGCCAGCCTGCGCGGGGGGGGGGGGGGGGAGGGCAAAATCAGGGGAACCCAAAGCTTTGCTGTCGGGGCCCCTTTCCCGGGGAGACAGCCCCCTCTAGCGCTCCTCCAGGTTACAGCTGGGGAGCCTTTCACTCCCCCACCCTCCCGCCTCCCTTCCGGGGTTCGCTGCGTCAGGTGCTCCCAATCAGGGCCTGGGGTGGGGGCGCCCCGCCCACAAGCGCTTCAGTTTGTCGAGCCGGGTCTCAAAGCGGCACCTCGTTGGGGGCCTGTGGATCAGAGTCCATGGATCGTCGGCTTTGCTTTCCTCGTGCGCTGTGGTCTCGGTCTTGGGGCTCCTCCGCTAGCGAGTTAGGGCGTAGGCGGAGATTTACTAAGTCTTGCTAAGTGTCCAGCAGGAAGTTGGGTTTATCACAACGTACCTGCCCCAGCTTTAAAATCAGAGGTAGCCCAAGGCTGTAAGTGAGGATGAGTCAGGCCGGTAATCAGAAGAGGATGTGACTGAAGTCTATGAAATTAGCATGGTCTTGGGCAGGTCGTTGCACTTGATCCTAGCCTCTGGTTTCTTAATTTGTTAAATGAAGTTGTACCAGAGGATCTCTGAGCTCTCTTCTGGCCCTAATCCTATGAATCTCAAAGCTCTGGTGGGACTTTACACATTAATAAGCGGGTCCTAGAATGGCCCCATTGGAAGTCCTCAGACCTAATCCAGTTTTCTTTCCACCAAGAGTCACCCAAGTTGTGGACACTAGAACCAAGCGGCAGGAAGCAGATGGGCTTGTGTATAGTAATAGTCATAATAACGCTCCATCAGATCCCCGTTCGTGAATGGAGGTGACCCTGGGTTCTCAAAGACTGTGCTAGTGGGAGTACCAGCCTTGGTGGGCCAGGCTTGAAAATCAGTCCTGGGTGCAGTCAGATTGCTCACCTTTTGTCTAAGAACCATCCTAGCTAGGTTCAAAAAGGTTTGTCAGGTTATTTGACCCAGCCATCAAAACCCCCAGTAGGGTGGGAACAAGAACACAAGTCTCAGGGTTCTCTGCATTATGTTGTGCTGCCTTTTTGTGTCTCAAAAATACAAACTCCAAGGGCCAGTCTTAGGATCGGGAAGACCTTGGATCTAGTCCTGACTCTGACTTCAGCTAGCATTGTGAACATGGCAAGTCGCTGACTCAGTCATCCCCCTAAGCCTGTAAGATACATAGTTATTCTTGATTTGCTAAGTATCCCTGGACATCCCAGGTTCTCCGTTCTCCCAAAACATTCAGCTTTTACTCTCCAGCAATGGAAATGAGCATCTCAAACATTTTCATTTCCACAAATACCCCTCAGACCTTGACAAACCCTTAAAATAACTTTAATTGATCTCTTAAAGAAGACATTATTAAACATATATTTGCCAGATGCCAATGAAGTACTATGAATTTTCACATAGACTAAAATGTGGCTTTCTTGGATGGCTTGAACTGAAGAGTGAACCTGGTTGCTGTTAAAACACATCCTGGATGGCGTAATATTGAAATAACTGAATCTGTGAGTCTTCTGAAGTTGCAAATTAAAGGAAAAAAGAGACTAGAAACTTTGCCCTATTTCAGAATGCTCTAGCAAAACCCATGCGAGGGTGCCACCTCCTGGGTGTTCTGAGAGGCATCAGGAAATCCTAAGAGGTCTCCAGCTTATAGTATTCAAATGGATGGGTTGGGGAGGGAGACAGAGAGACCGAGGGAGGAGGGGAGAGAGGGAGAAGGGGAGAGTTGGAGAGAGAAGGAGAGAAGGGAGGAGGGGAGCGAGAGAGAGGGAGAAGGGGAGAGAATGTTAGTTTTCCTCTGTAAATGAAAAGCTTCTTGTCACTTTCATCCAACAAAATATGAGGAGGGAAGGTAATACTCATTCTCCCAGCCAAGACCTTCCCCCATGACCCTTTCTAAGAGCTTGGGGGACTGCTGCTAGTTTCCTTGCAGGCTACAATCATACTTTTCAGTGGCTGCTTTTGATCAAACACCTTGGGAGGTGGGGGGAGACAAGGAAATACCATAAGGCTCTTTTAATGACTGTGGACAAAATATAATTTTTAAATTATAGGTCACTACAGGTCTCCAACACAATCAAATTATCTGTATGAAGTTGCTCTTTAATTCAGTCAGATTTTAAAAAAAATGGAAACATTTGGAATGTATTTCCTTCTTTACTAAAATAGAATAAAATTTAGAATCTGATCAAAGAATCCAAATGAGTTTTTTTCCTCCCCTTTTAAACCACATTAAAAACATGAGAGCTGAAGGGGAATGCAGACAGGGTTAAGCTAGACTCTAGGGAAAAAAAATAGCTAATTCAGGCCTGCAGGTGGCCTGCACCTGGAAGCAAGGTAAATCTCACGTTTAAGGGCTCCATCTCCAACGGTAGTTGCAATAAACTTGGCTGGCTTGTAAGAACTGAGTAAATGTATTAAGAAGAAAGATCCTTTTGTAAGAAAGGACACTCGGTCCACTTCAGTGTGGCAGAGGGGCATAGTGAACAAAAGGAGTTTTAATTTAGGTAACATTTCCAATGTATTCAGTACAGGAAAATAATTCCCCAACTCTCCAACATATCCCTTTGCCACATCACTCAGTAAACTTAGGCTTTATTCTCTGTAGAATTAAATGGCAGGGCATGGGGTAATCTCAACAGCCCAAGTGTAGAGTTCTCCTCCTTCCCTTGAAGAAGGTCTAGCAACTTCAGGCAAGCTAATGTTTTTCCCTTCTGGATGCGCAGTCTTGTATAGTCAGTAGTCTTAGAAAATTCAGGAGTTGGAGGCAGCTCTTTGGATATCTGTGATAGGTGTTGGTACTGCTGGGATGCTATTTTTCTCAGCCGATTAAACTTGAGATTCTGGGAAGGCCAGCTTTTCTTACAGAGGGGAGACAAGTGCTTGACCAGGTGGCTGACGTAGGTTAGTGTCTCTGCCCAGAAGTTCACTTCGCCTTTGTCAAACACAAAGTCATCTTCCCCCTGGACAAAAGAACAAATGGGCAAGGTGAGAAATAGTAATATTAAGTAGACTCATCTCTGGCAGAACCTGGAAAGACAGAGAACAAACATCTTTCCCCCACAGTTGCTGAGGGACAACATAGCTGGGGAAAAACATGGAACCTAGAGTCAGGAGAGCCTCCGGCTTCTAGAACCAACTAGATACCTGTTTATCATGTTATGGCGGGCAAGGCACTTAAGTGCTCTGAAAATGGCCTAATCACAGAATCTGAGAGTGGGAAGGGGCTTAAGAAGTCACTCAGTCCAGTCTAGACAGCAATCCTAGACACAGATTTAGCCCCTTGAGGGCAAGAGCTATCTTTTGCCTTTTTTTGTATCCCCAGTACTAAGCACATAGTAGGTGCTTACTGTTTGTTGAATGATTCATTTAGAGTTGGATGGGACTTTAGGACCTTTGTCCTAACCTGGTCCAAACCTCATTTTATAGAGGAAACTGAGTCTCAAGAAAGATGAAGCAGCAAACCTAAAGTTACACAGCTAGCAACTGATTGAAATCTTGGATGTCATCTTGTCCAGCACCCTCATTTTAAAGATGAGGAATTTGGAGTCCAGAAAAGTTAAGTGACTTGTCCAAGGTCACACAGATAGTGTGGCAGGGCAAGGATTTGAACCTGTGACCCCAGATCCTGAACCTTTCACCTTGCCTCAGCCTCTGACTCTAAATCCAGTGCTCTTTCCTCTACATCACAAGGGGTCACCCAGAGGAACCCGCTAACCCCGAGAGAGCTGACTCAACTTCTGGAAAATTCTAATGGTTTAGATTTTTCCTTACAACGAGCTGAAATCTGCCTCTCTTCAGCTTCTTCTTCTTCTTCCTAGTTCTCTGCTCTGGGCCTTAGAAGAACAAGTTCAACCCCTGTTCTACATGACCTTAGAAAAGCTATCACTTGCCTTCTAGCCTCCCAAGTTTTCTCTTCTTCATGTTAAGCACTCCTAATTCTCTTGATCAATACTTGTATGTCATGGTTTTGAGGTCACCATCCTTGTCATGTATCCTAAGAATGTGGTGTGCTCAGAACTCAACATAACCTCCAGATGTGGCATGAAAAGGGCAGAAATGGGCCTGTTGTGTTCTGGATGCTACCTTTCAATTCAGCCTAATTCACATACTGACATTTTGGGGCTGATATGTTGTACCACTGATTGCAATTGACTCTGAAGTCCACTAGAATCTCAATTTCTTTACCCGAGTTATTATGTAGTTATACTTCTCCCATATGTATTTGCAAAACTATGTTTTAAAATACAAGCACAGGACTTTATGTTTATCTCTATCAAATTTCATCTTCCCAGAAAATTAAAACGACTCCAAGTTTCTACCTTAAGCCTGTCAGACTGGCAAATGATCCCAAGAAGGGAGAATGGGTGGGAAATGACAACTGTTGGCAGGGTCGTGGGAAAATAGGTATATTGATGCATCAGTGGTAGAGATATGAACTAGTCTAGCCACTATGGGAGTCATTGAGAACTATACCCCCTCAAAATCACTAAACTGTATGTGCCCATGGACCTGGTGATACCTTTAATAGGCTTGTACCCCCAAAAGATCAAAGAAAGAGGAAAAGAAGCCATATATACAAAAATATTTTAGCAGCTCTTTGTGTATGGCAAGTAGCTGGAAACTAAGGGAGTAACCATCAGCTGGGGAATGACTGAATAAATTATGGTATATGAATGTAATGGAATATTATTGTGCCATAAACAATGGAAAGCAAACCTAGAAAGGCATATGAATTAATGCAGAATGAAGTAAACAGAATGAGAAGAACAATTTATACAATAACATTGTAAAGAAAAACAACTTTGAGAGACGTAAGAACTTTGATCAGTGTGATTACCGAATGGAGTTCCAAAGGATTGTAGTGACCGACCTGGTAGTCCATCATTATCGAGTATTTATTTTTAAAATAAGTTTCTATTGACATTTTCTGGGTTTTTTTTTTACATTAACATATTATCTCATGAGACCTTCTTCTTCCCCCTCACAGAGAGCCATCCCATGTGACAAATAGTATTTTTTTGGAGAAAAAAAAAGGCAGCAAACTGATAAATTGATAAAAACGTGCAATGTGTAACACCTGTGGACCTCCCAGCTTCACAGAGTGGTGGGCTGGGTGAGCATCTTCTCATATTTCTTGTTTGAAATTTATAATTTTATTACGTTTACTTTTGATGGGGGGGGGTGTTTTTCTTTCCGTTTACACTGTTGTAGTTACTATGTGTATTGTTTTCTTGGCTCTGCTTACTTCCCTCTTTATCAGTTCATAGAGACATTTCAGTGCTTCTCTGCATTTATCACAGACATCGTTTCTTATGGTGCCGCAATGGTCCGTTTCATCGATATACCACAATTTGTTTAACCATTCCCCAGTTAATGAGCATCTACTTTGTTTCTAATTCTTAGCACAAAAAGTGCTGCTTTAAATATTTTGGAGTATGTGGGGACTTTTTCCCTCCTTATCTATGGGTTCTTTGGGGCATAGGCCAGTAATTGAGACATTTTAGTCACTTTATTTACATAATTCCAAATTACTTTCTGATTGCTTTGATTTGCTCCTTATCTTTTTGACTGATCTTATTAGTGACTTGGAGAAATTTTTTGTGGTTATGAATTCTTTGCAGTTCTTTTATGAACTTTGTTCACATCCTTCGAACATTGAAGAATAGCTATTGTTTGTATACATACGTATACACACATATATGTATGCACACACACATATCACTTCACTTTTTATCCTAGGTGCATTGATGTTGTCTGTGTAGAAGCTTTTCAGTTTCAAGTAATCAAAATTATCTATTTTATCTTTTTTAGTTGCCTCTTTCTCTTGCTTGGTTAAAAATATATCTCCTTCCCATAGCTATGAGGACTATATGATCTGTTTCTCTCCTAAGTTTAAAAAAAAATAACATACAATATTAAGGACATGTGTCCATTTAGAATGTATTGTGGAAGATGGTGTAAGGTGTTGTTCTAAGCCTAATTTCTGCCAGACTGCTTTCTAGATTTCTCAGCAGTTTTTAATCAAACAGGGAGCTTTCCCCTAGCTAATATGTTTTCTACTTTATTAAATACTGGGTTATTGAGTTTTATTGTTCCCTGAATCTCCTTTGTCTAGTTGGTTTCATTGATCTCTCTATCTTTAACCAGTATCAAATGGTTTGGACAGCTGCTTTATAATACAGCTTGAGGTCTGGAAATGCAATTCCCACTTTGTCTTTACTTCTTTTCATCATTTCCCTTAATATTCTAGATCTTGTTTTTCCAAATGAAATTTGTTATTATTTTATGAAGTTCTATAAAGTGTTCCCTTGGTAATTTGATTGGTATGACATTAAAGGTGTACATTGACTTTGGTAGTATTATCTTTTTTTTTTTTTTGAGGGGGGAAGGCAGGGCAATTGGGGCTAAGTGACTTGCCCAAGGTCACACAGCTAATAAGCGTGTCAGGTGTCTGAGGCTGGATTTGAACTCAGGTCCTCCTGACTCCAGGGACAGTGCTCTACTCATGTGCCACCTAGCTGCCCCTGGTAGTATTATCTTTTAGTATATTCTCACAGCTTCACTGTGATGGCTGAATATTCCTTTAGCTATTTACAATGTTCTTTATTTCTTTGAGAAGCACTTTGTAATTCAACCTATACTCATAAAACATTTTTTTAAAAAAGTAATTCAATCTATACAAGTCTTGTGTTTGTTTTGGGAGGTGGATCTCCAGATATTTTATGCATTTTGTAGTTATTTGAAATGGAATTTCCCTTTCTATTATAGCATCTTGTGATTTGTTGATTATTAGATAGAAATTCTGTTGATTTTTGAGGATTTACAGCATAGCCTGTAACTTTGCTGAAGTTACTAATTGTCTCAGTTAATATCTTTGTTGATGCCCTAGAGTTTTCTGAGTAAACTTCTGTCATCAGCAAACAGAAATAGTTTCATCACCTCCTTACCTGTTTTGAGTCCTTTTGTCTTTCTTGTCTTAGTGCTTTTGTTAGCATTTCCTGAACTACATTAAATAATAGTAGAGAGAGTGGGCGTACTTGCTCCACCCCTGCATTTATTGGAAAAGGCTCTAGTAGTTATATCCCCATTGCACATGCTGCTTTGCTTTTGTTTTTAGATAGATGCTTTTTATGATATTTTTTAAAAGTCCCTCTTTGCCTACATTTTGTAGGGTTTTTAGCAAAAAAAATGTTGTACTTTGTCAAAGGCCTTTTTCTGCATCTACTGAGATGATCATGTAGTTTGGAACGTTTTGGTTCTTAACATGATTAATTATGTTGATTGTTTTCCTAATGTTGAGTCATCTTTCATTGCTGGTATAAATCTCATTTGATTACAAGGAATGGTTTCTTGGATAAATTGCTGTAGTCTGACGGGATTTTGTTTAAAAATTTGAGTTAACAGTCATTAATGACGTAGACCTGTAGTTTTCTTTCCATGTTTTATCTTTCCCCTAGTTTAGGTTTTAGGATTATATTTGTCTCATAGGTTCTTTCTTTCTCAATTTCTGAAAATAATTTGCAAAAGTAAGGGTACTAACTGTTCCTTAAAAATATGCTGTTCTTTTCGTTGATTTATCTGTTTGTATCCACCGTCTTTGAGTTTTCATTTTCTTGAAATCTTTGGTAATTACTGGGCAAGTCATAGTCCACCAGCCTAGGTTTCTGCCCCAGTTGGCTTTTGGTTGGTCTGAACTTGCCCCAGCTGGGTGCTGTGCTCTTTTTCTCAGGCTTGGTGGAATGCAGCATGATCCCCTACCTGTACGGGGTCCTGTCCTGGTGACCTGCTTCAGTTCCCTGGCCCACTGCTGGCAGTGCAGAGCCTGTTTTCCCAGCAGGGCCAGTTCAGACCTTTGTAGCAATGGCGCTTCCAGATTTCAGCCCCTGGAAGGCTTTTGCTCCTGAAGGGCTATGTCCAAGCTGGCTGATGAGTCCTGAGCAAACTTCTACAGCCTGAATAGAGTTGGGTTCTCCATGGTACTAGAAAAAGGAAGGGGGTATCAGGGGATAAGGGGCAAGTTTTGATGTAAGCTTGTGTCATGTCCTTGGGAGGTGAGAGAGAGTGCTGCATGGCTCAGGGTCAGTGAGTTCCTGGGTTTGGGGTTTTTATTTTTGTTTTTTGCATTCTTGTGGATTGTGGGTCCTAGAATTTGAAAACAGCTGAAGTTGCTTTGTGTTTGGAGAATAATTTCTGTTTTGGAGAGCTTTTAGTGGTTGTAGGGATCATAGAAAATGTCCAGTCTACCATCTTGTTGCTCTTGTGATCCTAGAGAAACCATCAAGTATCTATAAAGCAGATACTTTTTACCATGTATTGTGACGCGCTGAAGATTCAAAGAAAGGCAAAAACATGGTCCCTGCCCTCAAGGAACTTATATTCTAATGAGGGAGACAACAATTATGCACATACAAGATATATAAAGTGAAACTGGGAAGTAATCTCAGAGAGAAGATACTCTTAGTTGGAGTGGGGACCAGGAAAAGCATCTTGGAGAAGGCAGGAGTTGAGCCGAGTCTTGAAGGGAGCCAGAGAAGCCAGGGGATGGAGATGAGGAAGAAGAGCATATCATTCATGGCGGGGTGGGGGGTGGGGAGCAGTATAAAGGCAGAGAGAACTGGGAGATGGAGTTCAAGGAACAGTAAGAAGGCCAATGTTGCTGGACTGTAAAGTATATGGAGGGGAGTAAAGTCTGAGAAGAGTGGAGAGGCGATCCTGGAGGCAATAGGGAACCACCAGAATTTACGGAAGAAGGTCTCCAGTCAGACTTACTCTACAGAAAGATCACTTTAGCAGCTGAGTATATAGGTTATTAGGGCAGCAAGTGCTGGCCCTGGAGTCAAGAGGATCTGAGTTTAAATCCAGCCTCAGACACTTAATAGCTGTGTGACCCTAAGCAAGTCACTTACTCCTGTTTGCTCAGTTTCCTCATCTGTAAAATGAGCTGGAGAAGGAAATGACAAACCACTCTAGTATCTTTGCCAAGAAAACCCCAAATGGGGTCATGAAAAGTTGGATATGACTAATTGACCAAAAAAAAGGGGTGTGTGTGTGTATATGTATATGTATGTTTGTATGTATATATGTGATATTTTATATATAGTATGTGTATATATGATTTTATATATGTATACACACACACATGCTATTGCAATAGTCCAGGTGTAAGGTGATTAGAGCCTACACCCAGGTGTTGGTTTTGAGAGTGGAGAAAAAGGGATAAAACTAGAAATGCTATGAAGGTAGATAAGACAAAGTACAGAATGAAGCACACTTTTTTTCTGAACATAGCTAAGGTAGAAATTTGCTTTAACTATGTATATATGATACAAGGATTTTTTTTTTAATTTGATATGGGAAGAGGAGAGTAATGATGGGGTTATTAAAATGGGGAAAAAAAAGCAAGAAACAAGAGTCACTGAAGCACTTTTTAAAAAATGCTTAGAAGAGAACAGAATGAAGGTCAGTAGGAAACCACAGACAAGTTGGACAGCTTTGGATATAACATATTGAATTTATTTTATGCTTAAAGAGAAAAAAAGCTGGTCATAATACAGATTTGTGGCTTCATATATGGTCCTCTTTTTTTGGTTCTGCTTTGCATATGGAAATGCTTATCTTATTTGGTGTTAAGTTCAGAATAAAAAAAAATTAGAAGAACAAAAAAAATTTCATCTTCCCCATAAAATGTGTATTCCAATCTGTCATCATGGCATGGAG
The DNA here is from genome assembly GCA_028646595.1 of Phalanger gymnotis. NCBI lineage: Eukaryota > Metazoa > Chordata > Mammalia > Diprotodontia > Phalangeridae > Phalanger > Phalanger gymnotis. The sequence goes on along the minus strand of CM053625.1, from coordinate 280,429,468 downwards.
TTGATCCTGGGTTCTTGAAGGCAGTGTCAATATAATGCAAGCTTCTGGAAGGATGTACTACACTAGAAAGACTCAGGATTCGGTACCATCAATAGTCTCTCTCTAAAGACCAGCCAAGCTGAATAGGGAGAGGCTTATTATGAGATATTTGTAATGCCTATAGCATAGTGCCTGGCACATATTGGGTGCTTAATAAATATCTGTTCCCATCCCCTGATTTGGCCCCTTCAAAAAAGCTGGCTATCAGTTAATGAATTCTTTGATCATGGCATCTATGAAACTCAACAACAATCACAGTCCATACCACAACAAAAACAACAAGTCACCTAAGTCAAAACTACCTACCCATTTGCCAACTTTTTTGTTTCTACAAAATTTTTATAAGACTACTCTACATAAGTATTAAAATCATCCTTGATGAAGATACGAGACAGAAACAGTCAAAGCTTCACAAACAGTATTCTATAGTAGACCACATCTTTGGCTACACAGTTAAATGTGTAGAGAATACAAGATCCCATTGTACTTAATATTTCTTGACTACAAAAAAGGCATTTGTTTCTGTAGAACAAAGTCTCTCCTTAAAGATCCTCCAACCAGATGTCTTCTATGCACATGTTAAAATTGTACAAGATTCCTTGCAAGATGCAAAAGAAGGCATAATGTTGTTAGAAGATCCTCTGATTACTGATTATTAAGAAAGGCATAAAACATATGTTTGACAAAGTTGGTTACAATTCTCATGAAGAGTGTTCAGTTTGGGCTCCAAATGGAAGAGAGATTTCCTACCCATGTTTAGGTCCTTTATCGCTGCTGTTTGTGGATAGCATTTGCATAACAATGCAGGACCTTTTAAATGAGACCTAAGATCACTTAAAATATGTTTGGCCAGACTATCCACACTGGAAAAACCATGTGGATGATAAATGCCCATGGTCCAGGCCATGACTTGAATGGATATGCCAGATAATGGCCTGACCTGTCAAGTCTCTTCAGATGGGCAATGATTGGGCTCAGAATTGAATAGGAAAAAAGAGAGCAGGCTAAATCACTTTTTGGGAAAATGTAGAGCATATATACCTTTGGTACAGCAATACAACCACTAGGCATATCTTCTAAAGGGATCAAAGATAGAGGGAAAGGATCTATATGCACAAAAATATTTATGGCAGCAACTTTCATTGTAGCAAAGAATCAGAAATAAGTGGGTGCCCATCAACCGGAGAATGGTTGAACACATAAAGGTATATTAATGTAATGGGATATTATTATATTGTAAGGAATGATGAAAGGAAGAGATTCAGAGAAACCTGGTAAGACTTTTACGAACCAATCTAGAGTGAAGTGAACAGGACAAGAGAACAGTTTACACAGTGATGATAATAACATAAAGGCAAACAACTCTGAAAGATTTAAGAACCCTGGTCAATGACCAATTTCGACTTCCCACCTCTTGGCAGAGAGGCGACATAGATTAGAGGTGGGATAAGAAGCACACGTTTTCAGAAAAGGCCGATGTGTGAATGCTGTGCTTTACTGTGCTTATACAAGGGAGAGATCTGGGGAGAGGGGTTGAGGGAGAGAGTTGGGGGAGGAGTGGAGGAAGGAAAAAGAGAGTCAATGAAATATTTTAAAAATGGAAGAGAACAAGGAGGCAGTTCAGATGGGGACACAGACAAGCAGGGCAGTGTTGGTGCTATCATGTTAAATTTGATATACTGTTTAAAAATGTACCAGATATTTGTGGTTTCATATGCAATCTCCTTTTTTTTTTGTTCTTTCCACACTGAAATGTTCATGTTTGTTAAATTCATAATAAAAAAGAAAGAAAATGCCCAATGTTTTTAATGACCTCAAGTTTCTCCCTGAAACAAAGCCCAAGGTTTTTAAAAGCAATATTCTTCCAGGGAGGCTGAGTCATGGAATACCGCAGTCTTGAGGATGAAAATTGTGGGTCACTCAAAGTGCAATGACAGGTTGTGTGAAGGGCCTCCACACCATGCCTTCTGTTCTCAACCCTCCATCCTCATATAACAGCAGCAGCAGCAGCAGCAGCTGCTAGTATTTACAGAGCACATTAAGGTTTACGAAATGCTTTACAAATGGTATCTCATTTGATCCTCCCCTCTGGGAAGTAGGTGCTAATATCATCTCCACTTTACAGATGAGGAAACTAAGACTGAGAAGTTAAGGAACATGCCCAGAGTCACACAGCCAGTAAGTGTCTGAGGTGAGATTCTAACTGAGGTCTCCCAGATCAATATTCTATCCACTACATCACAGAGCTGCCTTACTTCCCTCCCTTTAGAAACTTGGACTTTGTTCCTGGGTCCCCTTTTTTTCTGATAGGTGAGCTTTTACTTTCCCTTGCTGAGGCCCAAGTCTTCCAGACACTTCCCTGCCTCCTCATGCTGCTTTCCCAATACCCCTTCTTTATATGTAGTCCTTCCCTCTTAGAACATAAACTTAGGCTATGGATTATATTGCTTGATTGTGCCAGTATCTCTGGTTCTTAGCAAAGTACCTGCCTGACACATAGTAAACTTAATAAATGTTCATTCTGTCTGTCCATCCTGTCTAGTCTATTTATTTAGTCAGTCTTTCTGTCTATTTATCATCTATTCTGTCTGTCTTGTCTATTTATTTGTCAGTCTGTCTGTTTTGTCTACCTGTATGTCTCCCCTCTCTCTCTCTCTTTCTCTCTCTCTCTCCTTCCCTCCCTCCCTCCCTCTCTCTCTCTCTCTCTCTCTCTCTCTCTCTCTCTCTCTCTCTCTCTCTCTCTCTCGTCTATCTTGTTTGAAAATTTATTTGTCAGTTCATCTGGTATATTTCTGTGTTTCTCTGTGTGTCTACCTGTCTTGTCTGTCTATCTATGTGAAAAGGCATATACCAAATGAAGGCTTGCATGAAAGCAGCAGCCTTGGAGCACAGAGATGTCGGACTTCAAAATGGAGAAGGGTGTTTAGCAGGTTGGAGGGATCCCCGATGGACAGCTCATAGTCTACGCTGGTGTCCTTGGAATGTTGAGATACCAGAGAAAATGCACATTCTCTCCCAGTGGAGGATTCACAGGAACCCATGGACAACAGTCACACACAGGATGAGAAAGTGCAAAAAAGGGGGTGCTCTGTATGTTCAGAAGGATTAGCCACATCAGTGAGCTAAGATCACTGAGGTGAATTTCATCTGATTAGATCTGACTCATCATTCTAACCTTTCGACTCCTTTTTAGATCCTGGCTGTGTCATTCAGTGTGTTAGCTAATCCTCCCAGCTTTGTGTCCCTGGAAAATTTGATGATTATGCCATAAAAGCCTTCATCTAAGTCACCGACTAGAGTGTTTAACAGCATGAGAGGAAGTATGGTGTAGTGGATAGAGAGTGGGTTTCAGAGTCAGCAAGACCAGGGTCCAAGTCCTGACTTGGACATGTACTGGCTGTGTGATCCTGGGTAACTCACTTAACCTCTCAGTGCTTCAAGTAATTCTCTGAGAGATGTTATCTGAATTCGCAGAGGGAATTTCTTTACTGGATGTTTCCCATACCAAATAAATCACAGATTGGATTAAAAACAAAACGATTGAACAGTACAGAATATTTAAGTAAGTCTGCAGGAATTTCACTAGAGACCTACCTCCAAGTTCTACCTTTTACACTCATTAGCTATGTGACCCTGGGCTAATCTTTAACTTATATGAGCCTCAGTCACCTTTTTGTAAAGAGGGAGCAGAACTGGATGGTTTCAGGTCCTCCTTTCTGTTTTTATACGATCCTGTGAGCCAGTAATGATCAATTGCCCTCAGAGTCTGGTCATTCAGCCAATTCTGAATATACTGTCACTGGGCCCATATGTCGCCACCTTATCCACAAAGACAGCATAAGAAACTTTTGTCAAATGTTTGGCAATCTATGTAAACAGCATCTCTTAGGAAGCCTATCAATTTGTTGTGATACATTTTGGATGAGGCTGTGTTTGCTCTTGGTGGTCACAGGTTCCTTTTCTAGATGTGTACAAAATAAGTAGGTGATACTGGGTTTTATGATTTTCTCAAGAGAACTGAGTCAAATTTATATGAGTTCAAGTCACAGAATATGAACAGGCAGTTTTCAGATGAAGAAATCAAAGCTATCTATAGTCATACAAAAATGCTCTAACACTATTGATTAGAGAAATGCAAATTAAAACAATTCTGACCTACCACTCCATACCTATCAGATTGGCTAATATGACCAAAGAGGAAAATGATAAATATTGGAGAGGATGTGGAAAAACTGGGACACTCATGCACTCTTGGTAAGGTTGTGAACTGATCCAACCATTAAAATGATCTCCATGTGGAGAACAATTTGGAACTATGCCCAAAGGGCTATAAAACTGTGCATACCCTTTGACCCAGCAGTACCACTTCTAGGTCTGTATCCCAAAGAGATCATAGAAAAGAGAAAAGCACTCACATGTACAAAAGTATTTATAGCAGCTCTTTTTGTGGTGGCAAAGAATTGTTAATTGAGGGGATGCCCATCAGTTGGGAGATGGCTAAACAAGTTATGGAACACGAATGTAATGGAATACTATTGTTCCAGAAAAAAATTACAAGTGGGCAGATTTCAGAGAAACCTGGAAAGACTTATATGAACTGATGCAAAGTGAAGTGAGCAGAACCAGGAGAACACTGTATACAGTAATAGTAACATTTTGAGATGAGCAACTATGATTGACTCAGCTCTTCTCAGCAATATGATGATCCAAGACAATTCCAAAAGACTCTTGAAGGGAAATGCTATCCACATCCAGAGAAAGAACTGATAGAGCCTGAATCCGGATTGAAGCATACTATTTTCACTTCCTTTGGTTTTTTTCATGTTTTTTCCCTTTGTTCTGTTTCTTCTTTCACAACACGACAAATATGGAAATATGTTTTGTATGACTGCACATATATAAACAATATCGAATTGCTTACTGTCCTAGGGAGGAGAGATGGAAAAAAAGGGAGGGAGAAATTTGATGGAACTCAAAAGTTTATACAAAATGAATGTTAAGAATTATCGTTACATGTAATTGGAAAAAATAAAACGCTATTTAAAAAAATGATTTTTCTAGACTCCAGATTAACCTCACTGGCCTATAGTTTGCACCCTTTTCCCTTTTTTGAAAATTGAGACTTTTGTCCTCCAGTCTTGGGGCATTTTTCTTATTCTTTAGGGTCTTTCAAATGTCACTGATAGCTCAGCCATCATATCTGCCAGCTCTCGCTAGAACAGTAGTAATGGAATGATTACTCCCTACCTGCCTTGTGAATTTTCTAGTACTTCAGAAATGAGCTTTTATTATTATTACTGAGATTCACCTCATTCATCCTCTTTGAACCATTCTCTCCAACTCCTTCCTCCTCTGACATCCAACTGACCCCTCCCCTAACAGAATGCCTATTCCTACACACATTGCTTCCAACCTTGAAGGCGACTTAAAAAAGATAACTCTTCTTTTCCATTGGGGGGAAGTTTTTTGTTTCTTTTAAAGTCAAAATGACCTTCAGTTAAAAAAGGCAAACTAAGTTATAGAAACCTATTGCTGTGTGGCAGCTAGGGTGGATAGATGGTATAGTGGACAGAGTCAGGAAGACCTGAGTTTGAATGTGACCTACAGCCAGTGTGTGACCCTGGATCAATCACTTAACCTCTGTCTGTCTCTCCCTAGAGTGGCTGTGAGGATCAGATTAGATATTCGTAAAGAGCTGTGTAAACTTTAAAGCAGTCAATAAATGCTAATGGTTATTACTTTTTAAATTATTAAATATGATGATTACAGGTGGACTTTAGCATGCGAGTTTTGGAAGATTTCTACAGTGGAGACAGGAGGAGAAAGGAGGAGACACAAGTGTCTCTGTTGTTGGTAACCAAATTCCCATAATGCTGTGACCTTGTAGGGTTCCTTTATCATACTCTGTCCTGATCTGGTATCTTACAACTCATGCTGCTGTTGGGACCTTCTTGTGATAGGCACTTCTGGGAGGCCGAGGAGGCTCAATTGTGCTGGTGAATTCTGATCCCAGCTCTTGTTTCTTTGGTTGGCTGACCATGGGCCATGACTTGCTTCTCTGTGTCTTGGGTTTCCTACCTACTAAGGGAACACATTGGCCATTAGCTCATCCCAGGTGGGGACCACTACAGGTTACTGATGCAGCAAATCAGACCTGGGGGAAGAGCATGGGCTGTGGGATCAGGGGAAAATTAGCTTGACTCCCAACTCTGCCCCTTGGAAAAAACTTGCAAACATGGCTCATTCTGAAATGCTTTCTCATCATAGCGTCATTAAAGACATTGTAAAAAAATTATCTTATTTTTCATTTATGGAATAAAACTAGCATTTCCATAACAGAATAATAAAAAGATGATTGCACATGAAACTGCAAATCTATTATGTATAACATATATTCCTTTTAAATATAGAATAAAGTTATCATGTAAATTTCTTTTCTTTCTCTTTTTTCCCCTTCCCTTCTCCCCCTTGAGATGGCTATCATTAGGTGGCCAGGGTCCCTAACATCATAGGATCATTTAAAATTTTTTTTAATTTATTTTATTTTTAACTTATGGAATAAAACAAGCATTTCCATAACAGCATTATTTTAAAAAAGATGGCTGAACTTGCTATTCCTTTTAAATATATAATAAAGTTATCATGTACATTTCTTTTTTTCCCTTTTTTTTCTTCCCTCCCCTCCCTGCCCCCCCCCCCAAATGTCTGGGGTCCCTACCATCAGAGGACCATTGACTGGCAGCTGGAAGAGTCTTTAGTGGCTATCAAGTCCAACCCTCTTGTTCTATAGATGACAAAGATGAGGCTGAGCCTGGTGGGAATCTCAGGACAAGTGTAAAATACAGTAATTAAGCAGAGAGTAATTAAGCAGTACAGTAGGTAGCGCACCTGGCCTGGAGTCAGGAAGACCAGAGTTCAAATCCATACTCAGGCACTTACTAGATGTATGACCTTGGACAAGCACTTAACCCTGTCTGCCTCAGTTTCCTCCTCTATAAAATGAGATGGAGAAGGAAATGGCAAACTGCTCCAGTGTCTCTGCCAAGAAAACCCAAATGGGGTCACAAAGAGTCAGGTACAACTGAAGAACAGCGATAACTCCCCCTTGCCAGTCATAAGGAGTTCTCTCTAGCTCAGCTGGCACTCTAGAGGGCTTCAAGCCCCAAGTACAAGAAGGCTGATGAGACTTCAAAAACCAAACTAAAGCTGGTTTCCTGACTGATCCTTTGGTTTATTATGAAATATCCCAACAACACAGTATTAACAGACAGTGCAGTGGACCCTGCCCTGGGGAAACTTCCATTACCAAGATTTCAGATGGCCCCGCATTGCCCTGATGCCCACATTACCTGAGGCGTGTTCTCCGTATGCTTCCTGATGTCGTCTTCCCCCAGAAGCCATTCCAGGAGGATGGGGAGTCCTGCAGCCAGAGGGTCCCATTGAGGGAGCAGCTCACACAACAAGGCCACAGCCAAGTTCAGGGCCATTGGGGCATCGACCAAGCAGAAGGCGAACTCTAGAGACACAAAACACAGGCATCTTCCATAAAGGCTCCTCAGGGACCAGGGGAGACAAAGGCATCCCAGCAGCTAGGAATTGGTGGCATTTAAAGGTTCAAAGGCAGACATGAGCTGAGCTGGGCTGATCTAAAGAATATCAGTGCTTGGGGTCTTGTGACCACGAAAAGCCATTTCATGGCTTGAAGGTTCAGTTTTCCAACCCACCTCCACCTAGGAAATGTTAATAATACATGTACTACCTACCTCGTAAGGCTGTTATGAGGAAAGAACCATGTAAAATTTAAAATATCACACAAATATGAGCAAAGATGATGAAGATTCAACTTGGAGTCCTGCTATATGCACAGTTAGAAGGAGTTCTCATTCAAAGGTTTAGAGATGCACACCAATTCACCACAGCTTAATCACACAGCTTAGACTTAGGCATATACAGGGCTGGCCCTTATGTGTAGGCAGACTGGACAGCTCCCTAACTGGAAAGCTCTCTAATCATCCCAAGGAAACTCCCCCATTACCAGTGCCTGAATTCTACCATTAAGGATTTGGGGGGGGGGGGGCTCCTTAACTCTACCCAGGCTGAAAGTGCAGTGGCCACTCATGGCCCAGTCCCAATACTGATCAGCACAGAAGCTTTAACTTGCTGTTTTTCTGACTTGGGCCAGTTTTCTTCTCCTTAGGCAGCCTGGTCGCTCACCACATTGGACTCAGTTCAGACACTTGGTCAGCTTTAGCCCCGTTGCAGTTTAGAACTTCTGAACTCAGGTGCTCCACCAGCCTCAGCCTTCTCTAGATGCATTAAAGATTAATTCCTTGGCTTGCCTCTTCCCATACTCTCAGAGTAAACCCTACCCCCAGAGGTAACAAAGACATCTTAGAATGAATGAGTTCATCACATACCATCCCTCCCTAATAAGCGGGACCCTGCCAGCCAGCATAAGGACACTGGGTACCTAGGGAAGGGAGGAAAAGATGTTAAAAGACAACTTCAAAGACCACTATTTGCTTTGGGATGGGGGGTGGAGCAGAATGAGTGTGTGTATATAGAGGGGGGGCACGACAGTGTGTGTGTGAGGGGGAAAGTGTTAATTACCTGGAAGCTATTATAATGTGTCCAAGGTCACACAGGTGGTAAGAGCTGGTCTTCTGAACTCAAGCTCCCCCCAAGTCTAAACCTTTTTCAGTACACAATGCTCTCTCTCAAATGGAAAGGAGCCACCCCTTGGGGACCCACATGGACAAGAGATCCGGGTCCGATCCAGTCTGCACACAAAGATAATCTCTCTTTCTGCTGGGACATAAAAGGACCTAGACCCCATTCATTCACTGTCACCCTCTGCCAGCAAACATCTGCTCACCACCAATTTCCAAACTAGAAATGACTAGGGCACATGGAGAGAAGCTTTTGAGTTGAGTAGGATTTTCATCTCACACCCAAAGTTTTAGAGTGGCCTCAGGCTTGTGCACCTCGTCGCCAGCAGCATAAAGGAAGCGAGCAGAGACGTTCAGGAGGAAAAGCAGAATTTAGTGCACAAGGCCTGGCCCTTTCTAACAAGCTGGGGGGATTAATAATAACACAGCAGTGCAGGTGTACCTAGGGTGAGGTGGGTGGGGGTGACCACTCCTAGTAGGACAATAATAATACCTGAGGTTGAGATGGTGCTTTATACACATTATCTCATTGGAGCCTCACAACAGCTCGGTGACAGTAGGCCGTTCAGGTGTTATTATCTCCCATTTTACTGATGAAGAAGCTAAGACTCGGGGGCAAAGCGAACTAACTGGCCTGTGGTTACACAGGTAGTGTTTGATGCAGGACCCGAATCCAAGCCTCTTCTGACTCTAGAAGCCCAGCGTTCTATCCACTGGGCTGTACTTCCTCTCAAGCACAGAGAAAAAGGTAGCCAGCCACACAGCAAAACTGTGGACGACCAATAAACAGGATTAGCCTTGGATGTGGGTGGATGTGCCCTCAAATAACTCCCTCACTTGGTCTGCTGATGCCTGAAATTCCACCATAAAAATTTCATTTCTTTGGCATAAGACTTTGTTCCATTATAAAATAACGTCCCTCTTGGAAGGCCCCCTCGTTCAGTTTTATTCAGTTGCATTCACATCACTCTGTCTGCTATAACCTGTTGCTTCTTAAGGACGACGATTGGGGGAGGAGATGCTAACTTGACTCTGCTGCAGAGAACTGGCCTTGTCCAAGTGGAAGTGTGCTGTAATGGAAACCACATTGAACCTGGACTGAGGAGGCCTGGGGTTCAGTGCTAGCTCTCAATGACTCACCATATGACCTGGGGCAATTATTTCACTTCTGGTTCTCAGTTTCCTCATCTGTAAAAAGAGGGTGTTGGAAAGGAATCTAGTAACTTGATGATCTCTAAGGCTCCTTCCAGTTCTGGGAATCTGTGAAATGTTTGTTCCATACCTATGATGTGCCCAGTTGTAATGCTAGCATCTGAGGGTGGAGGGTGGGAGTGGGTAGTAAAAAAAAAAAAAGTGCTTCCTGGTCTCTGGCAGCTAGGAATAAGGAAGATGACCAGAAGCATCAAAGTGGGATGGACTGGAAGGTGGAGAGACTAAGGGTGTTTTATGTAATAATCCAGGCAAGAGAAAATCATAGGACTGGAGAGTAGGAGATGAAAGGGACCTTAGAAATGACCTCGTCCAACCCCTTTGTTTTCATAGATGGGGAAACAGACCCAGAGATATGGAGTGATCTGCCCAAAGATCCAGGATTCAAATGCAGGTGCTCTAGCTCTAAATTCACTGTCCTGCTGCACTGCCTCCTTGGGGAGGGCCTGAACCCTAGTTCAAGCAGAGTGAGGTGGTGGGGATGCCCAGGCAGAATTGATAGGGCCCGGTAAAATACTGTATGGAGGAAAAGAAGGAAGTTGTAGATGCTCCTGAGACTTTCAGTTTGGGAGATTAGGAGGTAATGGTGGGGAGATGATGGTGCCCTTAACAAGAAGGGGGCAGTCAGGAGAAGAGAGCAGGTTTTAGGGAAGGATGATGAGTTCATGTTGAGACATGTTGAGCTCAAAGTGCTGGTGGGATACCTAAAAGAAGACACCCATCCACTAGGTCCTTACCATCCTACGGAAATCATTCTTTCAAAGGCAACCAATGACTTTTTAAGTCATCAGATTCAATAACTTCTTGATTTCTGCAGCATTGGACACTTTACCATTCAGTCCTAAAACTCTCTTGGTTTTTATGACAATTCATTTTCACCTCAATCCCACAATTCAACAAGCATTTATTAAGCTCCTACTAGATGTAAGGCACCATGGTTGGTACTGAAAATACAAAGACAAAATGAAACAGCCCTTGGCCCCCAAGAGTTTCTCTTCAGTGCATTCCTGGTTCCTCTGCCTTTGACTATCCCTCCTCTGTCTCCTTCACTGGCTCCTTTGCCTCCTGCTGCCCCCAAAAGCTCCGTCTGGGATCAATTACTCTCTCTCTCTCTCTCTCTCTCTAATCCCACCATTTGTGCTGTCACGGAGGGGTGGTCTCCCAACCCCAAGGCTTAACCTATCACTTCTCTGTGAATGATCCCAAACCTCTCCCTTTAGCGTGCAGCTAAGACCTATGTCTCCAACTTGCTTGCTGGACAGACTCTATCAGTGAGTGTGTTAAAGGAGGCTGACAGCGAGGAAAAGAAGGAGCATTACTGTCACTGGCTTAGGCTTCACTTTCATCTGAATGTCATGATGCAGACTGGGTTTGTCAGTCAGGGGTCAAATTGGAGTTCGGGATGGATCACTCACTGTAACCACAGTGGAAAGAAAGCTCCTTTTCTGCCTTTGTAGTCTCAGTCACTAACACAGTGCCAGGCAAACAGTAAGTGCTCAATAAATGAATTATAAATAAATGAAAATAAATAAATTGAGTTGAACTGAATTGAAAAATGCTCTTTGAATTAGCTTTCCTACCTAGGATAGTATAAAATGTGCCAAATTCTTCTCCAGGCCACCGGTGAGGTGGTACCACACCACTACCTCAAGTGTGGAAGACAGAAATGATCTCCTAATGGTTTCTCTGGCTCCAGTCTCTCCCCACTCTAATCCATCCAGCAGCAATGGATTCAGAAACATCCAGAAAGTGCCTACTATGTGCAAGGCACTGAGCTAGGGAAATGGGGACTGGGACCCAATCTATGTCTTAAATGGTGTAAGGAACTTCCAGATGAAGAAACTCCCTTTCCGGGCGCTGGGTCACAGCTCCTGCCCTGGAGGAATTCACAATTTCACAGAAGGAAATGCCACATGTAGTCTTCCTGAAACATCAATTTACAGAAATAATTCTTTTTCTTCTCTCCTCCTTAGTGCCCTCACTCCTTTTCCTTTTGTGTGTTAGTGAAAAGAGTGTGATTAAGGTGGTTTTTGGGGCCTCATGGGTGGGTAGCTAGGGACGCTGGAGCAATTCTAGCCCAAACCACCCTGATCCCCTTGGGGACTCTGAGGGCAGAGACTGTGTTGTTTTCATTTTTGTGTTCCTGGCACCAAGATTAGTGCTTTGAACATGTTTTTTTGTTCGGTTGTGTCCAACTCTTCATGACCCCATGGACTATGTTGTCTATGGGGTTTTCTTAGCTAAGATTCTAGAGAGGTTTGCCATTTCCTTTTCTAGTAGATTAAGGCAAACAGAGGCTAAGTGATTTGCCCAGGGTCACACAGGTAGAGAATTTTGAAGAGGTCAGATTTGAACTCAGGACTTCCTGACTCCAGGCTCATTGCTCTATCCACTGAACCATCTAGCTGCCTCCTTGAACATGGTAGGTTCCTAATAAGGTTTAATGAATGAATGCATATTGAATTAATTTATCCAACAGTTACTCACCGGGCTTGTACGAAGCTAAGTACTATGAGGGAATACAAAAAAAGGAATGTTAACAGAAGTGTTACCAGAAAGAACACTGGTGTAGTGTTAGAAGGCCTGAGCTCAACTCCTATCTTTGACATATATGCTCTCTAATCCTGCAAAGCCTAATTGAAAACCCACTTCTTCCACTGGTGTACTTAACTATTCCTGTCCTCTCTTTTCCAAACATATCCTTTGGGCCACCCACTTGGCTTTCAATTATATTCTGTCTTGTCCTGTTTTCCAAACATTTGCTGCACTAATCTTGTTTTCTCCTTAGATGCTAAGTTCCTTAAGGACTGAGGACAAATCATACAATATGACTTCACATTTAATGCAGGGCTCTATAGCCTTCCAATAAAGTCCTACTATAGGGCTACCTTGTAACACCTGGATTCTCAAAGGGCTATGTCAGTGGAGTTCAAGAATGGTTCAGTGATAGCCTCTATGTCTATGGTCCCAGGAACAACTCACCTAAGTTTGGAGAGGCATCGAGCAGGCTAAAGAATGATTAAAAAAAAAATTTGGCTACAGTGGCTCTTAAAAGATTATTGCTAAGTAATGGATATGTGTGTATGTGTGTCTCTGTGTGTGTGTGTATCTGTGTGTCTGTGTGTACTAATGCAAGCTGCTTTGGTGAAGGAAGTACCCACACTGGAGAAATAAGTTGTGAACTACTTAAGTGTCTTTTACAGCAATGGTTCTCAAATGAAATGTCATGGCCCCCCTTGTGTGTGGCGAATTCACTAGGTTTGCTGTGACATTTTGGATGTCATGTTATTAAAAGAAAATTTATATATTGTTTTCATTAATATAAATATTACTTCCCTTGCATGTGTAAGGTAGTGACTATAGTATTTGAAAAATAAATAAATCTTGTCTTTTATATATACACAGTAATCTAAAAATACAACAGATTTTGAAATCACAAAGAACTTGCCAAAAAAAAAAAGGCCAGTCTTAGGAAAATGTACATGTGGGAATATCCGTACAGTCCTGTAGTGAGAAATAACTACTCTAAAAGCAAAAAAGAAGATTACAGCGTCAAGTTCAGCGATGGACACATAGTAGGAGCTCTAAAAATACTTGTTGGATTAGCTCAGCTCCAAACTGGAATAGGACAGCAGCTGAAGAGGATCCAGGGAGAGAGGCTCCTTCAGGAGGGTACTCCAGACACCTTCCTCTCTGTCACCCATGGAGGCCGTGACAGGTGACCTAGCTGACACTGTCCAATATAAACATTTTGTTCAGTGTGACCTTTCCCTGATGAGACAAGCAAGTGTCTTAGGTGTAGGGAGAGAAGAGAAAAAACACTATCATGTGACATTCAAGGGTGAATGCTTTGAAGAACTATCAAATTTGGGTGTTTAAGTCTTTTTGGTTTGTTTCATAGCTGTTTCCTTACAGAAGAAGCAAAAAGGCCAGTTCTCTACTCTTTTCCTTGAAAAAAATCAGACCTCCCACAGATGCTTTCAGATGCAAAAAAATCCCATCTGATCATACCAGATGTAAACATTTTTCCTTTGTGATCTATTATGTAACTAGAAAACTCCATGCAAATTTTTCTGGTTTTTTTTTTAGGGCCATAAAAACCCTCTATTTTTGGTAAGCTGCAATACAATGGAATTAAAAAAAAAATACAGATCCCACCCAGAATCACTGCATAAACACATTCTTTTTTACTAAGTGAAAAATTTTAAATGGATATAGCAAATGACAACAAAGTTTAATGAATATTTTATAGGAGAGAAAGATCTGTGTTTTCTACCTATCTACGAATAAATTAAGCTGTAGTTTATTACTTATTCATTCAATGTCGCTGTTGGTCAGTCATTTTTCAGTCACGTCTGACTCTTCATGACCCCAGATAGAGTGTTCTTACTGGAGGGATTTGCCATTTCCTTCTCCAGCTCATTTTACAGATGAGGAAACTGAGGCAAACAAGATGAAGTGACTCACCCAGGGTCACACAGCTAGTAAGATTTGAACCTAGGAAGACGAATCTTCCTGACTTCAGGTTGGACACCCTATCCGCTGTGCCATCTAGCTGCCCATTCATTCAATACCTATAAATAAAAAGTTAAAAACTTATAAAAAGCCTTAATTGCTTCTAACTCCTCCACCTCAACCACATCATACACAGCAGATAAGGAATGAACAAAAGCAAATACCGAATGTGAATAAAATCTGGGAAAAAAGGCAGCGGATTAAGGGGCTCACAGACCGTGACAGGAGTGATCCTTGAGGTTGGCCTCACTCAGTCTAATTCACTAGACACTTCAGTGCCTACTGTGTGTAAAACCCAGCTTTAAGCTCCAAGGGAACAAAAGTAAAAGAGGATACTTCCTGCTCTCTGGAACCTTAGATCCTCGAAATGAGAAGTGAGCGTACAGCTTTGGACCCAGAAAGCAGTTGAAAAAATGTACATCCCTCCTTGCTCAGAAGAAAGAGAGATTATAGGAATGAAATACTGCATATCAAGGGAAGTCAAGAAGCATTTATTAGGGATTTAAGGACCTATTTATTATTATTAAGGACCTATTTATAAGCTAGGCACCATGCTAAGTTTGGGGGATACCAAGAAAGGCAAACACAGTCCCGGACCACAAGAAGCTCACATTCTAATGGAGGAACAACATGAAATGAAAACAACTTCGGTCCATAGAGGACACAGTACACAACTATGGAGACAGACAAACAGGGGGTATATCAGCATATGTAAATATCAGAGGCAATATCAGAGTAAGTAAAGGGGAGTACAGTGTAAGAAGACAGAAAACGTAGGAAGGGGCCAGGTTGTGAAGGGCTTGGAAAGACGGAAGATTTTATATTTGATCCTAAAGGTAATAGGGCATGGCTAAGCGGCCCAGTGGATATAGCACTGGGCTTGGAATCAGGAGGACTCCTCTTCCTGAGTTCAAACCCAGCCTTAGACACTTACTAGCTGTGTGACCCTGGGCAAGTCACTTAACCCTGTTTGCCTCGGTTTCCTCCTCTGTCAAATGAGCTGGAGAAGGAAATGGCAAACCACTTCAGTATCTTTGCCGAGAAAACCCCAAAATTGGGTCAGGAAGAGTTGGACATGACTAAAACGACTGAATGACAACAATCACTGGACACAAAGGAGAGATCCAGATAAAAATCTTTTAAGAAAATGTGAGGAGGGGGAGAATACTTTCAGCAGGGGATACAGGGACATGGGGATCAGGAAAGGCTTCATGGAGGCTATGGCACCTAGGTGGATCCTTGAAGGAAGAAAAGGATTCTGAAAGGCAAGAATTAAAAGAGTGTATTTCAGGTATAGAGGGTGACCAGTACAGTTTGGCTGGAGCCCATGAAGGGGCAGCTGAGTGGCAGAGTGCTAGGCTTGGAGTCAAGGAGACCTGAGTTCAAATCCAGCCTCAGATACTTCTGAGCTCTGTGACCCTGGGCAAGTCACTTAACTTCTATTTGCCTCAGTTTCCTCATCTGTAAAATGGGGATAAGACAAGCACCTCCCACCCAGGGTTGTTGTGAGGATCAAATGAGACAATTTCTGTAAAGCCCTTAGCACGGTCTCTGACACATAGTAAAACCTATATAAACATTACTTAGCATCATCGTTATCATCATAGGAGTAATGTGAAATGAGTTTGGAAAGGTAGGCTATAATTTTACACAAAGAAAACCAATTCAGCTAAAATTAGAAAGGAAAGGATTTACTGAAAAAAAAAGCTCTTTACAAGTTTCTCTGATAAAGTTCACATTTCTAAGATATATAAGGAATCAATTCAAATTTATAAGAAGAATCATACCCCAACTGATAAATGGTCAAATGACACAGTCAATAGATACACATTTATTAATTGCCTTCTAGGTTCCAGGCATTGGGCTAAGTGCTGGGTGAAATCCAAATGCAGTCCCTACCTTTAAGGAATTCACAGTCTAATGAAGGAGATAACAAACAAACAAGATAGAGGACACGGTTTTCAAAGGAAGAAACCCAAGCTGTTGATAGTTATGTGAAAACGCTAATAATTAAAGAATTGCAAATTAAAGCACATTTGAAGTTCCACCACATACCCATTGGATTGGCAGTTAACAGAAAAGGAAAATGACAAATGTTGGAGGGGCTGTGGGAAAACAGGCAAATTAATGCACTGTTGGTGAGGCCATGAATTGGTCCATTGGTTGGACTCCAACCATTCTGAAAAGCAATTTGGAACTATGCCCCAAAGTCACTGAACTGTGCATGACAGTCAAAAGGGTCAGAAAGAAGAAAAAGACACCAAAGTACAAAATATTTATAGCAGCTCTTTTGGTCATGGTGAAGATCTAGAAACTTAAGGGGGCACCAAGGGTCACACAGCTATTTGGGAATGACTTGACAGATTATGGTATATAAACATAATGGAACGCTATTATAATGTAAGAAAGGATGAAAAGGATAGTTTCAGGGAAACCTGGGAAGATTTGTATGAACTGAAGGAGACTGAAGTGAGCAGAAAGATAATTTAGATAATAACAACAGCTTTGTAAAGACTAGCACATTTGAAAGTCTTAAGGTCTCTGACCAATGCAATGACCAGCCATGATGCCCAAGGACTAATAAACATCTACACTACCTATCTTCTAACAGGAAGGCAGGTGATGGACTCAGTGTATGAAATGAGATGTACATTTTTGTACATTACCAATGGAGGGACTTGTTTTGACTATGTACATTTTTAAAAATTAATAAGCATTATCTCTCTCTTACCTCCACCCACCTCCAACTGAGAAAAAAGAAAACAAAACCTCTGTAACACATATGACTGTATCTCCTAGAATGCTCACCCACCACAGGAGTGGCGTACCTCATACGCTTCTTGTACTTTTGGTGCAGAATACTACGTTTTGGTGTTTCTGTTGTAAGTATCACGAGGGCAGGGACTCTGGTTATCTCTGTATCTCTCTTGGTTCTTGGTATAGTGCTTTATACATAGTAAGTACTTAATAACTATAATAAGTACATTACTTAATAAACACAGCAGGTACATTATTAATAAATTGATTTTGAATGAATAAATGAATACATCAGTGAACCGGGGAAGCAAATACTGGGGGATAGGAGAACAAGATATGAGAAGGAAAAAATTCCCACCCTGCCTTTGGAAAACTTACAGTCTTGTTGGTGAGGATGTGAATACCAATGATAGCTGCCATTCACATAGTGCCTTAAGGCTTGCAAAGAACTTTACATATAGTGTCTCATGGGACTCTCCTAACAGCCCTCTAACGTTGATCCTATTATCACCATGATTTTGCAGATGAAGAAACTGGACATACAACTGGAGAAGATGAGCTAAGCCAGGACCTGACAGACCATCCATTATAGACTAGGAAAACCCCCTTAAACAACCCTGAAACAAAATACTCAAGTGACTTTTACAAATTTACCAACTTGGGATAAGAAAAAGCCCCCGAATACCTATTATTACATCACTTATGAGGCTAAGTCAGATAAAGATGCCCACCTAAACTGGTATAATTTCACAGAACTGCAGTCTCTGAGTTGGAAGGGAACTCAGAGCTTGTTTAGTTTCAACCCACACCCCCAAAAGATTTTCCTCTCCAGTATACCTGACAAATGATCTTTGTGACTTTGACTGAAGACCTCTAATGGGACTAGGGGTGGGAAGAGGTGGTAGGAGGCCACTACCTTCCAAGGCGTCCCATTCCACTTTGGAGTAGCTCTAATTGTTAAGAAATATTTCCATACATAAAACCAAAATTTCCCTCTTTGCCATTTCCATTCACTACTCCCAGTTCTGACCTCTGTGACCGACTATAACAAGCCTAATCCCTTTTCCACAGCTCTCCCCTCCACCCTCCAGTCTGTTCCACAAACAGGCACAAACCCAAGGCCCTTCTCTTCATGTTCTCCTGTTTATCACTGTCCTCCTTCAAATGTGGTGCCCAGGACTGGGCACAATTCTTCAGGTGTGGGCCAACCAGGGCAGAGTACCAGCAGGCCTATAATGTTTTTATTTCTGGGAACTAAGCCTATCAATGAAACCCAAGAATGGGTTTTTTTTTCTAGAAAATCTAGCTATTTGAGGCTGCCATATCACACTGAGCCTGTAGTCTACTGTCTCTGACCCTATTCACCACCACCTTCATCTTGTTCAGACAAATTCCTATCTGGCCATGCTTCCCCTCCCTGGCATTAAATGGTTACACCTTGTAGAGCCTTCACTCTGGGTCCCTAGGCACCACCTAGGCACTTCCCTTTCTGAGAGAAAGGTCTAGGTCTGATTGAATTGTTTTATAGACAGACTCAATCTGTAAGCTTCTTTCTCTTCTCTCTCAAGCTCGTTTATTCAACCAACATTTACTGGGTACCTACTAGAATCACTGAATGTGACAGAACTCATCTAGTCCAGCATTCTCATTTTACAAATAAAGAAAAGGAGGCCTAGAAAAAATTAAGCGCCTGGTTTAAGGTCACAAGGTCACAATTAGTGGCAGAGCGAAGGCTCCTGTCTCCCCATCCCTGCTTTGATACACTATACATTGGGGTGGGCAGACAGGAAGGTGAGGTGAGAGAGGATGGGAGAGGGAGTAGGTAAGTACCACATGACCCTGAAGGCACTTCGGAGCTCGGAGTCTCTCTCTCTCTCTCTCTCTCTCTCTCTCTCTCTCTCTCTCTCTCTCTCTCTCTCTGTTCCCTTCCTGTGACCTCACTAATTTCCACACGTGCTTCCTTTTTCTCAGCGTTATACCTCCCTCCTTCTTTTGTCCATCCAGGTACAGATGGACAATCTGAAATTCCAAAACTTTCTTGCTCTCAAAGCTTATTTTGGAGCTCCTTCTTGGGCACCCTGATTAGATTTGTCAAGATAGATACCCAGGCATTTTTGACGGGCTTA
Source organism: Phalanger gymnotis (assembly GCA_028646595.1). NCBI lineage: Eukaryota > Metazoa > Chordata > Mammalia > Diprotodontia > Phalangeridae > Phalanger > Phalanger gymnotis. Next base: position 280,410,153 of record CM053625.1, on the reverse strand, counting down.
GATTCTTAGCTTTCTCCCTTCCAGATTCTCGCCACAGGGCTAGGGCAGATTCAGAGAAAGACGCTAAGAAAGGAAACATCCCCCACTGGGTATTGCTGAGCAATACTCCCCATGACACCAGTCCCAAGGAGCAAAAAGGCACTGGGGGAAGGGAGAATGGCCAGTGGTTAATTCAGGTTTCCAACCTTAGCCCTACTGAAACTGATCTCCCTAAGATCACCTATGAACTCTCAACTGCTAAAGCAATCTCCTTTCAGCGCCTTCGGACACTGCTGACCATTGCTTCCTCCCTCCCAATCCCTCTTCCCTCGCCTTCAGTGATGCTATTTTCTCTTATCCAACCATCCTTCTTAGGTTTCCTTTGCTAGATTTTCATCTGTATATATCCGAAGTCTGTCCTGAAATCCAGTGGTGCATTGCCAACTGTCTGCTGGACAACTCAACCTAGACGTCCAATTGGCATCTTACACTCAATGTGTCCAAAACAAAATTCATTCTCTTTCCCCCTTCTCTTACCCTTCCTCCAAATCACCCTAAGGATGCCTCCATGTTTCTTGTTGACCTTTCCATGCCATATCATCCTGATATACCACACAAAGGAATGAATGGAAAACATTTACAGAATGCTTGCTATGAATGAGCACTGCACTAAATGCCAGAAATAAAAATTTAAAAAAAGCAAGATAAACCCCCCACCCCACCCCAAGGAGCTTACATTCTATTAGAGGAAGTACATAGAGGGGAATGGTGTCTGGAGAGGAATGTTTTGTTTAGGGAAGACACAGTGATGATAAGTGTTTTCAATTGATTAATTGGTCTTTCCCAGGAATGTTAGTGTTCATTCCATTAGATTCAGAAGGAAGGCTGCTAGAGTGTAGTGTGGGGGCTTTGGGCGTGGGGAGCTACGAGACACAATGAATATAGCACTGGGCTTGGAATCAGGAAGACCTGAGTTCAAATCAGCCTCAGATGCTTACTCGCTCTGTGTTCCTGGGCAAGTCAGCAAGTCACTTAACCTCTGCCTGCCTCAGTTTTCTTAACTGTAAAATGAGGATAATAATATGGGGATAATAACAATTCCCAGGATTGTTGCGAAGATCAAACAAGATAGTATTTGTAAAGCACTTAGCAAGGTGCCTGGCACATAGTAGGTGCTTAATAAATACTTGACAGGAGCACAAGGCCTCAGGGCAGAAGCTGGGGTGCACAAGTATAACAGCATGGCTGGGAGATGGCCTGAGAGTGAGCCCTTGCTAGGCCTTGTGGATTCTACCTCTGCATATCTGGTATACCTATCTCTCCACTCACCTGACCACCACCTTCATCTCGTTCCTGGACTATTGCTTCCCTGCTTCCAGTCTCTCCAACCCTTTCTAATCCATCCTCCTCATAAATGCCAAATCAATATCCCTAAAACATGGGCCTGACTATGCTCAGAAATCTTCAGTAGCTCCCTACTGGTTTTAGGATAAAATGTTAATCTTTAGCCTGGCATTTAAACCCCTCCAAAGTCAAGCTCCTATTACCTTTCCAGACATATTCCACATCACCCCTCTTCATGAAATCACCAAGGTCAGCCAAACTAGCTTATTCCATAATGCCTGAACTCAACATTCTAGGTCCCACATTCTTGCAGAGGCGAAATCCTTTGCTTGGAATGCTCTCCCCTCCTCCCTTCTGCCTCTTAAGATCTCCAGCTTCCTTCAAGGCTCAGCCCAGGTACTACCTACTACTACTTAGCACCTCCCCGTCCCCATCCCACTCTCCTAACTCAAATTAACTTGGATTTATTGATCTGGGTACACATCATATCCTACTTTCTACATCAGGGGTTCTTAACCTGGGGCCTGTGAACTTGTCTTATAAAACATTTTGGTAACTGTATTTCAATATAATTGGTTTTCTTTGCAATCTTTTGTGTTTTATGATTTAAAAACATTTTTTTCTGAGAAGGGGTCTGCAGGCTTCACCGAACTGCCAATAAAGGCTAAGAACTGTTCTGATAAAATGTAAGCTCTTAGAGGGGCTGCTTTGTGGTTGTCTTCATAGCCCTGGTACCTAACATAGTGCTTTGCACATAGCAGGCATTAAAAAAAACCATATTGGTTGAAATGAATGGAACTAAATTGAGAGAAAAAAAAGCACCCTGACCTCACGGTTTGTTCACAGTTGTTGTCTCTAGACTCAGGAGAGGAAGGTCTCCAAAGAGGGAAGGCCAAGACAGCTCTGCAAATGGAGGGTGGTCTGGCCCAGCCCTGAAGGAGGGAATGCTCCTTCTTCTGCACCTCCTCACACTCAGTAATAAAGCATGATGCTTCCACCTCTGAAATCACCCACCAGGTGGGATCTCACGTGTAAGTGAATCCCTTTAAATATACTTCTGCATCTGACAGCAGAGATCAGATCACAGCGTTCCAACAAGAAAACTCTTTCCTGGAATTACGTACAACTAATCGTCTGGTTTTCATTTGACTGCCTGGGTCTGTTTCATAACTCTGCCTTTTCATGATAGCTTTAAAGAGAGGCCATCCCCTGACATAATGCAATAACAATGAGCGCAGATGCATCTGCGAGCGGCACCCTTGAAATCTGTTGGTGGAGCTCATTGTTTTTTTGTTTTTCCCCCTTCCTTAAGACTCATTTGGGTTCCCAACTTCATCATGCCTACCCTCTCTTTAACCTAGAATATTCATCTGAGAATGGAAATCAATGAATCTACATATATTTACTGAGCTCAGTATTGTGTGCTGTGCTAGGTGCCACAAAGGATATAAAAAGATGAGAAAAGCAGCAGCCTCTGCTTCTGCTGTCAGGGAGCTTACACTCTTTGGTGGCAGCTGGGAAAGGCCTAAGAGACAAATTCACTCTATTGTCATCTTCGACGTCCCATCATCACCGTCACCATCACCACCACCATCATCATCACCATCATCGTCCATGAGTCCTTAGCAAACAATGTCACCTTCACATCTCCAGAATGTGAGCTAATAATGCCTAAGGGAAGTATTTTTAGTGAACCCCTTCAGGCCTGTGTCTAGTTCCTACCTAGTGGCATTTAGCTAGCTGTATATGTAATATGCATGAATTTGGAATGGATTGTCTGGAATCTCAGAAAGATGTCATGCTAGAGGGCAGTCAGATCTTGGTGGGACAAAATTACTCTGATTCATCTCACCTTTCCCATTGGATTAAAAACTGCCTGCACATGTTGCTTCCAAGGACAGGTCCGAGTATCTTTCCCCTTCCCCTCACTCATACCGCCTTGAGGAGACTTTTATGGAAGCTGCAACATAAAGGCAGCCCCCAGCAGCAATGCTAATGACTGTCTGTCTCAAATCACTTGGGACTTGAGGGCCCAAGTCCTGTTCATCTTGGGCTGGGCTACAGAGAAGAGGCTACGGCACCTCCATCCCTCTACTGAACATGTGCTGGAATGTTGTCCACAAGGAGTCAAGTTGTGGGGAGCTCCTGACATCTTTTTCATCACCTCCGACATAGCATTGTGATAATAGCACCAACACCAACAAGGACAAGGCATTTTTGTTTTGGGAGTGGTGGTGGTGGTTAACAAAGGTCCCTGATCTGGTACTACTGGAGAGAAGTGTTATATTTTTAGCCTTGTAAACATAGCTAACACCCAAGGGCAGGAGTGCCGTGTATATATACAATAGACATGTGTGTCCTACCCTTTGTTTGAGGTGCCTGCCGACTCTGATCAGTCACTGGTGCCAACATGAGAAAACAATTCTTTCCCTAACTATGCAACACAAGAGTGGTTTTACTTTCTGGCAAATTCCCAAGCCATAATTAATGAGGAACGCCAGTTGAGGAATGCTTGGGTTACGAGAGGCTTTGATCTCATTCTCTATTTCTCTCCCTAACGTGATTTTATATTTTTATAGCTTGCTGGGTTTTTATTTTTTGTGTTACTATTGTTTTGTTTTTTCTTTAAAAATTTTTTTTTAATTGTTTTCTACAGCCTTGATGGCAGTAGTGATGTTGCTGCTGCTAAGGTATGGGGCTCCACAGTTTCGAGTTGGCAGTAAGCTAAGTCCAACTTAGCGCAGCTGAAGGGAGAAGGTGCTGGTTAAACCACCATGTGCCTCAGAACCCAGAACCACTGTGACTAACGGATGGCAGACACTCACTTCATCCAAGTATCAAAGCTGGAATGTTGTGGCCTCTAACGCTCTATTTCCCACGGGCTCTGTGAATTCCAGCTTTCTGAGGCCCCCACTCATTAGCATGTTTTCAGCATGAGGGATGCATTTGTGTTTAACAGGTCACAGGACTATTCTTGGTGAAAGAGAAACAATCTGAGGGTGAGTGAGGCTTCCTTATTTCACTCTTACAAAAGGTGAGGGATCTGGGAGGGCAGATTTCTTTGTGCAGCCACAATTGCTTGGAAATGAGTTATCCTCAATAACTCACGTGCCTCTTAGCTGGTTCCTGGAGTGGGAAAGCCCTCGTGTCTCCCCCACAAGAGCCTGGCCAAACTGTAGTCAGGCCAAACTCCTCTACACAAGGAGATGCTGCGGGAGACACATCAAGCCCCTCAGCTTCTCTTAAATTACAAGTCGTGTCTACCTTCTTTGCCTGAAAGGAGAGCTCACTCCGGAGAATGCTACCCTGACTCAATGACAAGAGGAATGGGACCCTTTAAAAGGAAAAAGAAAGGTTTCCTTTAAGACTCAAGCAGAAATTGTTTTGTAACTCTCTGATGTACTTATCATGTAATGATGGAATCTTGAGAAGAGAGGCTCTTTAACATCCCAGCTAACACAAGAATTCTATCTCTGACATCCACAGGAAGTAGAAATCTAGCCTCTGTTTGAAATTAGGATCATTCGTTTCAAGAGCTGGAAAGGACCTCAGAGATGACCTACTGTAAAAGTCTCATTTTACTCATGAGCAAAGGAAGATGGACAGGTGGTTAAGTGACCGGCCAAGGCCAAAATACACTTTAGAGAGTTAGATCAGGGGACTTCTTGGCTCCTTATCTAGCAGCCTGTCAACTAAACCACACCACCCCTACTTTTCTACAGTGAAAATACCTTCCAGACTAGGATGAAATCCCAGGCCGTCTGCCAGACTAGCCTCTCCAAAGGGGTGCACCAGAGGCCAGAAACCAGGCCCTGGGTCAAAGAGGGATGAAATCTTGTACTAAAGTATAAAGCAAGAAAGCAAAAAGGCCATGGGACCCATGACTGGTGCTTGACACAGGGCTGCAGGAGGGAGCCATTCCACCAGTAACTGTTGAGACACCACCAAAAAGGAAATCCAAAGGGGAGAGAAATGATTTCAAAAGTAGAGAGAAATACAAGGATTCAGGTGTTCGCTTAGGCTGGCCAGACTGGGGCTAGCGGAGTGGGGACGCTCAGACCACTGCTATGTCCTCCTTCCCTTCCTTTCTAGAAAGGGCAGATTCCCTATCCCCTTCATTACTTCCATTTGGAATCTACCCTCAAGAGATATATTTTAGAACATGTTTATGCCAGTTATGAAGATTTGGTTCCTATTTAGGGACAGTGAAACCTGAGGAAAACATGAACCCCGCCCCCTCTCTTTTCCCACAGTTAACTCCTAACTTAGCTCTTCATTAGCCCCTGTCTGGACTGCTGAAGTTCTTCCCTCCAATTCATCTTCATATCACTGCCAGATTCTTTCTTAAGCACAGGTCTTGCCATGCCACTCCCGCCTATCAAGGAAACTCATTCGAGGCTCTCCACACTGGGCATTCCCTTATCTCACCATACCCACCTCTGCCCTCTATCCTCCAGCCAGACTGGACTACTCCACACCTCTAAAGACACACATACTCTGTCCTTTGGACTTCTGACTTATTCTGTTCCTAGGTCCAGGATGCCCTCCTTTCTCTTCTTCATCTACTGAATTCCTAATTATTTTTTTAAAGCCCAATGCAAATGTCACCTCCTCCATGAAGCCTGGAATTGACATACCCTTTTATTTTGCTACTTTCTAATGTACTTATTATATTACAAATTAATGTCTCATCCTCTTCCTATATTATAAGTTGGGGGGGCAGAATTAGAGACTATATCTTATCCGTTCAGTACACAACACGAAATTAATAGATATTTCTTGAGTTAAATGTTCTTAAAACACAACTTAGAAATACATAAAAAGCTAGTCACTCGATTTTAAAATTAATAATGGGGCAAAAAACCTTTGTTCATTAAATACAAAAAGCTGCCATTCAGCTTCATATTGTGGTCCATTAAAGTTGGGGAAGAAAAAAGGGGCAATGGAGACGAAGGCAGAGGAAGAAGAGAGAGAAACACAGAGATAAAGAGATGTTGAGGGAGGTAGCAGACAGTAAGAGACAGAGAATGATGAGTGGGCTGTAGGTTTATCACTAGGTCCAGTTGTTCAACTGATTTTTACCTCTCTTCATTTCTGAACGGCACAGCCACATTTGGGGGCAAATCTCTCAGTTGGTTCTTAAGTGACTAAGGGACAGAGAAAATTAGTCCAAGGGCAGTACTGGTCTGAAAGGGTAGAGAGTTCCTTTATTTTATTTTATTTTTTTTTGCCCAAAATATCGGTGGCAGAGAGAGAGGTGCATCATGGAGTTCTCACTGGACATGCCAGCGATCAGCAGCTGGGGCTTTTTTTTTCTTTTGAAAATAAAAGCTCCAAGAGTTTTGTTTTAAATGCAGCAACTTTCAGAAAGGAATGACTGAGCAGAAACTTCCCAAAATACATGATAACTGAGCTGCCCTTGGCTAAAAGAGACCTCTTTTTAAAACAACTCTGGTTCTGCATCCTTGGAGCTCAGCCAAGGGGACTCTTTCAGGAGCAGATAAAGAGGAAGTGGCTTCATTAACTTGTCATCTCCAGCCTAACCTTGATGATGCCAAAAGGCCATCTTGGAACTCAAAAGGGAAAATCCCTTTGGAAAGTTATCCCTTGTAAGCTTGGTTGCCTGAGCCCTCAGCTGTCTTTACCACTCAAACATATTTCTGGTCCTTGCTCATCAATCCCCTTCAATCGAGAGAAGCGAGCTGCTGCTAACGTTAAAAGTTTCAGACAAGCAAAACATCTGTTACTGGCTTGGTGTTTTCAAGGAAAAACAGGACAACTTGAGCTCGCAAGAGAAACTGAGATCCTTCACCTTTTACCTGCCCTCCTTCCCTTTTGCTTAATTGGCCACAACATGGAACTGAAACATATTTTAAAATATCAGCTGTATTTGTGCTCCGTGTTCTTAATTTTTTAAAATGGTGAGTAAAGCTTTTTGCATTTCGGTTAAAAAAAAACTCAGCTAGTACACTTGGAAATTAAATTCAGTTGCCTTTTATTTGTATATGATGCTTGATAGAAATGAAATTCCTTTCTAATCTAGACAGGCTGTGCCAACAAAGAAGACTCCAAACACCCTAAAATGACCGACCTGGTACTGAAGGGAATTATTCAGTGCTAATTTTTCATTTCTATGGCTTCTAAGGAGTGAATGTGGCAAAATGGGTTAGCAAGAAAGGGGAACATGAGAGCAAGTGGAATTTGGTGAAGTTTTTGCCTGTCTTTTAGTGGCTTTTTCTTTTTCTTGGTAAATAGCATTTTAGTTTTTCCAACTACATGTAAAGATAGTTTTCAACATTCATGCTTATAGGATTTTGAGTTTCAATTTTTTTCTCTCTTCCTCCAAGCCCCCCTCCCCAAGATGGCAAGCAAGCTCATATATGTAAATGTAAACATATTTCCACATTAGTCATGCTGTGAAAGAAGAAATAGAACAAAAGGGAAAAATCACAAAAAACACAAAAAATGTGAAAATAATTGGCCTCAATCTGCATTCAGACTCCATAGTTCTTTCTTTGCATGTGGACAGCATTTTCCATCACAAATCTTTTGGAGTTGTCTTAGATCACTGTATTGCTGAGAAGAGCTAAATCATTCATAGTTGATCAGGAGTGGCTTTTTCAACAACAAAGAACAATTCAGGATTTATGAACAAATGGAGGAGCAAAGACATTGATGCAGTATAAGAATGAGTACATCTTGAAACCAGTGTTCATACTTCTAGGTCACAAATGGTGCGGGAGGGTTAAAAAGGAATAGAAAGAGAGGAGGGCTGGAGCTGGCAAAGATGGGAAGATCAAAACTGGAGTTTATCATTTTGGATCATTTTCCTAATCCTGTTTCTATTTTTTGAAAGTTTGCATCAACCATGGCTCCAAAACCAAGTAAACAGCAAATGGCAGTAAACCAAAGAAATAATTTTTTCCTCTGTTGTTTTAAAGCAACTAATATGAACTGTTGTTTTGTGAGATAACTTGAAAATGAACCTCTGGGCACCTTAAAATTGTGTTGCTTCCAGCATGGATTTCCTTTATGTGTATTTTTTATTATTTTAAGCTATTCTTTTTTAATTAATTTTTTTCAATTAATAAAAATCTATTTTTCTCACCTACCTCCACCTCTACAGAAACAAAACCAAACTCTTATGATAAATATGCATAGTTAAGCCAAACAAATTTCTAAGTTGGCCATGCCCCCAAAATATGTCTCATTCTGCAGCTTGGACCCATTACTTTTCTCTCAAGAGGTGAGTAGCATGTCAAGCTACTTTTCTTTAATATAGGGCCTCCCAGTGAAATCCATTGCTATTCAACAGTGATAAACTTAACACTGTACACAGGAAAACCTAAATAGATGAAGCATGTTCACTGCTCAGATTATGATATACTGACAGCTTATATGACTATGGACATATTAACCTAATGAGGTTTAGAGAGGTTTGTCATGAGGCTGGATGCAAGGTAAAGAATTTTTCAGCCATAATATCTTAGTGCTTACTTGGGTCACTGGTAAAACCACAAGTTCTTGAATATCAAAGCATGATAAATAATTAAATGGGCAGCCCATTCAGAAGGTCTACCATAATGTGTAACTTGGATCAACAGTGAACTGAGACCAGAACTGAACAGGAGGAGGAGATTTCATTTGGGAAATTAACATTTTTGATAACCCTAGGCTATCATACCCCATGTTTTTAACCCTAGTGTTCTGAAGTAATATCAGGATCAGGGTCACAGATTTAAAGCTGGAAGTGACATTTGAGGTCACTAAGTCTAACCCTTTCATTTTTTACCAATAAGGAAACTGAGGCCCAGAGGTTAAACGGTTTACTCCAGATCTTACAAGTAAAAGTCAGCAAAGCTGGGATTCAAACTCAGGTCCCCTGAGGCCAAATCCAGCAGTTTTTCCTCTGGATGCCAACCCCTGCTGCCTCTCAATGGTCATAAATCACGGGGCATGCTATGCTGTGAAGGATTAGGGCTAGTGATGGCCCAAAGGGCAAATGGGAAAAACGTACGGTGAGCAGAAGAAAGCTGTGGCATATTAGCAATGTGACTTGCATTGGTAAAGAAGACGACAAGAGAGATAAGCCTCTCGTGTGACAAGTCATAGATGGCTGGAGTGAGCCTTACACCAGGATCCCCAAAACATGGTACACTGGGCAGATCTTCTGTGGAGGATTTTTTTTTAAAGGATGTAGATGTTAGGGTGGTAAAGCCTTAGGGGAAGGGTGGGGGTTTGGATAAAACAGGCAATTACAGGGGAAAACACATTTGCTTTTTTGCTAATTATCCTCCAGCTATAAGGGCACATCAAGATTTTATTCCCCTCTCATTGGTAGCTAGTGGAGATCTTGGGAAATCAGTCCATGGGTGTTTGTGAAGAAATGGAGAGCAGATTCTGAGTCTGTGAAGAACAGAATGAATCAGAGCTATAACTCGTCAATTCTGGCAGCACCACAAAGTATACTTGGGGTAAGGTGGCCCAGAAGGCATCTTCAGTTTTTCTGTTTTTTGTTTTTTCCTTAGGGGGAGAGGCAGATACCATGAAGCTGTTCACCCGGAGGCTGCAAGTTTCTGCTCCCCCTCTTCTAACAAGAGGAACTGAGGCATTTGGTAGTTTCCTATTTAAATGAACTCTTGATGACTAGCTGCTAAAGTCAGGTGCTTCTTCACGTTTGGCATCCAAGGAGCCTGATGACTGGGGCTTAGGAGTAGACCGGTGGCCGATTCAGTAAGCTGGGAGATGCTTTGGGGAAGGGGATGAAAGAAGCCTTACTGCTCTCCAAACCCTCAAGGGAGAGCTGGGACAGGGGTCATTTGGCCCAACTTCTTTATTTTATAGGAGGAAACAGGCCCCAGAAAGAACAGACTTCCCTGAACTCAGAAAGAAAGAAGGCGCATTCAGCTCGTACTTTAACTGCAGCTTAGCTGAGGCAGAGTCAGATGGAGCCCCAATCTCATGGAGTCATGCGCTAGCAGAGCTGGAAGGAATCTTAGAGCCCCTCTTGTCTAACTCCCTCATCTTAAAGGGAGAAAACAGAGATCCAGAGTTCATGACAGAGCAGCAACAAGAAACCAGTTCTCCTGCCTCCCAGTGCTTTGCTCCTTTAGCAAAGTTGTTGAAGTTTGGTCTCCCTCAGAGGCTCAGGGACATGGGGAGAATCAGCCCTTGCAGAGCAGCATGTCCCTCTCTCATGACTCTGGAAAAGTACCTAAGTAGAAAGAGTGGCCTTACAATCTTTCCAGGTGTACCCCCTAGTTCATACTCCCTTCCTTGGGAAAGTCTAAAAAGCTTGGATGGACAAAGTTTGAGGGGAAAAAATTCCAGGGATAGGAGAGGCAGAGGCATTCCCAGGAAGGCATGGTCCTCTAGCAATAGTTCAGGGGCTAGGCTTGGCCTTCCTAGAGTTCCCTCTCCTAAGGGGAACTGTGCAAGGAGACAGTGAATCCAGGTGAACATTCTCCTTCCCTAGAAAAGGGATTCACCTTTGCAGGAACTCAGAATCCCTCAAATGTCCTCCCTGTCCCCTCACAGGGTGGCTTAACAGAATTTCAACCTGGCCCTCCTTCTGAACTCTTGCATTCTGAGGCCTGGGAAGGATTGAGAAGCAGGGAAATCCATCAACCAACAGTCATTTGTAAATCTCATGCCCTGTGGTTTTATATCTAAGATACAAAGCCAAAAGTGAATCAGGCCCTGCCCTCAAAGAGGTTGAAGTCTAATGGGATAGACAACATATATAATTACGTATATAATATATAATATATATATACACACACACACACACACACACACACATACACAAGATGAGCACAATTTGGGAGGGTGGGCACTAGAAGCCAGAGGAAATGAGGAAAGGATTCAAGTAGAAGGTAGTCTTTGAGATGGGTCTTGAAGGAAGCTGGGTTGGCTTCGAGAGGTAGGATGGGATAGAGACAAGGTCCCCTAAGTGCCAGACCAAAGGTATCATGGGGAAGTGAGTGATTTGTAGTATGGTTTAGAAAGGAAGTGACTGGGAGGAGTTGATTCCAAATTCAAGGAACAGGCTGAGTTAATGGATCCTGAGTCTGGAATGCCCTAAGTCCCCATGGAGGGATATCAGTATTTTTGGAGCTCTGAAGATAAAATCTAGGCACATGGGGATGATCTCACTTGGAGAGTTTCAAGTTCACAGTAGTCTCTGCATGAGAAAAGAAAGTGCATTTGGATAAGCAGCAGGTGAGAGGGGTATATATTTCACATACCCTTTTGAAATTCAAGTTTGTTGTTTCTTAAAGATAAGTAATAATGACAATAAATGAAGGAGGCTTCTCGATGATCCTAAGGCTCCTGATGAACATAGGGAAGCTACTAGAGAGAAACCATAACATTATTTTTTCAGTACCAGACCCAAGGCATTTTTCAAGGACCCAGCTTATGGTATCAGCCATCCTGGCCCTTTGGGGCAACGTCCCTCTTGACGTTTCCCTTCCCCAGAAGCAGCCGCGTTGAAAGGGGCTACTGGAATCAGTTCTGATCCAGGGCACTGGGACGAACTCCTACAAGTTTCTACTAAACCGCCTGTAAGGTCCACTCTGATTTATTTTGGCACGTTTCCAACAAGAGCCTCAGATTATGAAAATAGAGCGTGAAAAATAAAAGGAAACAAGACCTACACCAATAGTGTCTGTCAATCTCTTTGCCGAGAGAGAAGCAGGAGAAATAATACCATTAACACAGTAAATGAAAAAAAAAGCGAAAGGGGTTCATTTGCTTTGGCAACCGAGTCCTAAAAGCCAAGGCCCTACAAGGCCTTCCCCAAGTGAGTACGCCTATTTAGCCCTCTAGTCTACAGGTCCTGTTATCACTTCCATCTCTCCCCTGAGGAATTATTTATGAAAAAAGGTTTCTGCAGCAGCATGACAAGGTGATCTTGAACAGAGACCAGACCAGGCTGGGAGAGGTAAATGAGAGGTCTCGAAAGGTGACGTGGCCATTGGTACGACCAGCCATGGCCATCAATAACTCTGCTCCTCCAAACATTCCCAACACAGAACTCAAAACTTGGTAACAGCCCCGAGTCTTTTCTCCAAACATAAACTGAATCTCATACACTGTGTTCCTTCTATTTTCCTGCCAAAGACTTCAGATTGGATTCCTCCCCATCCCCCACTCTGTTTCCTCCCCAACCTCCCAACCCCCACCATCCACATCAGAAACCAATTTGCCTCACAGAGTGGGTTCCTGGAGTGATTTTTTTCTCTCTCCAGAAAGATCTCATTTGGAACAGATTAAAAGGAAAATATCTCGTTTAAAAAGGGGGAAAAAGAGTTTAACATATCTGAGGCTTTGAAGCAGGAACTACTGTCTTCTATAGCTGCTCTTTAGAAGGAGGGGAAAAAAATTAATATTCAGGGTTTGATGGACTGGATTGCTCTAGGAATTTAAAAAGGAAGCTTCAAGAAGCACCAATCCAGCTATCTGGTTCCAATCTGGCCTAAGCCAAGACTGAGTGAAAGCCCCATCCGTCTAATTTCTTAGGATCAAGTTTCTGGCTCATAACCCAGTTTCAATAACTCCATTCAGACTGGCACTAATTTAAAGTGTGGGGGGGGGGGAAGGTTACTTAGATTCTTATAATTATAGGCTGGTGAGCTTTGACTTTGAACCCTGACAAATTCTGAACAAATTAGACAAATGCATGTAAATACTTTGTAAACCTCAAAGTGCTATATAGATGTCGGTTATTATTGTTTATTACTAGTATTTATTTTACTATTTATTATATTTATCATTACTATTATTATTGAGGAAATTATTACTGAAGAAATGGTTTGTGTTCTCTTAGGAAAGCAATGATCTCTGTGAATCAGCATGGGTTCACCAAAAACAAGTTATGCCCCCTGGTTTCCTTTTTGGATGGTATTCCTAGACTAGTAGATCAGAGGAACGCCATAGATGTAATATAGTTGGGTTGTAACAATTTGACAAGGTCTCTCACAATATCCCTACGGACAAGGTGGGAGAGATATGGACTGGATGATCATTCAGTTCAGAGCTAATTGAAAGTCTGGATTTAAGACCATCTTGAGGAAGGTTTCCACTGAAGGGCTTTAGGGCTCTGTCCTTTGCTATCATCCAGGGTTTCTTCATCATGGCTGTGTGATGGAGCCTACGGATCCCTTTTCAGAATTATGTTTTTAAATGAATAAAATACCAAGGAAAAGGAAAGGAAACCAACTGAATTGAAGTAAAGAAGTAACTTTTCCCATACAAGTTCATGGACTCCTTAAAATCTATTTATAAGACAGGGACCCCAGGTTAAGAACCCCTTCCCTAATCTAATAAACATATAGTGACACAATGCCACAATTGAAAACAGTCCTTGTTTTCTTTCTAGGGCACCTAGGTGGCACCATAGTGCATAGAGCCCTGGGCCTGGAGTCAGGAACACTTGTCTTCCTAAGTTCAAAACCAGCCTCAGCCACTCACTAGCTGTATGACCCTGGGCAAGTCACCTAAACCCTGTTTGCTTCAGTTTCTTCATCTGTTAAACGAGCTGGAGAAGGAAATGGCAAAACTATGCCAGTATCTTCGCCAAGAAAACTCCAAATGGAGTCACAAAGAGTTGGAAACAACCAAACAACAACAAAACTTATATGTAAGTTTTCTTATACACATGTAGTTTATTTTAGCAATGATTGGATGAAGAGACAGATAACATCTTTATCCAGTTTTTGGAAGAGATGAAATCTGTAGTTAGCTAGTATATATACTGAATGACAGATTTGAGATCCCAAAAGATCCTGTTGGGTGAGAATGATGGATTGAATCAGATAAGATGAAATTTAATATAGATAAATGCAAGGAAGGTCCTTTACTTCTCCTCAATACCCAAGTCAACTGCATGATGGTTGGGTGTGTAGGGGAAACCGGGCCACACAACAGCTGGTGTGAAAAAAGGCCTGGGAGTTGTAATGGGACTGTGAGTTCAATGTGAGTTCACAGTGTGACTTTGGTAGCCAAAAAAGTGAGTGTTATCTGAGGTGCGGGGGTGGGGGGGAGAGAGAGAAGGAAAAGGGGAGGGGGTTAGGGTTCTTTTGTACTCTCCCTTGGTCAGGCTGTCCCTAGAGCTCTGTCTTCTGGGTATCGAATTATTTTAGGAAGGATGTTGTCAAGCTAGAGAGTATACCCGGGAGAGGATGACTACAATGATGATGTGGCTTGAGACCACTGATGAGATGAAGGAACTGAAAATCTTAAAATAGGACTTCTTTACCTTTTGGACTATTTTTAGACCTTCTCTTTCCTCTGTACTGTTTAAAAAAAAAAAACAACTACCCCCCCAGTATTATTTTTTTCCCTTTCTTCCTTTCCCTCCATTCAGAAAGAAAAAGAAAAAAAGATCTTTTTAACAAATATGTAGTCAAGCAAAGCAAATTCCTTTATCGGGCATGTCCAAAAAATGTGTGTCACATCTTGCAGATTTAGTCCATCATCCCCCTCTTTGTCAGGAGGTGGGCAGCATTTTCATCATTAGTCCTCTGGAACAGTGGTTGGTCACTGGATTGATCAGAGCTGTTAAGTGTTTGGAAGTTGGTCACTCTCTTTCACTGTTAAACTTCTTGATAAAACTGTCTACACCTGATGCCTTCACTTCTTCATTATTCCCTCAAAACCATGCAAACTAGTTTCCAACCTCAGAACTCCAATGAAACTGCCCTCTCAAAGTTCACCTGTGACCTCCTAATCAATAAATCCAATGGTCTTTTTGTGTTCATTTCCCTAGGCCTCTCTGTTTATTTTTTAAAAAATTAAGTGAATTTTAAAAATTAATAAAAATCTACTTTCTCTTCCTCCCATAATCTTCCCCCCACCCCTGGCAAAATGAGAGAGAAAACAACCTCCTCTAACAAATATGCATGGTCAAGCAAAACCTATCTCATGTAGGCCACATCCTAAATATACATACATACATACATACATACATATATGTATATACATATCTCAATTTGCACTTTGGGTCCATCACATCCAGTCAAGAACTGGGTAGCAGGCTTCCTCTCAGGTCCTCTGAATTTCGGGTTGGCCCTCTCTATTCCTTTCAGTATAGCTGGTATTCCTTCTGCTGGATGCTTTCCTCTTCCCTGGGCTCAGACTCATCATGTTTCTTGGTTTTTCTCTTACCTTGCTAACTACTCTTTGTTTTTCTCGTCACCTCTGAATGTGAGTGATCCTCAAGGGTCTGCGCTTGGTCCTGGTCTCTTCTCTCCCTACATTCCCTGGGCAGTTTCATTCACTCCGACGGCTCTAAGTACCACCTCTTTACAGAGGATTCCCAATGATTTTCTGCGCACCTGGGAGTCCCTGGACCTCTAATTGCTTTCAGAGAACATCTGCACCTGGACATCCTACCAGAAGCTCAAACCCAACTTGTCTCAACTTCAGCTCCTCCTCTTCTCTCCTTCTGACTCTGCTGTGTCTGTGCACGACAATCCCTGCCACTCACTCCACCTGCCATATCTGTAACTTCCCAGTTGACACTTCCATCTCCTTCACTTCACAATCCAATTAGTAAGAGAACTGCCGATCATACCCAGAAACATCCTTTGCATCCATCTCCTTCTCTTTGTCCTTAGAACCACCAGCCGAGCGCAGGCCCTTCCCTCCTCTACTCTCTCCCAGCTCCAATGCGTCCTTCAAAATACTGCTGGGATAATGTTCCATGTGCACACATCCAGCTATGTCATATGAGTCTCTGTGCTTCTTTGCCTGTCGATTACAGTCCAAATTCTTCTGCCTGGCATTTCTACCCTTCCATAACATGGTGTCACCTCATCTCTCCAGCCTTATCACCTCCATGAACCAGACAAACTGATTTTCTCTCAGTTCTCTGACAATATCTTGTGCCTTCTGCATTTGCTCATACTATTTCCTGAGTATGGGATCCCCCTCCCCTCCGCCCCCACCCCAATATCCTACCCATCCTTTAAACCCAGAGGCAAACACTACTTCTTCAATGAAGCCTTCCCTGATGTGCCAGTCGCTACCACCTCATACCTCACGTGGCACTTTATTTTGTAACTCTCTAAGGTACTTAACCTACTTGTTGTATGTTATAATTATCTGTGTTTTGTCTTATCCTACTACTATTTTGAGAACTCCACAACAGCAGGGATGTGTCTTATCTAAACTGTATGCCTCCCTTAGACCCTAACACGGCACTCTGCACAAAGTAGGCACTTAATAAATGTTTTTGGAATGACACGATGTTTAGCTTGGATAAGAGGAGAATTAGGGAGTGGGGGTGGGGAATCAGACAATGATGGCCATCTTTGAACATTTGAAAGTCTATTCCAAGGAAGAGGAATTAGTCTTTTCCTACGTAGTTCCAAAGAGCAGAACTAGGAGTAATGGGAAAAAAGGTGAGGGATATTAGTCTGGTCAATCTATCAATCGACCAACACTTATTGAGTGCCTACTATGTACCAGGCACTGTGCTAAGCGATGATAAAAGGGAAAATGTCCTAGCAATTCAAACTAATGAGAAGCTGAATGGATTGGCATGGAGGGTTATCATTTCCCTATCAGCAGAGGGCTTTCAGCTTCATTTGTGAGGAATATTACAAGGGGGATTTCCGATAGGGTTGACGTTGGCCTACAGGGCTTGTGAGATTCCTTCTAAGTATATGCTTTCATCTTTCCTTTGGAATGATTTATGATGCGAAAAACAAACAAACAAAAACATTTCCCTCGACAGTATGACAGGGTGATTTTTAATGGAAAACAGACCAGGTAAGCCTAAATGAAGGGCTTTTTTTTTGTCTTAGGCAGCTGGGTGGCTTAGTGGACGGACAGCTGGGCTTGGAGTCAGGAGGACCTGAGTTCAAATCTGCCTTCAGACATTTAACTAGCTGTGTGAACCTGGGCAAGTCAATTAACCTCTGCCTGCCTCAGTTTCTTCAACTGTAAAATGGGGGTGATAGTAGCACCTATCTCACAGGGTTATTGTGAAGAGCAAATAAGCTAATATTTGTAGGGTATGTAGCACAGTGCCTGGCACATAGTAGGTGTTAATAAATGCTTATTCCTTTCTCCCTTTCTTTGTTATCTCCCCACTCCTTTGGAACTGGAATCCTGCTTTTGAACCTGAGCTCTCAGGGCTGTCAAAATTCCTGATGTGAACCTTCTTCTTCCTTCTAGCTCTCTATCATCTGCTCTCAGAATCCTCTAGGACTGTTGTTAATAGAGTACGCTTGGGCTTCCCGATAGTGCCTGCTCCTGAGACCTGTTGCTCACCTGCCCCTTCTGTCTAATCTAATCCAGGACGTTTCTGGTCTGGCCTGTCCCATCACTGACCCGATCTGATAGGAAGGGGCCTTCCCTTCATTCTGTCTGTCATTCCCGGATCTCTCCCTTCCCTACGAACACCCCCAGATGTAAAATAAACGTTTCCAGTTACTTGATTGGAGAAGAATTGATGTGGACAACTGAACACCACAGAACAATCCAACCACATCTGGATCAAGGCCTCTGACCTGCTCTCTGCTCAGACTAGCTGACTTGGTAGACTGAAGGGCTGGGGGCCTTGTCACGTCCCAGTCACAGACTGGCCAGGAAGGTTCCCCGACGAGGTCAATAGGGTAGAAAACAGAAGTGCAAAATACCAAAGTGGCAACAAAGTCAGGGCACCATCCGATCGAAGCCTGAGTCTTTTGCCAGCCCAGGGAGGGAAGTACCAGGAGGCTCTGCTGAGGGGAGTCAGACTCAGAACAACAACAAATCTGCCAAACTATGGTCGAGGAACCACAGCAGCTACCACAGGGCTAGAAGGGAGTCTGTGAAGTGGTAGCAGCACAGAAGATGCTTGTTTGCCCAAAGGCCTCTGGGAAACATCAGCTCCCCCTTCACCCCTGCAGGACTAACGGGCCTTCATGGGCACTGAGAGCGGCAGGGTACCAGCTTGTGGTGGCAAAGATAGGTGGTGGGCAAAGAGAAGGTCTCAAACATGATGATTCGAGATGGAAGAAACAGAACTTAAAGAGGAAAAAAAAATCCCACGGTCATAGTCAATCATTTCTTTTTCATGTAAAATTGGGTATGGGAGCTGTTGACATCAAAATTAATTCTGACTTAAGTGAAATCCGCTGATTCCAGATGGAGTGAAATATAAGAACCTCTGTGAGAAGGTATTAGGCTACGAGTTGGAGGCTTTCTTTAGGTCTACAAAAAGGCTACATCTGACACAAATCTACATAATTAGTGCAACAGCAGCATCTTTATAATAACCAGAGACGAGACAAAGTAAAATTGGGCAGGGAAAGGAAGGAGATGCTTGATGGGGATGGCTTGGCTTTTAGATTTTCAAGCAACCATTTCAGAAAAGGCTGCCTGGTCATTTATGAATTTTTTTACAAAAATGTTCCAAGCTCAGATCCCCAGCCCTGTTCCAACACTTGTGGCTATGTGGGCAGTAGCCATGTCAGTGAAAATGGGAAGGAAGGGGTACACCCAACAGAGACATCTAGCCAGACCTCATCCTCACTCGTTCTCCAATATCCCCAAGAAGATCTGAGCCCTGGGGGAAGTTAGCTACTTATAAACCGAGTCAGTGACCCGAGCTGAGTGGAGATCTCCTTCTCAGTGGGATGTTTGGTCTTTTTCAACTCATTTACATCCATGAGCCACCTATGAACTGGCCACGTACCCTCTCCTTCCATTCAACTATTTGCCTGTCAAATCCCATATTCCCAACAATGTACTTCTCTCTGTGGAGTGGTAAGTCTACATGTCTACACAGAGACCCCAACTCCATGCGGACATACCAACGTCTATACCCCACTCCTCAATATCTGCACATGAATACAGACATAAACCTAGATGGATACACACTCTAGCCTCCCTCCTTTCTGTTTTCCCATTATGATCATTGCCACCTATATATAACTTCCCAGTTAGAAAAGGAGCAAAGAGAAGTAAGGAAAACCCATGTAATAATAACACCTTAGAGCAAAGGCACTGGAGGAAAATGGTAGTCTGGAGAGTTAGCTGACGTACACGAAGGGATCAAAAGAAGTAGTTATGAGAGAGAAAGCCTCTGAGGTCTCTGCTTATATGTCATAAATGACTCTCGTCAGACCAGACTATGGGTGTGAGAATGAAGAGGCTGCCACCATAGACTAATACTATACCTTCAGCCTGATGTATTGACCCCGTATGGTCTCTAGGAACAAATATAAAGTCTCCTGTCATTTAAAGTCCGTCACGACCTGGCCCTTTCCTACCTTCCTAATTTTACATTTTATTCTCCTCTATGCACTCTTTGATCTAGTTACACTGTCCTATGTGTTATTCACTGAACACTCCATTTCCCAAACCCATGCTTTTGCACCGGCTGTCCTTGATGCCTGATATGCCCTTCCCTTTCACTTCTGTCTTTCTCTGACTTTCTTCAAGACTCAGCTCAAATCCTACCTCCTGCAAGGGGCCTGTCCTAGCCTCCCACCCCCTGCCCCCTTTCACTCTGAGATTACCTTCCACCGATTGTGTATATACCTGGTACCTACATCGATTTCCGTGTTGTTTCTCCCATTAGAATGTGAGCCTTTTGAGGGCAGCGGTCAAGTTTTTGCCTTTCTTTGTATTGCCGGCACTTTGCGCCATGTCTGGCGTGTAATAATTGCTCTAAAAATGCTTGACGTTTTATGTCGGGGGGCGGGGGGTTACGCAGATAATAGTGATGTTAATACAAACTAAGGTTTGAGAATTCCTTAGACATGCCTCTTAGCTGGCAAACTAGAAGCGGTACAGAATAATGGAGGAAAAACCCTGGACTTGGAGTCCAGTGAATCTTGGGTTCAAATCTCACACCTCCAAAATACACCACCTGTGTTCCCCAGGGCACTTCGCTCAAGCTCTCTGAGGCTGCTCCTCATTGGTGAACTGAGAGTGAAATGGGGGGCTCTGCCTCACAGGGTTATCATGAGGATCAGATGAAAAGAAGGCCTGTAAAAGGGGGTAGAGAGGGAACAAGCGTTTATTGAGTACCTACTATGTGCCAGGCTCTGTGCTAAGTGCTTTACAAATATCATCTCGTTTGACCTTCACAGGTGCTGTTATTATCCGCATTTACAGTTGGGGAAAATAAGGTAAACAGAGGTTAAGTGACCTGCCCAAGTTCCCACAGCTCGCAAACATCTGAGGGTGGATTTGAACTCAATGCTTCCTGACTCCAGGCCCAGAGCTCTGTCCATTGATCCACCCGGCTGCCTCAGCGGCCTGTAAACTTTAAGGTATTATATAAATAGAAGGTTTGATGCTCATCAACAAATTCTGAAATGGGAAAAAGGAGGCCTGGCCGGGATGAGTGATCAAGGGGCAATCTGGATTTGGAAAGACCCTCCATGTTCCAGTCACAAGCACAGGTGTGAAGGGTTGGGAGGCTTTCTGAATATGCCCCCTAGACCACAAGATCAAATGAGGTGCAAGTCAAATGTATGGACAAATAAAAAGAACGCAACATCCTGCTGTGTGCTAGGGGAGGGAGGGGGAGGAAGGCCGACGGAGAGGGAGGAGAAAGGGGAAGAAAAGAAATACTTCTTAAAAAAAAATCAGAGCAGGGAGAGAGAAAAACCAGCAGTGAGCTAGTTAGGAAGTCCCTGGCTCTTCGGAGTCCTGACTTAGGCCATGTGGCTTGGCCTAGTAAGTAAGCAGATATGAAAAATGACTAAGTCAGCGCCACATGCACAACCTATCTCTGATTCAGAAAGGTTGAGCCTTTCTGCAGGCTTCTCACATATATACAGCCCAGATGGTTTATTCGCCTTAGAAAGGGAAGAGAAGAGGGCGGGGTGAGGACTTGACTTTCAGGGAAGACCGAAGAAGAGAGAAATGATGCAAAAAGGACTTTCATTTCCTAGAGAGAAGCCAGTTGTTGTCCCTTCTCTGTGGTTTAGTCACTGGGAGGCTCGCTATGGAAACTAGCCTATCACCCCAGCAACCAGGCCAAGTCAGCGGCGATGATGAACCCAGTTGACGCACTGAGTTTGCATCTGCTTTCCTAAAGTATAAAGACCTCGTGCTAGTGACGCAGCCACCGGAACATGAGGCAAACGCTACAATTTCCCAAGCCCAGGACACGATGGTTCGAAACACGACGTCTGCAAATGAAACATCATTCACTAGGCTGGTGTCAAATGAGGAGTCTGGCCCGTTCCTGTTAGGAGCCTCTGCCAAACAACTTCACCTTGAGTGAACAGATAAACGAATGAATCAGTCTGAGCTTCTTGTCCAGTGGCCACAACCCCACAGCCACCTTCTGGGAGATGCCCGGGGTCTCACAATGCTGTAATGAGGGAGTCGGAGTTGTGACCCTCCTTTGCCTGCATCTGTATCACGAAGAGCACCCCCCCACCCCCTTGTCCCACCTAAACTCAGCTGAGTGAAGGAGGGAGGCAGGCAGTGAGTGATGGCCGAGGGCCAGGCGGCGCTGATTTCTACAACAGATTTCAGGGTTTCAGAAAAAGTGCCTTTGATGCTTCTCTTCATTTCTCTCCTCAGTGTTCCTGCGTGGTAACCTTTCCATCTGAGGGGCTCTGATGCTTTCCACCTGCCTCCCCTCTCCCGCCCCAATCCCCCCACATTATAGTCGCTTTCCGTTCCATCAGAGGGAACATGTTGTAGAGGAAAGGACGCTGACTTTGGGAAAAAAGAAAACCCGGGTTCAGGTCTCAGCCTTGCTATTCACTAGACTGGGACCTTGGGAAAGTCACTGAGGCTCAGTTTCTTCCTCTGTAAAATGGGAATAATATATTATTGAATTCACAGGGTGCTGTATGACTGTGCAAGTACATGTTGAGTTTCTTTTTTTGAGGGGAGAAGGCAGGGCAACTGGGGTTCAGTGACTTGTCCAAAGTCACATGGCTAGTAAGTGTGTCAAATGTCTGAGGCTGGATTTGAACTCAGGTCCTCCTGACTCCAGGGCTGGTGCTCTACTCACTGTGCCACCTAGCTGCTCTGAGTTTTAAATTATTATGTGGATGTGGGTTATGAATATTTCATAGAATGAGGCTCAACATATTGGCATAGAGTAGTACAAAGTCCAGGTATCAGGAGATAGGCATGACCTCGCATAACCCACTTCATTTTTCTGGACCTCAGTATCCTTGTCTGTAAACTGAGAGAGCCGGACCAAATGAACCCTTAAATCTCTTCAGCTCTGACATTATAGGATTCTCCTCTTTGTAAGCCCCAAAGTTGGCCTTTATCCTCTATTACATTAGGATATTGACACCGATTCCTCTGCATCACAAATAACCTTTCCATCTTTCTTCTAGAAATGACTTCTCCTTTATTTAATCTGAGCTCCAGGACCCCGCCTCCACTCTGGGGACTCCTAACTCTTTGCCTTGGTCTGTGATGCTGGTGGCTTTCTTGTAACCACAGCAGTGAGACTTGGGACTTTCTCAGGGAGGAGGGAGGAGGATTTTCACTTCTCTCCTTTTCTCCTACCAAAAATGGTAAGTACTTCAGGGGCCAGGGCCGGGCCTGGGCTCGGGATTCCCCTCGGGGCCACAGGTTCTTTACTGCCTTGTCAGGATGCAAGAGGGAGACATCTTCCAGATGAAGGAGTGGGGAGGACCTCTTAAAGCCTGGCAGGATAGGCGGTGGGCTCACCCAGGGAGCCTTCTTGGGGACATAGCTCTCACTGCTCCTGAGGCACAAAAACTCACGGACAAGCTGGCTGTCAAGGCTGTAGACAAACATGATGCTCCTAGAGATACGGACCAGACGTGCCTTTTGGGGAATAGCGCTAGTGAGGTGGAGCGATCTACGGGAAAGAGATGATACTTTGGGCCTCGCTGTTATGCCAAAGGCTCTGCCTTCCATGCCTTCTTCCCTCTTTCTCTCCTCCCCTTCGGTCATTCTGGATGCAAAGAAAAATGACAGCCAGAGGCCTAAATGGACTCCATCAACCGCTATACCGCTCCTCTCTGCAGCCCTGGGGCAGGTGGAAGTGCCCATGCACTCTCCTGGCGCTGGGGCCACATCCGCTCCCTCCTGACTCTTGCGTGTAGCTGCATTTCTGTCCCCACTGTGACAGGAGGCTGGGATCATTCCTCTGGAGTTGTGAGGCTCCAATGGCTCTCTCTTCCCAGGGCTCCCTCTGCGCTGATGCCCTTTAGCTTTGGCACAGATCTACCCTGATCCCCATCCCTAACTGGGTTCTTCAGCAGTCACTCGATGATCCTCTACCGAGTTCCCGCTTCCTGCGTCTATCTCCGTGCTAGGGGCTATGGAGGGCAGAAGGCATGGGTCCTAGTGCAGAGAGCAGCTAGCAGGACAAGGTTTACCCTCAAGGGAGTAATGGAATCAGTGTTAGACTGTGGAGGGCAGGCTGTAAGAGGGGGAGGCATGCCTGTGTGGTAGAGAGAGAGAGCAAAGCTTGGGGGGAAGGTAGGGGTAGGGAGAGATGGAAGGAGACAAAAGGTGGGTCAGTGGTGCTAAAATGAGCCCATGATGCTGCTTTTTACTTCATAAAAGGAATTCTCCCTGGTGACAAGTAGAACATAAGATCCTAGAGGGCAGGAGCTGGCTTGATTGGGGCATGGTAATGCATTGGTCAGTCAACGGTGGCCACTAAACAGTGATTTCTCTGCTTGTGTTAAATGTAAAGATTTTGTAATCAAGCAAGAGAAAATGATGATTAGAGCTGCCTAAAAAGGAAACACGGGCGGTGGGTTCCAGCAGAGGCCAGTTCTCCACGTTCAGGTACGCGGTGGTGAGGATTCCTTTCCGCCATGAGTGGGATGAGCTGGGCTAGAGGTCTTCTTCTAGGGTTTAAAGAGTGACTGGTGGGGGCGGCCGAGGAGGCAAGACCCAGCTGGGGAGCTGCTGGCACGGGCGCCAGACGGGGCGGGGCCTGCAGCTGCCTCCCAGTGCCTGGAAAGCAGGCCTGAGACGAGACAAAGTTAACTCTTGAGCAGCCTTCTGTGTTCTGGCTCTTTGGAGAAACTGCCTCTTTGGACTCCAACAGGGAACAGGTCTCATTCCTTTTAACCTTTCAGCAGCAGCCCAGAGTCGCTCTCACAGGGGATCACATTAAAGGAGAGAGCTTGAAGTAAGAGAAGGAATACTGGATTTATGGATGGAGGCGTCCTGGCCCTACTGCTTACTTATTACACGTGTGATCTTACCACCCATCACCTTTCTGGGCCCGTTTCCTTATTCGTGAAATATGGGGGGGGGCGGGGGTGGACTGCATGATCTCTCTGAGGTCCTTTTAAGATCTAAATCCTATGGTCCTATAGGTAGTGAAGTAGACGGGATGTGGGGCTTGGAGTCCAGAAGACCTGGGTTCAAATCCAACCTCAGATATTTACTAGCTGTGTGTCCCTATGCAAGTCACTGTGCCTCTCTTTGCCTTAATTTCCTCATCTGTAAAATGGCAACGATAATAGAACCTACCTATCAGGGGTGTCCGGCGGACCCAATGAGATCACCTGTGAAAATCACTTAGCGCAGCACCTGGCAGGTAGTGAGAACCCCATAAATGCTAATTATCCTACTACTACTACTACTAGTAACACTACTACTACCACCACCAGCACCACCACCACCACTACTATAGACTTCTCCTCCTCCTATCTCATTGCCTCGACCAGGCCCACATTAGGATTATCCTTTCTCCATCCCCTATGTTTCCTGAATTACTAGGACCTGTCACCCCAGCTTCGGGGAAAGTCTAAAGTTATTGCCACAATTCCCAAGATGCGGGGCTCCATCAATGGCAGAGCTGCCTGTCCTATGGCAATCCCTCCAATAGGGGGTGCCAGAGACTGCACAGCTGTAACAGCTGCCATCTCAGACCAACAGGGAGCTAGCTTCGGGGCATAGTCTTGCCCGGAGGCCACGATCTCACCTCCCGCTCTTCTTGCTGGGGGGTGCTGGAGTATCTCTTGGAGTTCCTGGACCACTAGAGCAATCCATCTTCATGGGTTCTCTGTAGACTGAACCAAGGTGGTTTTTGTTGGCGTCCTGCCTAGCAAGGTAGGCGATCCACTGGGCCACCTCATGGCTCCTTACTAAACAATATGGAGGAGTTTTTAAAAAGCCTAATGGAGTAGGCTTCTGACACTCGAAAGAGCAGGGGAAAGAGACTACAATAAAGTATGCCCATTCCTTCTAAACCCTAAGACAAGACTTGGCATGGAATGATGGAATGAGTGAAAATGCATTGATTAAACTCTTCCTATATGCAAAGCATTGCAGATACAAACAGAAAAACAAGCCAGTCCTGGATCTCAAGGAGCTCACATTGTAATAGGGAGGGGACAATACTTAGAGATTTATACTGCAAGTCAGATGGAAAGGCCCTATGGTCCTTAGGGTTCAGTGGCAGAGCAGATGGTAATCCTGAACTCGGTCCTGGCAGATCTGTTTTTAGAGGGCTTGGCTGAACCCATTTGGGGTATACTTTCATCAGGAATAAGCCTCATTTCCTGACTTGGGAAATTTCCATTTCTGAAATTTGGATCAGGGTAAAGGACCAAGATAGGAAGGAAAGAGAAAACCCTCATGTGAGGATTTAGTATAGGGTCTGGGGATGTTTAATCTCAAGGAAAGAAGACTCAGGATATAACCTGCTTGAGAGGTTTTGGTCTTTGTATCTTCAGCCTTGGATGCAGTACTTTCCATGTAGTTGGTACTTAATGAATATTTGTTGAGTTGAACTGAAAGATACCTGTAAGTACTGAAAGTCTGTCACGTGACTGAAAGATTCTGTTGGCTCTGTTCGGCCTCAGAGGATGGGAATTGGAAAGAAGGAGATTTAGGCTTGATGTAAAGAAAAACTTCCTAATTAAATAATTAAGTAAATAAAGTAAATAATTACTTAGCCAAGAGTGCAATGGGCTGTCATAGGAAGTAGTGGGTTCCCTCTCACCAGAGTCTTCAAGGAAGGGCTTGATTTCCACTTATTTGAGATGTTGTAGATTCCCACTCAAATATCAGCCAAACTAGATAGCCTCTGAGGTCTATCCAAACTGTGAAATTATGTGATTCTGTGGGATGAATTCGATTAGGTGGAAAATATAAGGAGGGATAGATCGATGGACACTGTGCTGGGCCCATCTTGGCCACCCCATCACCAAATTCTACCCATGGTAGAAGTTACGCATCCACAAGGCCATCCATAGACCAACTTGGCTGTGTTCTGCAGCAAATTTCTTTTTTGATCCTCAAGACTGAACTGCCAAGGTTTGGGGTTTGGGTTTTCTTGGGGGGGGGGCGTATTTCTTATATATATGCTAGATTTGGAAGGCCTCTGCCAACAGTATGGATTCAGCGTTGGCTAAGAGAGCACAAGTGTCCTGCCATGGTAGCAGTCCAAAAGAATCAACAGGTATTCCTTCTGGCCTAGACCAGTGACAGATGGCTATACTCCATAACACACATTGGTTTTTTTAAGTCGATAAACTGAATAGCTAGTAACAATTGTAACACAGAAGCTATGGTTTGTAAACCTGGGGCAAAATGCACATAGAAAAAACAAATGGGAATTATTACATTCAGAGTGTGGGAAGCAAACCATAATAATAGAAGATGAACAGGGGCAGCTAGGTGGCGCAGTGAGTAGAGCACTGGCCCTGGAGTCAGGAGGACCTGAGTTCAAAACCAACCTCAGACACGTGACACACTAGCCCAAGCAAGTCACTTAACCCCAATTGCCCTGTCCTCCTCCCACCCAAGAAAAAAAAGATGAACAGCAATTAGCCGGGGACAAATATAAATAGGAACGATCTAGCAGCCCCAGTTGTACTGAGCATATTTTAATATTTTGGTGCTCTTGGTTTACCTTTGAAAGTGAGTGGCATCCTAATATATCATGAACAACTGAAAAACAAACACACAGAATCTGAGCTCTTCTTTCCACCCTACTTAATAATGGTCAAGGCCTAACAAGACAATTATGTGGACCACTTGGATGAGGAAGGGGATAACGAGTACCCAGGGAAAACCAAGAAGTCAGAAAGTAGAGACAGGGACATGGTACACGCAAGAAGATGCATGGAGTAACACAAGAAACTGAGACCGGCTAGCTGATCACCAGCTGTAAGTGATGGGCCACATGAAGGGACTCTGGAAGGAAGCTTTGGAAGGTTCCTCCACATTGTAGCCAGTAGGAGCTGTTCACAATGGGTTAGATAAAGCCCTGCCAAGAGGCAGTGAGTAAGAAGAGATGATTTCTAGAGCTCTCTTCTAAGAGGTAACTGAGCCCAGGGGAGGTAAAGCCCTTGAGAAAATGACCCAAAAGCCTGGTATCGATGGAACAGCTGCTTCAGGATTTCTGCCCTGCTATGGGCATGTGGGAGACCATGACAATCTGAATCTTTGTGACTTTGTGACTCCTCTCTCGAACCTCCTGCTCCCTCCACCCCCCTTACCCCAGGCTCTGGGTACCTTGTTGACTTGGACATCTCACTCTGGGGATGTTGTATAATGTCACAGTGACCCAGGACTGATTATCTCTCTCTCTGTCCATTCCCTCCCTTGCTTTCAAGGATAGGAGATCACGAGACTCACTTGTGTGGTCCCTTCAGGCTGGGACATATTTGTCCATCTAGGGTGGGGTGGGCTGGGGAGAATGTGTTTTGAGGGAAATCAAGAGGGGACGGGTTTCCTCCGTTTTGTCTTACCCTGCTCTTGGCAACCCGAATCTGTTTCTCTTAGTCCTCCTCCATCTCCTCCTCCTCCTCCTCGGTTCCACTTTACTGTTTGTCTGCTGCTTGCTTCTCTAATCTCAGTGTCATATTTCTATATCCTGTTCCTCCTCCCCCCTTCCTAAGCCCTCACCACCCTCGGGAACATGCGATGACCATTATGCTGAGCAAAATGCCCCACCCAAAGGGTACTGCCCTTGCCTTTCTGAATGGAGAAGGGTCCTTGGTGAAGGCACCTCAGGCCCAGCTCAGAGCCTCTTCTATTCCCAGGCCAGTGTCCTAGAACCAGCAGCTGGGGGTT
This sequence comes from Phalanger gymnotis, assembly GCA_028646595.1. Lineage (NCBI taxonomy): Eukaryota > Metazoa > Chordata > Mammalia > Diprotodontia > Phalangeridae > Phalanger > Phalanger gymnotis. The sequence goes on along the minus strand of CM053625.1, from coordinate 280,381,827 downwards.
GATTTGTAAACACTTGTGAAAGGAGAGAGAGAAAGCTGGGAAGGGGCAGAGCGGCACAAGGCTGTGCAAAGACTCTCTCCACAAGATAAGACAGAGCTTGAACAGTATGGGAAGGCGGTACATGAAATAGCAGAAAATCTCCCCTTTGGGATGGTGCTACTGGTGTGATACAAAACACGTGTATTTTTTCTGTTTGTTTGTTTCTAAGGACAGGTTGATAGCTTTTGAATTTTCCTAACTAAAAAACAAAAACAAAACCTGAAAACTGATCCAGAGACTGCTGACTTAAAGATTGATACATCAACATGTATGGACAGGGCTCATGAGGCATCCAGCCCTGTGTTGACTGCTGTGAGCAAGATAAAAGGGCACTCAGTTCTTACTCTCAGGGAATGTACAGGTAAGTTAGGGAGACAGGACTAAATCATGTGAAACACTGGACAGAACAAGGCACGATTAGGATCGAATGCTGATGGTGATAAAGCTTGTTAGGGAGACAAAAGTTCAGAAAAGGGGGAGGTTACCAAGAGGCACAACAGCTAGCTGGATACAGCTCCGAGAGGAGGGGAAGGGACGCCCTGCTCCAACGTTAAAAAGTGTCTGGCAAAGTCCACAAGGAAATGAACCTGAATAATCTGGAGAAGACCCTGGCCTTGAAGCCAGCTCCCTGAGGAAGAGCAACAGACAAAGATTCATATTAAGGCATTTATTTTCCTTGTCCTTAAAAGCAGACACTAGCTTAACAAACTGAACTTCTGGGGCTTCATTCAATCCTATCCATGACCCTCTTGTCCTTAGTCACCAGAGATCTATTTGTACTGAGAGAAAGATCTTTTTTCTAAATGTCACAGATAGGCCAGAGGAAAGGCAAGAGGCATGGAGAACGCTCCATGAGTTAGGGGGGAAAACAGCAATGAAGCAAAGGATAGGAGAAAGGGGTCTTCAGGAGCTATAAGGAAAAGATGTTGGCCAGGGGAACCAAGGGAAGCAAAGAAGAGACCAAAGCTGTGATACTCCTGGGCCCTACCATCCTCCCCAAACCCCTCCCACTTGCCCCTCAGGTTAGAACCTGTCCAGCCCCAGTAATACTAAGATCCCAGCCTTCCCCATGAGGCCCTGCCTTTCGAAGCTTGGCCTCTAGTGTTCAACTGTCTGGCTCTCCTCATTGAAGGAGTCTGACAATGGGTGGCACATACAACATAGACCCTGGGCTTCACCCCATACAAGTGTATCTTCCCTAGTCTAGAGGACTGGGTACCAAGAAGACAACTACATGGGACATGGATGTGTTGCCCCAAGCTCTTTTCTTCTGTGCAGCACCTGCGCTTATATGTGGTTGAAAAGACCTGGAAGAAGTCACACAGCCAAGCGGTTGGGTCTACTACAAATTTATGCTATTAAATCTTTTAAAACTTTAAAAAAATAACTTGTGCTATAAGAAATGATGAACAGGAAGACTTAAGAAAAACCTGGAAAGACTAATATATGAACTGATGCTGAGTGAAGTGAGCAGAACCAGGACAACATTGTACACAGTAACAGCCACAGTGTGCAGTGACTGATTTTGATAGACTTAGCCATTCTCAGCAACGCAAGGACCTAAAACAATTCCAAAGGACTCCTGATAGAAAATGCCACCCACATCCAGACAAAGAACTATGGAGTCTGAATGCAGAGCGAAGCAGAGTATTTTCTTTTTTATTTTGTTTTGTTTTTTTCCTTCTCATGGTTTCTCCCATTCATTAGAATTCTTCTATAATGTGAAAACATGTTTAACAGGAATGTATATGTAGCGCCTACATCAGATTGCATGCCATCTTGGGGAGGGAGGAGAAAATTTAAAACTTATGGAAGTGAATGTTGAAAACTAAAAATAAATTTAAAAAGCTTTAAAAATAATGGGGAGTGGGTAGAGAGAAGAACGAGAGAGAAGACTGCATGGGTAGAGCTCCATCAGGTTAGATACTGTGAAGAAGAGCAGTGCAGACACCTGGAAATCCATGGGAGACAATAACCAAGACAAGCACCCATAGTAAAGCCCATAGATATATGCCTAAAGTTTAAGGATCAAATGAGAGGCATTAAGGGTCCCAATGCAAGTGGGCAGATTTGACCTCCTTGGTATCACTGAGACGTGTTGGATGCAACCCATGCGTGGACCATGGCTTTGGACAGGCATAATTGATTCAAATGAAACAGGATCGAGTAGCACTGCACATTAAGAGGCAAACTCGTGTGAGGAAGTCCAGGAGGAACAAGAGGGAGGAAGTAGGATGGTTAAGGTCAACGGAGCGAGAAACAGAAGTGATTTTGTCGATGGCAAATACTATAGACCTGGACTGAAAAGGAAGCTGGAAGAGGAACCTGGGAAGCATTACAAGTCTCGGATGGAGGCGTGTGGTGATAGACGACCTCAGTTAGGCAGGTGCCTTCTGGAATTCCCTCTCTGACAAAAGCACCTTGACCTGCCTTAGCATTCATGTCATTCCTCAAAAGGTAGAGGAACCAACAAGGGAAATTACCACTAAACTAACACAGAGGAACTTGCCGCTGGAGTAGAAATGATGGGAGCTTTGGGGGTAAGTGACCATGCAATCCTTCTGACATGCACTCTAGATGTGGTAGAAACAGATTTCAAATGGTTCAGAAGGAAGATTGCTGGGCTACTAGGGAGTGAAATGATTCAGGAAGGTCAGCCCAGATGGACGGGAGGTCCTGAAGAATGAAATTCTGAAGACACAAAGGGAAGCAATTCCAATGAGGAGAGAAAATAGGATTTGTCTGAAGGATCAATATGGATTGCAAGAGGGAATTTACCAACCAAGACTAAAGCAAAGTGAGGCAGTAGAAGATGAAGGGCATGGTCGGGCTCCTATAAAAAGTATCAGGAATACAAAAGCTCACAATGAGCTAAGATTGGCAAGGGAGGCCAAGGACAAAAAGAATTTTTTTAAAAAGTTATATTAGGAGGAAAAGGAGGATCTGATGGATGCTTGGGGCAGGACAGGATAATGATAACTGACAATAAAGGGAAAGAATTGCTCAATTGTAATTTTATTTGTTTTTTTCTTAAAAGGCAAAAAACCCAAACCTTTTCTATTGGAAATGACGTATTAAAATGACTAACAGGGAGTTAGTTGGAGAGCACCCAGTTACCCTTGATGAATTCAAGTTGTCTGGCCCAGATAAACTGTCCTCTGGTCTTGAAAGAACCGGCAGGTGGGACTGCTGAGCCACTGTCAATGGTACTTTAAAAAAATCATGGAAAACATGAGGGTTACTACCAGACTGGAGAAGGGCAACTGTCTCCATTTTCAAAAAAAAGAAAAGAGAAAGAAGAGAGCCTGCAGGCTACAGGACCAACAGTGTATGTGATTTTGTTTCCTGGAAAAAATCTAGAATATGTTATTAAAGAGATGGTTGGGAACATATAGAGAGGGGAAGAGAAGTTTAGAAAGAGCTAAGAACGGGTCACCAAAGCCTAACTTCATTTCTTTTTTTTTGACAGTCAGTCAATATATATTTACTAAGCACCTACCACGTGTCAGACACTGTACTAGGTGCTGGGGATGAGGGCAATGCTGTGGATCTGGGGGTCTTAGTGTCCTGCAAGCCCAATATAAACCAGCAGAGTGCTGTGGCAACCAAGAAAGCCATGAAATCTTAGTCAGAATTAAGTGGGGGCAGAACTTCCAGGATTAGGGAGGGGATAGTCACAATCCTTCCTTCCTTAGACCACACTAGAGAACTGTGTTCGATTGTGGGCATCATGGTTGAGGATGGACATGGATAAGCTAGAGAATGTCCTTGGGTCAATGTCATATGAGGACCCATTGAAAGAACAGGGCATGGTTTACTCAGAGAAGACTCAGAGGGGCCATGATTGCTGTCTAAGTATTTGAAGGGCTAACTAGACTCGCTCCATTTGGCTCAGAGGGCAAAACCAGAAGAAATGGGGATAAGTTACAAAGAAGCAAAATGTCCCGCCTCAAGGAATGTTGTGTTTCCCTTCCTTAGAGGTCTTCTGGCAGAAGCTGGACCACTCTTGTAGGCTATGCTATTATAATGGGAGTTCCTTTTCATGTATGGGTTGGACTAGATCAGCTACTGGGGTCTATCCCAAATCTTTAATTCTGCAGCTCTGTACTATCAACTGGGCCCTTGCTGTGGCAAGGAATTTCCTTTTACTCCTCCCTGACTGTCTGTCCCACTGCCCACAGAGGCTATTCTCAATCTTCACTTCTCTCCTCAAGCTTCCTATACTTCTCCGTCCCTTCACACTCTCAGTTGAGTATCTTGTCTCACATTTTACTGAGAAAGCAGAAGCCATTTGTCATGAGCTCCCTCTTCTGTCCTGTATATCTCAAAAGCCTTTGACATCATTTGCCATTCTTTGTTAAAGAGTTGGATCTTCTTATGGAGGCCAACTTCTTCTGGTCCTCCACCTCTCCTATCTTCTCCAGCAGACTGCCCCCACAATCCTCTCTCCTCTCTAATCTTCCATTTTTCCTTATCTATCGGCTCCTTTCCTGTTGCCAATTCTCCAGCTACTGTACTGTATCTCTCCTTCCTTTCTCAGCCACAGAAAAAGCAGTCTGTGCTTACTGCTTCCACTTCTTGGACTCTTCTCGCTCAGAGTTTCACAACCACAACATTCAACTGAAGCTGCTCTTTCCAATGTTGCCAGTGACCTTTTAATTGCCAAGTCTGATGCAAAGTCCTTCCTGACATCTCTGCAGCATCTGGCACTACTGACCCCTCTGCTTCTCTACACCCTTCCTTGGTTTCTGTGATGTTGTTCTCTCTTGGCTCACCTCCTGCATGTCTGCCTCAGTCTCCTTTGCAGTTTTATCCTCTGCATGGGCATACCCCCAAAGCTCTGTTCTGGCCCTCCCCTCTATATACTTTCTCACCCAGTGACCTAATCAGCTTCCAAGGCTTAATTATCATCTCTATGGATAGGACTCCTGGATCTCTCTATTCAGCCCTTAGTTTCTTTCCCTAGCTCTAGTCCCATGCCACCAGTTCCCTATTGGGCATTTCAAACTGGGTGTCCCAGAGCCATTTCAAAACTCAACATGTCCTAGAGAGAACTCATTATCTCCCCCTGCCCCCAAACCTCTCTTCCAAAGTTGCCTACTTCCATCAAGGGGACCTCTATCCTTCCAGTCTCCTAGATTTTAAAATCTTGGTGTTATACCTGACTCCTTATTTTCTCTCACCCTACTTTTCTAGTAAACTGCCAATTCTCGTAATTTCTACTTCTAGGACATCTCTCCAGTATGACTACACTGTGGTTGAGATCCCCTTCACTTCGTCTCCTTCCCCAACCCCTCCTCCACCTTGCTGCCAATGGGATTTTCCTATAGCGAAGGCCTGGCCAGGTCATTTCCCTATTCATTAACTCTGGTGGCTCTCTACTGCCTCTAGGATCACACTGAAATTCCTGTTTGTCAATAAAAGCCCTTCACAATGGGACTCAAACTCACCTTTCCAGTTTTGATAGGCTCTACTGTCCTTCCTGCATTCCTCGGCCCAGCTAACCAGGTTTCCTTAGTTTTACAAATACACATCACTCAGTGCTGCACCTTGTGTGTGCAATGCGCTCCCCTCCTCATCTCTGTCTCTTAGAATCCCTGCTTCCTTCAAGATTCAGCTCAAGCACCACCTGCTACATGAAGCAAGCCCTTCCTGATTGCTCCTGGCACCTAGTGCCCTCTGTCTCCAAATGACCTCATGGTCATCTTGTATAGAGAGTGTCCCAAAAGTTGTAGTGCAGATAAAACTGGTCTACAAATCTGTACATATTCATTTGGGCACACAGTGTCTCTGCTGGTGGAATATGAGCTCCTTGAGGACAGGGGCCATTTCATTTTTGCCTCTGAATCCCCAGCACTTCGGTCAGTGCTTGGTAAATACTGATTGAGTGACCCTGTTCTCTCATGGTCAATCCCTATCAATCTATGGGTCACTGTCAGGGACAAGACCCTGTTCTTCTGTGTGGGTTAAACTCAGAATCCAACCATCTGTGTAAGACTGCTAGGAGTTTACGTTGTCCTTTTTGAGCTCCGCACAAATCAGTCAGTTGATCGATCGACAATCGTTTAATAAGCACCTAGGTGGTGCTGAGGATAGAGTGCAGGGCCTGGAGTCAGGAAGACATGAGTTCAAATTTGACTTCAGAGGCTAACTAGCTGGGTGACCCTGGGCAAGTCACTTAACTCTGTTGGCCTCAGTTTCTCCATCTGTAAAAGGAGCCAGAGAAGGAAATGGCAAACCACTTCAGTATCCTTGCCAAGAAAACCTCAGATAGGGCCACAAAGAGTCAGACTCGACTAAACAACAATAACCACCACCACCACCACTACTACTACTACTGCTGCTGCTATTGGTACTACTGCTGCTGCTGCTGCTGCTGCTGCTGCTGCTGCTGCTACTACTACTACTGCTACTACTACTACTACTACTACATGCCAAACACTGGGGTAAGTGCTGAGGATACAAAATAAGGTAAAAGGCAGTCCCTCTCTCAAGGAGGTCGTAGTCTAATGGGGGAGACAGCATGTAAACCACCATGTCCAAAGTAGACATAGAACTTCATGGGATAAATTGGAGATAATTAACAAAGTCCAGGGGAGCCCAGCATTGAAGGGGATCAGGAAAGGCTTCTTATAGAATGTGGACTTTTAGCTTTGACTTGAAGGAAGTCAGGCATTCCAGGACACAGAGATGAGGAGGGAGGAAATGCCCAGAGCCAGGAGCATCTCATGTGAGAAACAGTGGCAAGGAGGCCAGTGTCACCGGATTGCTGAGAACATGATGGGGGGGGCGGGGCAGGAAGGGGATGACAGGGGGAGTTGGGTATAAGAAAACTGGAAAGGTAGAGGGCTAAGCTGCGAAGAGCTCTAAGTGCCAGAGGATTTTACATTTTCTTGCAAAGGAGACAAAGAAGCAGCACTGTTTACTGAAAGGGGGAATGACAGGATCAGACCTGAGTTTTAGGAATAAAGATAACCAAAGAGATGGATTCCACTCCCGTACTTCAAGGATTTGCTATGGAGTCACTGAGGCAGGTCTCAACACCTGTGTGACTTACCAGATGGTGTTCAGAGTTGTTGGGGCTGAAAGTTCACTTTGAAGCCGGTTGGGGGATGGGTTCCTGTGAACCTGGTGAGCCCGGTCCTCAGAAAGCATTCTGTTACTTGATCTGTACCCTTCTAGGTGGGTCTGTTAGCATTCTGTCTTTCCTTGATCTTCCTGGTACGGTGCTTAGGATTCCAGATGATACGTTTAGGACTGGAAGGGACCTCAAGTTCAACACCCACTCAAGTTCACTGTTTTACAGATGAGAAAACTGACTTGTTCAAGGTCAACACAGGAAGCTGCCTATAGAAATATAAGCTCCTTGAGGGCAGGGATTTTCATTTTTGTGTTTGCCTCCTCGGTGCCAACTACAGAAACAGCACGGAGTAACACTGTACAGTAATACTGGCTTGAATATGGGGCACTTTTCCAATGGGATGCCAGGTTTTAAGTCTCAAGGGGATAAGGAAGTACCATTTGGGAGAGATGTCAATGAGATCAGCAGAAAGATAAAAACCCCAAGATAACAAAGGCTCTCTAAGCACAGGAGTGTGCTGAGCCAAGGCTGAGCCAACCCTCTGGTCACGAACCCTGACCCCACTATAGCCCCCTTTCACAGCCTAGAGGCACCTAACTCTTCCAGAATCATCTCTTGCATTCTAGTTAAAGGCATGAAGCACGCTGGGGCTCATCTAGAGTCAAGTTTTACTCTTGTCTGGTCCACTTACAGATAGACAGCATGGAGTAATGGACAGGGGATTAGTATTGGAGTAAGATAACCTGGGACGGAATCTTGGCTTTGTCATTTACAATCTGTGGTATCTTGGGAAAGTCACTTAATTTCTATGGACCTCGGTTTTCTGCCTTATAAAATGAAGAGACTAGTCTAGGTGACCTACCTCTAAGTTCCCTTTCTGCTCTGAATCTATGCATGCATGGTCCTGTGATAGGGTTAATAGTCAGGTCCCTAGTTTTAAGAGCCTTGAGTCATCAAGAAAACACACTCTGTGGCCTAATATCAGGTTTCTTCCTAGATAAGAAAGTGAAAGTAGCAAAAGATGTTGAGTTTTTCCTTCCCATTTTAGTTTCTCCAAGCCTAGAGAAAGAAAGGCATCTATACTCAGCCTCCATTACAAAGACTTTTATGAACTCTAAGTTCTTTTCCTGGGTCTGTAGCACTGATTCCTCTCCTAGAAATGCCCACCCCATCTACAAGCCAGTATCAGAGAAGGTTGAGACTGGTCTCTTCTTTTATGGCTCATAGAAAGAGGGGACAGATTTAGGATGAGATCCCCATTTTGGGCTTATCATACAATTAAATTAAGGCAAGAAAAGAAAACCACTCTGCCCTGGCAGTGACCATAACATTGGTATTCCTTATGACCTCCTCTTTTCTGCTCCCTGTATGGGCACTCCCATATGGGAGTATGGGCTCCCTGTATGCCTTGACAGATGAAAAAACCATCATGGACCTCTGTGGCCTCCGCCTGACTGAAAGGAGAGATCTTAAGCTACTTGGCACAGAGCTATTTGGGGGAAACAGAACGAGAATGGAATTTGCTCCATTTCAGACAGTTTGGTTTCCGGGAGCAGCAGTGGTCTGAAGGGTTTCTACACCACGCTTGATGGTGGTGTTACTAAAGTGGGCAGGGCTAATAGTTGGGGGGAGAGTAGGAGGAAACTGTTCTTTGAGCTCAAGGGTAACTGAAGTTGTCTCATAGGACAGTAGTGTTTTTTTAGTGATTGAAAGATGTAGTGGAGAGAAGGCTGAATTTAGGCTCAGAACGCATGGATTCAGATTCTGACTCCGAGACTTTCTAGCTGCGTGACCTTGGGACAAATCACTTCATCCCTCTGGGCCTAAATTCCTTATCTGTAAATTAGGGAGTTGAACTAGAGGACTTCTATGGTCCTTTCCAGCTCTGAGTTTTGCGATCATGTAAATATCCTGGTACCCAGAGCTTACGTTGGTGATCACGTGAGTCTTTATCAGAGGCAGACTAGGCCTTAGGATCAGTCCCTTTGGGTCTTCCAAACACTGTTACCAAGACTTGGTATCCAAGAGCACTCGGCGGCTGACAGTCAATATGAAAATTGGAGATGTGGGGAACTCTACATATGCTGAGCCCCAGGCAACCGACCAAGAGGGAGGGGGCCATTTCCAGACCTGGCTGCTGGGCCAGTCTCCAGTTCCTACTCTATTCAGGGGAGCTACAGCTGTTGGATTTTGTCACTGCTGTGTAGGTGCATCTGACTTAAAGCCTGTTCCAAATAAATCAAACACATAAAAATAGCACTATCAAGGCTTAGGGGCCCATGGCAGTCACTATTCATCTTGCTTCAGTTACTCAGTTGAGAAAGGCTCTCACTTAGTCCTCAGAAACCAAGGGACCAAATTCACTCTCAACCCCCAGCGTACTGTCAAGAAACAGGCAGGGATGGGCCCCGGCCTGGTGCTGGTGTGACAGGCAGTGCTACTTTACATTCCCTTTTCTCTTCAAGGTGAACACCTGTCCCTGAATTCTTCCAATCCAAGTCACTCAATTTCTGTCCCTTACGGCCAGAGCAGAGAGATGAAAATGAAACTACTGATAGGTCAGGCTGCCATGAACTTTTGGAAGTGATAAAAGCCCAGAGAAGATGCTAACGATCTGGGCATAAACACTGCGGGAAGAAGTGCACAAGTATGCCAAGCCCAGGAAGAGAGAACCCTACCTACGTTTCTCTTGTTCAGTCGCCGGAGCAAGGGAGTCAGGAGACGCATAGGGAGTATACTGTACTCTGGTTCATAATTCAATTATACACTGGGTGTTGAATCAAAATTGTCTCTTTCCAGGAGTACTTGTATTTTAAAAGAGGATAATGGTTAAGCCAAAGGAACTGAATATCTACTGATAAAATTCTAGACAGTAAGACCATCTAATGTGGGGAATATTTTCAGGCAGAGAACCTTCCCTGGATCTACTAAACCACGCACAGTTTTAACTGCCTGTGCTGTCTAAAGGTAAGGGTAGGTTCTAGCTATCCTTTCCCTGAGGTGGGGTGGCATCCTTGAGAGACATGATGGAACAGTAGAGGAAATGTTACATGAGGACCCAGGCGGCCTGGGTTCTCATCCTGGCTCCACCACTCAGTAACTGTGTGAGCTCAGGTACATTATGTAACCTCTGTAAGCTTCAATTTCCTCCTATGTAACGCGAGGATAATAACATCTGTCCTACCTGCCTCACAGAGCTTCTGGAAGGATTAAATGATGGAACATGAAAATGCTTTGTAAGCAGTTAAGTATTAAAGAAAGGCTGTGCTGTCATCATCATTACCATCCTCCTCCTCCTCTTCATCACCACCCTGTTTCTCCTCCTCTTCCTCTTTTCAATTAAAAAGGGAAGAGAATCATGGATGAGCACTCTAGTCCAGAAAAGTGCGTGTTTACCAGAGAAAGTCAAGGTTCATCACATCATCTAATGGGACGATGGCCCTAGCTTCAGAGGGAGCAAGGCCCTAGCTGTGCCTCTCCAATGCCCGGATCTTGTTTCTTGTTAAAACATTTCAGTCAGTGAGCATGTGAATAAAGTGCCATGTAGTCATTACAGTATGTAACATTCACTCTATTCTCCCTCCCGGTCCAGGGAACTTCCTGGTCCAACCTCAGGCAGAGGTCCCCGGCCCTACCTCCATCCCCTGCCCTCCACCCCACACCCCCAAAGGTTACCATTCTCTGAAGTTCTGGGTAGTGAAGCTTGGGCCTCCTTCGCCACCTAGCCCCAAGGAGCAGCCAAACACAACCAGTCGACCTTATCTGATGATCACTTTCCTAGGCTACTGGTTCAGCTTCTGAATTGGTGGCTAGGTCGGTCTCCTCCAGCTACCAGTGAAAGGGGTGCTCCTCTGCCCATTCGCTGGGGGCACTAATGCTGCTGTGGCACCACCCAGCACATCCCACTAGAGAGATCTCCTCCTCATGGCAGAGTCTCAGCATCCCTGGGACAGAGACTTAAAAGTAAGCTCTCTTCCCTTGTCTTCTACAGAGTCTACAGTCAGGTAAGAACCATGATGGTGATCTCTAGCATCTATGTAGCATTTGCAAAAAGCTTTAAAATACTATCTCATTTTATCCTCACAACAACCCTGTGCAGTAGGTACTGTTAATACATCCATTTTATAGATGAGGAAACTGAGCAGCACCAACTCTCAATTATCCACGAGCTAGCCATCTATTTGTGGATTATCCAGGGCTCTCTACTTTCTTCTCTATTCTCTTACTCTGTCTCTTTTTTGTTTAAACTACCATTTCATTTATTAGAGTTCCAAGCCATGAGATAGGGGCCTGGGCTCGAACAAGAAGAAGCTTCTGCTGATCTGCCACATAGAAGAGACCGAAATAAAATGGCAAAATTGGCCTTCTGGAACTATCTCTGAGGTTCCATTATTCAGATAACCAAGATTTAGCACTAGCTATAAGAGAAACATGAAGCTGTCAAGAAAATCAATCAATGTCTTCTTGATTAGGTTTTAACCTCAAAAAAAAAATGAAGCCAAACCCAAAGAAGAGAGGACCATACCTGTTGTCTGGCAGGTGTTTTCCTGGGACAGGGCAGCCTGGACTACTTCAGTTGCTCTATCTCTGACAGTTTGTTCCTCACTCTGCAGGAGGATGAAGACACACTTCCAGAGCGTAAGGGTATCTAGAAGGCCTAAGAACACAAGAAGAAGATGAAGTTTTAGAGTCGTTATTGTAACAAAACCACAATCAGGTGTTTTTTCTGACTCTTCCTTTTCTGTGTATCAGACAAAGAGATATGGCCAAGAAATATGAGTGGGTAGATGTAGGAATTCCATTCTGGAAAGGACAGATGTCTAGAAGACAGAGACTGGTTTCTTGACTGACTGGCAGCCCCCTGCTACCCTGTCATGATGACTACCCACCCACGCTGGAAAGGCTGGAACCAGGGTCACAGATAACTCCGATAATTCACAATCTATAAAAAAGTAAGAGCTCACAAATGAGGGCATTTTGGGAAAGCAATTCCAAAGATTTCTTTATTCTAGAAAATCCTAGAGGTAACATTTCCACAAAGGTAAAATTGAAATAGGGTAAAGGAACCATGAAGACCCATAAGACCAGGACTGACAGTGTCACACTTTTCCAGTGACTGTCTTATACCTCTCTCCTAAACACAAGCTCTCCAGTTTTATTCAAGTGAGTACTCCATCCAATGGTGGAGATCACAACCCATCCATACCTTCTCATCCTCATCCTGACCATGTCCTATACATTCTTCACAGGGGCTGCCCTCAACATTCTGGAAAGGTTCCTCTGGATCTCTGGACATCATATGGGTACCAAGGGAGCGTACAGGCTATTTATCTTTTAGGAACAAAATACCCTTCCCTGGTCACTACCCCCCTACATGTGTTATCTCACTCTATTAGAAAGTAAACTCTCTGAGGGCAAGAACAATTTTACTTTTGTATTTGTATCTCTAGAGCCTAATTAGCTCAATATTTTACAGAGTAAGCACTTAATATTCTTTATTCATTCATTCATGTGACTTCTGGTAAGGAATTGTTTGTTGGTAATAAATTCTGAGCTATGTACACACACAAAGTGCCTTTCCATTACCCTTTACCACCTTAATTCTTTGGAATATAGAATACTTCGTGATTCACAGACATACAACATCACCAGAAGAACACTGCTGTTAAAAAGATGGGCCTTTGTTTCAAGAAACTTGGAAGGAACAAGACTGTCATTAGGACTACTCAATAAAACAAACACCCAAATAAAATCATATTCCATTCTGGGTCCACTTTATTATTTATCTATAGCATCTGTCCAAGATTTATGCAATGATGAACCAGCTCCATGGGCCATGCCATTGTATATTATAGTCTGGACACTTTGCATTCTTCATCTGCTTGATTTTCCCTAAGTGGATAGCTGGCTACATAGGATAATCAATCTAAAAGGACAAAGATTCCTTATGGATTGTGAAATCCTCCAGAGGCTCCTGTTTGTGGATGACATTGTATTTATAGAAATCCCCAGAATACCACAGAGACTATCTGTTTCTCACATTTTATTTCGCCTTATACTTGTTTGTGCCCCTAAACTATCCCCCTATTCCATTATGAGCAGTTCGTGGCAGGGTCTATATCTTCGTCCATCTTTGTGTTCTTGGAATGGTGGCTTATATATAGCAGATACTTGATACGGGTTTGATTTGAATGAAAAAATGAATGGATTCCTCATCTCTTAATCTCCAGATAAGAGTAAGGCAAGAGGTGAAAACAAGGAAAGGCTAGACATTTAGATGACAATCTTCTTACTAACTCCCAGATAGGAAGTTATATCTTGTTAATTTTTTTTCCTTTTTAGATGCTTTACTGTTCTTTTCTTTTTTAATATCTCTGTTACATCCCAATGACTACCTCCCACCAAGTGAATCCTCCCTTGCAATGGCTAGGTACAGTCAAGCAAAACAAATCGGCACGTTGGCCATGGCTGAACATCTATGCCTCATTCCATAACTATGAGTGGTTGGGCACTTCTCTGCTGAGAGAAAGGAAGCCTGCTTCCCCATCATCAGGCCTCTAAAGCAGTGGTGTGGAACTCAAAGATGAGGGCATCCTTGCAGGCTGCACGCTGACTTAGCAAACTACAAATCAAAATTATTTACGTTGTATTTTTATTTACTTTGCTAACCATTTTCCATTTCCTTTTTAATCTGGTTCTCAGCACTGGGGAGTTCTGTCTTCAGTTTGACACCTCTTCTCTAAAGTCATGACCTCCACTTTGCTCATCCAACATTTTTAACATTGGTTGGGAGGAGAGATTAGAATTCTAGAGTGCTCCCAAGAATGCCCAGGGAAGAGTGTGTATGCTACTGATCCAAACGTATCCCTTGTGGAAGCTCTGCCAGAAGTATGTTCTCTAGAGCCTAACATCATACCTAGCACTGAGTGTGAATGTGCTAATTAGCCACCAAATAAAAACAGGTTTGGGAGGCAGCTCTGCCACTTGCTACCAATGTGACCATGGGCACACCATTTAACCTCCCTGGGTCTCAGTTTCCTTATCTGTAAAATGAGGGGTTGGACTAGAATGCCTCTAAAGTCCCTTTCAGCTCTTAAAATCTACAGTCTTGTGATTCCACCCTGGTCTAGTTTCATGCAGAGATAGCAAATATTTTTCTGATTTTCAAGCAATTATGACCACAATGGCATTTATCTCACATGTAGTTGAGGTGTCTTTTTTCCCTTCCGTTGTTTTCCTTTCCAGTCACTTTTAAATCATGCGCTTTTAGACGATTTGGCAAGGACATGGTCCTTAACATAACGTGGTACCTCTGGTCAAGGTACTCACCAAGAATCAGATGTTTGTTGGTCAGGAAGAACGGTGTAATGCTGATGAGGACTTCAGCCGCTGCCAGTCTGGTCTCCGTCTGGAGTTCGCCTGCACAGCAATAGGCCACTAATTGAACCCATTGCTTCAGTTCCATTTCCATCAAGGGCAAACCCTGAAAGCACAGAACAGATTGGCAGCAAGGTATGGCTATAGCTCGGGGCTGGGACCGCAAGATCTGCTCTATTAGTGATTCCCACAGTGGGTAGAGTGTCCTTGGGTCCAGATGCTAGACAGAAATAAACAAACCCAAAGAAAACCCATCCTGGAACAGGTGCAGGAGGGGCATTCGAGAGCTGTCAATCCTGCAGTAAGGAACCCAACTCCATTATACTCAGAGAGCATCTGTTTTGGTCTTCTAGGAGGATACACTGATTATTATAGTAACACCCTATCTGCCATGCTCTGAAGTTAGGAGTGTGTAAACAAAGGCCCATTTCTGTTTTAACCTTAAGAGGCAATTTTGCTGAATTAAGGTAAGTACTAATTACTTTTATTTTTTCACCTCCCAAACTGGAAAAAATCTACCTTGAGTCTAAAAATTTTTTTAATACTATTTTATTTTTTCACAATTGCATGTAAAAACAATTTTTAACATTTTGGGGTTTTTTATCTTGAGTCTTTTTTTTTTTTTTTACCTTTTTTAACCTTTTTTTTTGACCATGAGTTTTTTTTTTAAAAAAGCTAAAATACAAATATGAAATAAGCCATTTCCCAGGTCCCTGTGTGTGTAATCCTGGAATTAAACTGTGGCCTCAAAGTCAGAAAGATGTAAGTTCAAAAGGAAAAGGACCTATTTGTACAAAAATATTTATAGCACTTCTTTTTTGTGGTGGCAAAGGATTGAAAATGGAGGGGATGTGGGGCAGAGCCAAGATGGCGACTGGAAAGCAGTAACTGGCATGAGCTCCCCACCAAGTCCCTCCAAAAACCTATAAAAAAATGGCTCTGAACCAATTCTAGAACTGCAGAACCCACAAAGTGGCAGAGGGAAGCAGGGCTCC
>CM053625.1:280317724-280365835 GCA_028646595.1 Phalanger gymnotis | reverse complement strand
CAATCAGAATAACCCAGGATCTAGCAGCTTCTACACTAAGAGATTGAAGGGCTTAGAATACGATATTCCGGAGGTCAATGGAGCTAGGACTAAAACCAAGAATCACCTACCCGGCAAAACTGAGTATCATGCTCCAAGGCAAAATGCGGACTTTTAATAAAATAGAAAATGGAGGGGATGCCCATCAACTGGGAGATGGCTAAACAAGTTGTGGTATATGTTTCCGATGGAACTGTGCTGTAAGAAATGATGAGCAGGATGCTTTCAGGAAATCCTGAAAAGTTTTACATAACTGATGCAAAGTGAAGTGAGAAGAACCAGGAGATCGCTGTATACAGAAATGGCAATATTGTAAGGAAGTGCAACTGTGAAAGCCTTAGCTACTCTGATTGAGACAAGGATCCAGGACAGTTCTAAAGGATCCATGATGAAAAATGCTATCCACCTCCAGAGAGAGAACTGATAAACTCTGAGAACAGACTGAAGTGGACTTTTTCAAACTTTATTTTTCTTGCTCCTTTTTAATGTGTATTTTCTTCTAAAGCATGGGTAATATGGAAATATGTTTTGCATGATTCACATACATAATCAATAGAGTACTGTTTGCCTTCTCAAGGGGTTGGGGAGGGGTAGGAAGGAGGGAGCACTCAAAATTAAAAAAAAAATGAATGTTCAAATTCTTTTACATCTTTTTTATTGTTTTTTTTTTTTTGGCAGGGAAATTGGGTTTAAGTGACTTGCCCAAGGCCACACAGCTAGTACATGTGTTAAGTGTCTGAGGCCGGATTTGAACTCAGGTCCTCCTGATTCCAGGGCCAGTGCTCTACTCACTGCGCCACCTAGCTGCCCCTCTTTTACATCTTTTACATCAATTACATCAAGAAATATTTAGGGGAATAACTTTTAAAAATATTTTTTAAAAAGATGTAGGTTCAAGACCTGTATATGATACATACTAGCTGTGAGATGTGTGTGACCTGTTAAGAATGTAAATATATAGATGAGCTGCCTATTTGCATTAGCAAAGACGTTCTCTATATCAGTGAAATCAAAGATCCTGACCGAAACCAAAAAGCTTCACTCAGCTATAGTAGTGCCTGTGGCTTAAAAATATATGAAATATAGCATCTGATTTCAAGATAAATCAAGTGAAAACGGCACCTATTTTTTGGTAAGAGTGATTTAACTTAGGCACACAAGAATTGAGTTCTTAAGGTGAATAACATCCTGTCACTGACAGGGCAGATGAGGTTAATCAGGTCTGGCTTCCCAGGAGAGAGAGAGATGAATTTTAGTGGAGGATGCTGGTGGGCGGGTGGGCAGGTGTCATGGACTAAAAGCAGCTGCCCCTAGAATGGAGACACAGATACAGATGGCTTTGGTGATGCCCAAAAATTTGTGGAGAAACTACCCCTATTCCTTGGCATGTCTTCCCCTTGGGGACAGCTCTTTTTTACTGACAGGGGACCAAAACAACCGTCTCTGAACAGGAAGTGGACCAGCCTTACCTCCTTGTACATCTGCACGTGGTGAGTGACCAGTTTGGAGGCAAGCCTCAGAGCTTCGCTCTGAATTTTGGTTCTGGGGAAAAAAAGGGGGAGAGAACACAACATAAAACGAAACTGATGCTTCATGAACAGGGATGTCTACTTCAATATTTTTTTTTGTCTTGACCAGTGATTTCACTGGTGTGGGGAACTCCCAGTGGAGGAACTTCTCCAAATGCAGATTAGCAACTGTTTTGCTGGGCATACAGTAGGTGCTTAATCCATGTAAGCTGACCTACTGAATGAAACTTATTACCTTGGAGAAAGGCCTGGAGCACTGAAGGTTAAGTGACTCGCTGAAGGTCACACACAGCCAGTATGTGTCAAAAGGCAGAACTTAAACCCAAGGTGACATTATCCACTGACTCCAAGGTCTGCACTCTATTCACTATACAACACTGCCTCTTATACTATTAATATTCAGCAAATAAAATGATCCTTTTACTTAATAATAATAGCTAGCATTTACATAGCACTTGAAGGTTTACAAATTGCTTTACATATATTATCTCATTTTATCCTCATAACAGCTCTGGGGGGGAGGTGCTATTTTTATCCTCATTTTTCATATAAGGAAACTGAGGCAGGCAGGTTATTGATATCTGAGGCGGCGCTCAGGTCTTCCTGACTCTAGGCCCAATGCACCACAAGCCTCCACTGCACCACTTAGCCATATCAAGTTTGTGTAAGAAATAGAAATAAAAAGTATGAATAAAATGAGAGAGAGTGGAACAGGGAGAGGGAGAGAAAGAGAGGGAGGGAAAGAACAACTGAGATAGGGAGAGAGAGAAAGGGAGAGAGAAGGGGAGGGGAAGGAGAGAGCCACTGAGGTAGAAAGGGAGAGAGAGAGAAAGGGAGAGAGAAGGGGAGATTGTAGGTAGCAGCAACTAGTGGACCAGACCTCTCACTGGAAGCATTTGCAACACTCATTGTCCAGGTCAAGAATTCCTTTGGGGTCTGGTGGATACAACGTTCAGTCAGAGGAAGCCACTTGCTGACATCCATGCAATGGAGCATTTTCAAAACCTATAAATATAAATTAGAAGCAAAATGTGTGAAAGAAGAAACAATTACTTAGTGTGGGGAGGAGTGAATAGAAGTGTGTGAGTTCCCATATGACATCCTGTGCTGATATGGTGCTTATGTCCTATTTTAAGATCACTACCCTCCTGAAAGGTGGAGAATATCATCCTAGAATCAGATTGGAAATTGAGTTATGGGGACAGGCAATGATTTACCCAAATTAGGATTAGAACCCAGATCTCTAGCTTGCTCGGGCAATGTCCCTTATACTAGACCAGGCAGGTCAATCTTTTCACATATGCTAGATCTAATTTGGTTTAGCTAGGGGCTGAACATTCAGTGTGTGGTCTAACTAGCCTCTGTACTTCATTACTATCCGCGCCCCCCATCACTATCGGCAGACAGCTTAGTAAGTACCTCTGTGATCACACAGCCATCTTGCGCCCCATACATAGAGTTCAATCAATATCATCCTTGCCTTATCAACACTAAATCCAATGTACTCCACTCGTTACCCTATAAGGAGCCCCTGAGTTATATCCTACTTTTAAAGCACCAACACCCTAGTGAATTCTATAGGAACAGGAAGGACTGGAATATGGGGGAAAGTAACCAAAGACTGAACCTTGGCAAAGCACTCTTGGTGCTTTTCTTCCATGGCCATCTTCAAGAGTGACTCTCTCACATCAGGAAGGTAGGGCAGGGGACCTTGCTCTTCTGCTGTTTTCTGCTCTGGGACTGCTGGTGCCACCAAATGCAGCAAGGTTTCCAATGTCAGCAGGCGTACTTCAGGGAAGTCAGATTGTAACAGCTGAACAAGAGAGATGGAATTGATCTTTGTCTTCTCACTGGGGTCGGCTGCTGTGGCAAACACGGCAGCTATCACCAGTCTGGTGAGGCTCTGCAAATACTGGATCAGACCAGGGATGGCAGTGGAATAGGGAATTCCAGTTTTTAGTTCAGATTCAGAGATGATTGTGGCAACCTCTTCCCAGAAGCCAAAGATTTTGAGGCCTAAAAGGCAAAAATCATGAGGAAAAGTGACTTTACTACCTTTTTGAAAGAACATAGCAGAACATCCTTCCCTTTAGAGGATCATAGAGCTAGAGCTGCAAGGGGCCTCAGAGGCCATCGAGGACTACCTCCACATTTTACAGATTCAGAAACTGAGGCTGAGGGAGGTGAAGGAACTTGCCCAAGTCATATAGGTAATGTCAGAGGTGGTTCTCTTTTCTACTCTACCACACTGATTCTTCAAGGGGCCTGGATTTCATGAGTATGGGCCCTCCCTTCCCTGATGGAGATCGTAACCCTATATACCTCTACCATACTAATACTTCAGGGGTCCGGGATTTCATAAGTATGGGTCCTCCCTTCCTTGCTGGAGGTCATAACCCTATATACTTGACCACACTGAATCTTCAAGGGTCCAGGATTTCATGTGTATGGGCCCTCCCTTCCCTGAAGGAGATTGTAACTCTACATACTGTACTAGATAGTATTCATGAGTTGCTGTTGGGAAAAAGCAAAACAAAACCAAACTCCACAAAATGACTACTTCATGGCCAGCCTCCTGGTGGTAAGCTCCTTTCTAGTTAGCTGGGCTGGTACTTGCCTGATGGACACTTAGTTCACTGCCTATGCCATGCAGAAAATCTTTCCAGTTTTAGCAGAACCCACTAAAGCTTGTGTAGAACATTACGCAGTGGAGGGGCAGAAATTTTGGCTTTGGAAATGCACAGTTGGCATTTAAAATGTCTTTCCTGAATTGATTCCATATGGATTGCTTAGAAATGAGGGGCCCTTTAATGATGAAATTTCTATCTAAGTATAAAGGTTGTGCTCAGCACAGTACCCAGCACATAGTAGGAGCTTTGTTGTCCAGTCATTTTCAGTCATGTCTGACTCTTCATGACTCCATTTGGGGTTTTCTTGGCAAAGATATTGGAATGGTTTGCCATTTTCTTTTCCAGGGCAGGGGCTTAATAAATGTTTACTGAAGTGAAGTGGCCAAAGATAATAATTTTGAAGAAAATTTGAAGATAATTTTGAAGGAAAATGGATATTTGGACCTTTTGCTATTGTGTCATAACATTTGATATCTGTAAAAAAGCATTTTAATAATTCAAAGACACTAATTCATTAGAAATTTCCATCTGTACATATATGGAGAAGAAAACAGGGAAAGAGCAGTGTCATATAAGCCAAGGTAGGAGAAGTACCTAGTCACAGGAGTAGGGACCATGCGGCCTCAAGCCCAAATGTTGCCCTTTAGGTCCTCCAGTGTGGCCCTTTGACTGAATCAAAACTTCACAGAACAAATCCCCTTAATAAAAGGTTTTGTTCCATAAAACTTGGACTCAGTCAAAAGGCCCTACCCAAGGCCCTAGAAGGCCATATATGTCCCTAAGGCCACAGGTTCCCCACCCCTGGCCCAGGACAAAGGGCTGCTCAACAGTGTCAAAAGCTTCAGAGATTTCAGATAGAATAAAGACTGAGAAAAGGTCATCCAACTGAGCAGTTAAGAGATTGCTGGTAACCTTGGGAATAAAAGTTCAGAAGAGCAGTGGAGTCAACTCCAAGGGGCTGAGAAATTATCTGAAGATGAGGAAACATGGACAATAAGTGTAGATAATTTTAGGATGACTGCTTGATGAGATAGCAGGGTCGAGTTTTTAAAGGGTAGGGTGACCTGGGAAATTTTATTAGCAGCAGGGGAGGAAGCAGTGGATAAAAAAAAAAAACTGAAGGAGAATGGAACAGTAGAAGAGAAGGGAAGGAGAAGGGGGAGGAAGAGAGACAAAGAGACAGAGAGAGAGAGAGAGAGACAGAGACAGAGAGAGAGAGCGAGAGAGACAGAGACAGAGACAGTGAGACAGAAAGAGAATGTGCCACTGGGTGGGGCAGGTGCCTGGATGAGACAGAACAGCATCAAACAGAGGGCTTGATCTAGGGACTCTCTTCCTCAGAGACTAAAGCAAAAGATGTTGTCCAGTCATTTCGAGTAGCATCTGACTCTTTGTGACCCCATTTGGGGTTTTCTTGGCAAAGACACTGGAGTGGTTTGCCATTTCCTTCTCCAGCTCATTTGACAGATGAGGAAACTGAGGCAAACAGGTTTAGGCGACTTGTCCAGGGTCACGCAGCAAGTAAGAAGCCAAATTGGAACTCAGGAAGATAAGTCTTTCTGACTCCAGGCTCAAGATGTATCAGAGATCCAAAGCACGTGGTAGGGGACAATAGAGAAGTCAATGCCCATGTCTTCTACTTTCTCAGCAAAGTAGAAAGTAAATTCCTCTGGGAAGGGGGAATGGAGAAGAATGATGTGAGGGGCTTGTAGTATCAATTTAGATTTGAAGATCTTTCCTACCCATTAATAGGCCATGTGACCTGCATACGTCACAGGAAGCCCAAGACTCATGTGGTGGGAGGAACTTCCTGATAGGGAAACGAAGTTATGTCACAGGAAATGTCACAGAGAGGGAGAGAAAAAAAAAAAGAGAGAGAGAGAGCGACAGTGCAGTTATGGCTGCTAATGGCCACCCTCATGAGTGTTAGAACTGAACAGGCTGACTTAGTGAGTTTGTTTTGGGGAAAATCCCAGCAGGAGGTCAGAGAAGTTTTGGGAAGGTGAGGCTCCAGGCTGTGATATGGTGTTTTAAGTTCCTTGCTGTTATGATAAAGTAGGCTGACTGGCTGTGGGAACTGAACATTTGGTTATGGGATGTGGTTCTCTGGTGTCTGAATAAATGCTATACTTCTTTTACCTTCTTTGTGGAGAGTCTCTCATACTTTGCGATACAGAACTACATAGGCATATTCATGATTAGCATTGATGTTGTGTTTATTGCCCAGGTGATATTAGCTCACAAATTTCAGTGGCTATGACCTACATAGTGAAGTTAATTTCTCCAGGGGTGTTCATCAGTGTACATGTGGAGAAGGTAGATGGTAGGGGTGACCCAGGGCTGGAGTCTGGCATTACATGAGCAGTTTTGGACAGAAGGGCAAAGGTAGAGGACAGTGTAGAGCTGAACTGGTGGAACATAGGGCCAAGATTACAAAAGGAGCAAAATGGCAGCCAAACTGTGGTAAAGAGCTTGGCACAAGTTGCAACAAGGATGAAAAATAGGTTTAGTGGAGTGGAGCAGAGGGAAGAAAAAGGTGCTGATAGAAGGTTATGATCAGAGAAAGAAATTTCGGCGTTCAAGGTCATACAAATAGCACAGTTATGAATGAGGAAGCTTCACCAGCAGCACTGTTCTGAGCATCCCTGTGTGTGAGTTTAGGTGTCCTCTTGAAAGTCTAGGGCTTCAGATGATGTGTACTGTTTGTGTGCTCCCAGGAGAACAAAGAACTCTAGTGGGACACAACCCTGGTCTGGCTGTGGGCAGTAGGCAGGAACCAGAGATGCAGCTGAGGGAATGCAGACTGGTCGAGGAGGGAGCCAAGAAGGAGCTGTGGCCTGACACTAAGCTAACCAAACTTATGTCTGAGGTTGTGTCCCCGAGGCTCTCCGATGTTTTGCCTAAAAGAAACTATAGTAAAGAGATGTTCTCAAAATGGACCTCAAATGCCAGGAAAATACACCTTTCTAATACCTCTACCATTTGAATAATCAATAAATGGGAGCTGGATTGTCCACAAAGGCACCAGACAATGCAGTCAGTATTCTCTAAACTCGACTCAGGAAAGGTGCCTTTGACAGACCTTCCTTTTATTCTTCCCTCTGAGGTTTCCCTCCAATTTATTCTGAATATATCAGCTAGATGGTCAACAACAACAACAAAAAATGACAATGTTTAATATAGGAAGTATTGGTTATGGGGTAGCTTGGTGGCACAGTAGATAGAGTCAGGAATACTCATCTTCATGAGTTCAAGTCTGGCTTCAGACATGTATTAGCTGTGTGACCCTGGGCAAGTCACTTCATCCTGTCTGCCTCAGTTTCCTCATCTGTAGAGTGAGCTGGAGAAGGAAATGACAAAATGCTCCAGTGTCTTTGCCAAGAAAACCTCAAATGGTATCATGAAGGGTCAGACGAGACTGAAAAAACTCAACGAAAACACTACCAACATCTCATTCATGACAGGAACTATTCTAGACTCCCAACATTACGCCCTGCTCCCACCTTCTCAGATGAGAACAGACTCCCTCATCTCTCAGGCTAAAAAAGGTTTTTTTGTTTTATAACTCCTTGAATGTATCTCCCACTATTTCCTGCTTTATTCCAGTGTCTAACAAAGAAGTGGCCTTCTTCCCCAAGGCCAGTCCTTCTGTGAGTACACTTCATTTCATCCCTTCCTGTTTTCCTCAGCAGATTGCCCCTACAACCACCTGGCCCCTTATGTTAAATCTCTAAGCAGTTTCTTTCCTGATACCTACAAATATGCCCATATCTCTGCCATCTTTAAAAAAAAAAACAAACCTCTCACTAGATACTACCATCCCCACTAGCTAACATCCTATATCTTATTTGCTTTTCTCTGCTCAACATCTTGCTCCATCCCCGCTCCGTTCACTCTCTTCTTTGCCTTTTGTAATCTGGTTCCAAACTTCATTGCCGAGTTGAAATTATTCTTTTCAAAGTCACCAATGATTTCATAATGGCCAAATCTAACGGCCTCTTCTCACTTCTAATCTGTCTTGACTTCTCTAGAATATTTTCTCCTCTCTTAATAAAAAAGCACTTAATAATTGTTCATTGATTAAGAGACACAGGTTTAATAAACAGTCATTGACTGAGAGCAAGGGCCAGCCATGTGGACAGTACTTCGTTCTGATTTGCACCATTTTGTACTGGCGAGACAAAGTCTAGCTTTGGGGCACCACATCCCCCTAGAACTTTAAATCATTCTTTTCCATGAATATAGAAAACTTGCCAGCTCACCTTCGCTGCTCGTACCCAGACGGTGAATAAATAAAACTCTAAATGAAAGACCTGCCTACCATAAACTGTTACTTCTCCTGAGGTGAGGGATGAGTGACATGGCTGTGGTCAAGAATCCAAAGATGTGACTAGACCAGATGGCCACATTCACTGTAGTTCTCATATACCCAAGGGCGAGTTTATTTTTTTGTGCTCATCTAATTTCGTTTGCATCCTTGCATTCATTGCTTGTCTAAAACTTGTTTCTATTCTGGAAATGGTTTTCTTTTAATTGGAAATAAATTATGATTATAGCTCGCTAAACGAGTGAGAAAATCTGTAGGAGAAAAGATTTTTTTGCTGAGATCTTGCTGTCAGCAGTAAGGTTCTCAAATCTACCTATGAATTTTATGTCTTGATAGTATGCTTTGATAAAGTGATAAAATCCAACAAAGAGTTCAATGACAACTGCGTATCTTCCATTAAGCAAACATGCTATTAAAAATAAGCAGCAAAAGGTTTTGCCAGGAATCTGGGTTTTCAAAAACAATGACAGTAGGCCTCACTTCACAGTTCTGTCATGGAAATCCAGCACTGTCTCAGCCCAGGTCCAGGCCTGACCCACGCTGGTTTCAACTGTGTTGCCTATGAACACTGGAAGTCTGGAAGTAGTGATCCTTCTAAGGACTTAGAAAAATCAACATGAAATGAGGAATCAAAGAATCACAGAATTCTGGGGTTGGAAGGGATTTCAGTGGCCATCTATCTAGTCCAACACATCTAGAAAAATAGTCTCTTCTACCACATACCCAACACATGGTCATTTAGGCTCCACAATGACAAGCAGTCCACTCTACTTCTAGAAAGCTCTCATTGTTGGGAAATGTTTTCTTATTATCAAGTCTATATTTGTTTCTTTGCAACCTTCTAGCTGCTAGTCCTAATTCTACCCTCTGGGACCAAGTAGAAGACATCTAAGGCCCTTCCACTTTAGGGCCTTTCAAGAATGTGAAGACCAGTTTCTCAAAAGAGAAAGTGACTTTATTTTTTTGGTACAAATGTGAGGAATGGGTCAGAATGGGGTGAGGGGAAGCACTTCATTTAGCATTTGGTATTTCATTTAGCAATGGTTTTCAAAGCCTTCTATGAGTAGACCTAAGGTTATGATCCCGAGTGGAGCCCCAGAAGATGATTAAATGATTTTTTTCAAATACTGGCAAGTCTCTTTTAAAAATAATCCCCCCACTCTTTTAGGAAAGAAATAAAACATTTTGAAAAAGAATCCCATCATATTTTAATGTTGTGAGACTATGAGGTTAAGTCAGAATTGAGCACATTAAATTTTTTTAAGTTTACATTCTTCCTGTTGAAAAAGGGAAGGAGCACAAGAACTCAAGGCCAGATTTGCTAATGGCAAATAAGCAAGGGCAGGGGGAAAATGTGGGGCACCCCCATCTCCCAGATATGTTTTTTCTATGTTGACTGACTTGAAGTTCTTATTGGACAAAATTGTAACCAGATACAATTCAAGTTCTTATTTGCCAACAATGAGGGTAATTAGGCTAATTCTAAAAATTATTTGAAATGCTCTCCCTCCTTGCCTTTGCCTCCTAGCTTCTCTGGCTTCTTTCAAGACTCAATTCCAACCTCTTCTTTCCCAGTCTCCCAGATACTTGTGCCTTGCCCTCTGACAGCACCTCCCATTTACTCTGTACATGTCTTGTATGTACATCATTATTTGTATGTTGTCTTCTCTATTAAAATGTGAGCCCCTTGACGTCAAGAACTAGGTATATGATTTCCTTTGCAACCCTAACACAGAGCACAGTGATTGGCACGTAGTAAGTACTTAATAAATGTGTGTTAACCAACTACTTTGCAAACTTTGTAGATTTTCACATCTGGCTCATGTAATTTTTAATGAACTATATAATATTTTAAGAGTAGCCACAGAACAAAATGGAGAGCAAAATTGAGCTATTGGCTGGATGACGGCTGATTTAATAAAAACCTTGGCTTCTAGTTATGTAGGAAAAACATTTTCCTTGTGGAAAGGAGGGGAAGGAACCCTTCTAGTCACCCATGCTTGGCATGGTACACTCCAGGGAGTCTGTGGGCTGAAGTATTTTGGACAGTCATTGGTCTACTTCTCTCAGGCTTTGGCTTCTGGGTGTCTCATAGCGTTCTCCTCACTTTCATACAGGTAATACTCCTTAATCTCATCCTCAGCTTTTTCCTCAAAGGGATAATGTAACCTACGATATAACTGACATTTACACGGCACTTTAAGGTTTACAAATCACTTTCTAGCAACCTATGAGGTAGAGCAGGTGGATGCTATTATCTCCCTTTTAAAGATAAAGAAACTGAAGCTCTGAGACTGACTTGCCGATGATCACACAGCAACTGCTGTAGGATCAGAACTCAGGTTTCCTGACCCTGAGGCCACTGCTGTATCCACACTGATAACTATGAATTCTTTCCCCTGCGGCAAAGCCAGTTCATTTCCATGTGGAGGGGGAGCACTGGGTGGTGACAGCATAGTATGGCACGACCACAGATGCAGTCACGGTAGGGCCTTACAGGGCTAGGCCAGAATGAGGGCCCAAAGAGAGGGGTGCTATGGCAATGTGAGTCTTGGGATAGCATCAGGGCAGGCCAGCAAGGGATTGTGAGGTGTGGCAACAACAATCCATGGGCTGCCATGACAAGCAAGAGAGTTCCACCTAGATGTTGGGTGGCTAGGATCAAAGTCCTGATCACCTCCCTCTAATCATGGCCCTGGCGCTATCCACTGTAACTCACTGCCTTTCTAATTTTAGGAAGTGGATAGCTTCTTTTTCTGTCGGTGGGGAAAGAAAGTGAATTGGTAAGACCACTTTTTGAAAAGTGCCTTGTTAGATAACAAGGTAAAAACACAGTTGACTTCTCTGGCCTGACTGACCACTGAAGAGACAAAGCAGGGATGGGAATTAAATTTGAGTTTCTTCTGGATTCTCTGGGGTACCCAATGCAGCAGGGCTCTGCATATGGGAAGACGACCTGGGATAGCACTGACAAAATACTTGTGGATAATAATCTGAAAAGATCACAGGACCACAGGTTGAGAACTGGAAAGAACTATGGAGGCCATCTAGATCAAGTTCTTCATTCCACAGATGAGGCAACTGAGGACCAAGGGGGTGAAGTGAAGAAGTTCTGAACCTTTTATGTGTCATGGACCACTTTTTCTTTTGGCAGTTTGGTGTGGTGTATGGAGAGAATAATGTTTTTAATGTATAAAATAAAACACATAGGAAATCCATTATATTCGAATGGTTGGAAAAAATTAGGAAAAAACCAAATTCACGGACTCCAGGTTAAGAAGCTCTTGGCTTAAGGTCACATAGATAGTAAAGTGGAAGAGAAAAGATTTGAACCCAGATCCCAACTGTAGCGATGAAATTTTCTAGTCATTCATCATCACACATGATTGGTTCTTTGAGGATCATGGTGTAAATTCTGTTCTTTAAACTGGAGACAAAAATGAAGCAATCACATGTGAAATCAGTTCTTTGCTAACAGCCTTTCCAAGAACTTAAGAATCTAGCTATTTAGATACACACTTATTGCACAGATCAACTTCTGATTAGTCATTTTTCATCTGTCCTTTCCAGTCCTTTCCGGTCCAAAGGTCATTTCTTCTGGCAGAGAAAAGAGAAGAAATGGAAGAGCTGAGGACCTCTGCACACTCCAGATTGTCCGTTATCAGTGGTCAGCCATCCTAGGCCTTCGTTAGTTTCCCTTACATAACTTTTTGTTGCAATTCTTAGCTCAAGGTATAGCTTGCAGCAGAAAAAAAGAAAGATGTTTATTTTTTCTATGGCCATCTCACCATAGAACACAGACCCAATATTGAGGCAGGCATAAGCATGGAGTAAATTCTAGTTGACTGTTGGGTGAGAAAAAAAGATGTGACCCTGGACAGAATGAACCTCAGTACTAAGGTTTGGTCAAATTCTGCTCCTTAACACGCAGGTGGCTTTGAACAAGTGTCCTAACCTTATTTGTTAAATGGGGGTGACAATATTTGCATTACTAACTTCATATCCACCTGTATGTAAGGAGGATTTTGTTATCCTTTGAGAGTCCAGTTTCCCATGCTCCATGGCCATGGCATCTCTAGTTTCCAAGTGCTAGATAATAACTCTCAGAATAGCCCCAAGGATCCTAGATAGTAACTCCCAGAATCACAGTGATAGGCAGTCCAACTGAGGCTGCGCCATGAGATA
This sequence comes from Phalanger gymnotis, assembly GCA_028646595.1. Taxonomy (NCBI): domain Eukaryota; kingdom Metazoa; phylum Chordata; class Mammalia; order Diprotodontia; family Phalangeridae; genus Phalanger; species Phalanger gymnotis. Next base: position 280,353,125 of record CM053625.1, on the reverse strand, counting down.
TGGGATGACATAATGTGATATTTACTATGCTTGCGCAGAATGGCAATATTACTAAAGTTAACCTGTGAGCTTCATGTTGGCGAGATGCCTTCTTTGTTACCCTTTAAAGCCGGTGGGCACTGATCAGTGAGTGGGGCCGGTCCCCATCAAGGCTTGAGGGGATTTAGGGGAGTGCGTGAGGTGTTCTTGTCTTGATTGCCCTCCCCCTTCTCGCTGACCCCTGAGTTAGTGCTCAGTAGCAATCTGAGAAGACTAGACTAGAATAAAGCTGATTATTAACTCCTCTTGCCTGTCTGACCAGATCAAGAGTGAACCTGTTAGAGGCTGGAGTCCCAAAACTCCAGTGCCTCCTGCGTGTTACCTGTGAAACACCACCAAAGTCCTACTATAAGCTGCAAAGACTTTGAGCATGAGTTTGGTGACAGGCTATATTATGGCCTCCAGATATCAGTCTAGTTAAATTTGGGGAAGTTCATCACCTAAAAGCTGGTCACAAAATGATGGATCTTTTTTCGGGGGGGGCAGGTTCCACAGTTAACTTATAAAACAGGGGCAGCTAGGTGGCAAAGTGAATACAGTGCCAGGCCTGGAGTCAGGAAGACTCATCTTCATGAGTTCAAATCTGGCCTCAGATGCTTACTAGCTGTGGGACCCTGGGCAAGTCACTTTACCTTGTTTGCCTCAGTTTCCTCATCTATAAAATGAGCTGGAAAAGGAAATGGCAAACCACTCCAGTATCTTTGCCAAGAAAACCCCAAGTGGGGCCATGAAGAGTTGGACCCGACCGAAACAAGTGACCAATAACAACAAAACCGTCTATGAAGGTGTGGAAAGACTGTGATCAGCATTAGTGGAGAGAGTGTCCACTCTGATGAAATCAGGCAGCTACCAAACTCACAGCATTGTTACGGAGTGTACAAAAAAAAAAACTTTTATTCTGAAAGCGTTATATAAATGTAAGAAATTACTAGTAGCATTGCAAACGATTATGCCTCAGACCACCGGCCATTTCTTCTCTCTAGCCATTCTTCCCAGGTGTCCATCTACTCTGCCAACACAACAGTCACTTTTTCAGTGTATCTGAGTATTCTGTGTAGCTCAGTCTTTTTGTATCTCTATGCCTATCCAAATGTTCTCCATTCTTCAGGGCCCCAGCTCCTTATCTTCTAACTCCAGTTTTGCTAATCCTTCCCTGTCCACAAACCTTACTGTGGCTGAATTCTGGCACTCAATTATACTCAGCGTTTTGTTATTCTTGAATTGTCTCATTTGTAAAAGTCTTCTCTCTTAGTAAGCTCTGGTAGGGCCTGTCTTCCCTTTCCTCTGGCATCCCAGGCAGAGCTTATCAAAGCTCTGAAAACGGTAGCAGTAGAGAGTAAGTAATCCTCCCTCTGCCACTCATTTTTCTTCTCACAGCATATCAGAACCACTCCTGTGAATCACAGTTTTAGATCTGAAAAACTGCTCATGTTGTTTTACAGGTGAGGAAATTAAGGCCCAGTGATTCACCTATTTCCTTTTTCTGGCTGGCCAGTCTGTGGGTAACAACATTCTCTCTCTAAATTTACCATCACCTGAATGTACTTTGAACATGCTTCCTGGCTTGTTTCATATGAGTTCATTTTAAGATACACACCTCCACACAACAGCTCCTTTTATCTAGCCCAGGGGTGGGGAACTGGAGGCCTTAAGGCCATAGGTGGTCTTCTAGGTCCTTCTAAGTCCTTAAGTGTGGCCTTCTGACTGAACCCAAACTGAATTGTAAAATTTAGATTCAGTCAAAAGGCCCTACTTAAGGACCTAGAAAGCCACATGTGGCCTTAGGGCTCTTAGGTTCCCCATCCCTGATCTAGTCTGTTGTTTTTGAATGAGTAATTTCAACAGTCATATTCCATTTATGAGTGCCACCCCATCAAATGATAAGAACAGCCAACATTTATATAGTGCCTCCTATGTGCCAAGCTAAATGATTTATAATTACGATCTCATTCGATCCTTACAATAACTCTCAAAGGTAGGTGCTACTATTACCCCCATTTTTCAGATGAGGAAACGGAGGCAAACAGGTTAAATGACTTGCCCAGGGTCACATAGCTCGTAAGTGTCTGAGGCTGGATGTGTATTCAGGCCTTCCTGACCTCAGGCCTGATGCTCTATCCATGTACCGTCAACTTCCTCTAAATCTCAGTGATTCTTAACGAAGTCAAATTTACTCCCCTACATTAAGGTCCTCTAGTTCAACCTGTTTATTACCTCTACTTTGTGTATTTATGGATAGATAACTGAAGCCAAGGCTTTCATTGCTGGTTCTCTGTTTGGATACCCACTTTTGAATTATAAACAGCAACTTCAAGGGAAAAAAAAATCTAATCTCAGTAAGAAAAACTCATCAAATTACTTCCAATACTTTTCTCAGGGTGGTAAAAACATATCAATAAACAACTCTGACATCTACTACTGTTTCAGACTGTGAACTCCTTGAGAATAGAAACTTTGTTTTTTCTTTATCTGGAAAATGAAAGAGATGGGGCAAACGATCTCCAAGAGTCTTTCGGCATTAAAATTCAACATTTTTTTTAATTGAACTCCTATTAGATACCATATTCCCAAAAATGGGCTCATTTCAACCTTAACTTGGTAACCAGACAATTATGTCCTTTCCTATTTTTCAGCCCTGGAAAGATATCTTTTCCAAACCGAGTCTTCCCTTCTCCTACTCTCTCTGGAATCGCTTTGCATTTACTCGTATACATTTGTATAAATTGCTTTGCATTTACGCATCTGTGTATTGTATTGTTTTTTCCCAGTAGACTGTGAGCACCATGAGGGCAGGGGTTGTTTCCTTTTTGTCTTTGTGTTCCCAGAGCTTAGCACAGTGCCTGGCACATTACAGGTACTTGATAGATGCTTTTTTGAGTGAATGAATGAACTACAGTAGAGGCCAGGAATCTGGTGCTTATTTGGGGGCTCACTGCCGCCTGGGAAAGATGCCTTTGGAAAAAAAAAGAAAAAGAAATACAAAGATGCCTTTGAAATGGTGGCGGATTTTTAGGGAAAAGCAGAAAAGTTTATGAGACTGAAGCCTGGATCTCCTTGGAATTTCATAACTTCAGGCACAGGCTCAGAGGCTTCTAAAAATATGCTTCCTATTTGCCTTTCTCTCCTGAGCTGAGCTGAAAGAATGGTACCAACTGTACTGCATTAAATACATGTGCACCCTGGGCTGATAAAATTTATGACCCAATGAAAAGATAAGAATTGTTTTTAATTTATTCAGATGGAGTTGGTTAAATTTAACCTCATTAGACCAAATAATCAAAGCAGGTGTTTGTAAGTTGCCAATGTTTTTAGTCTCTGTTAATTGTTTGGCTATGCTTCCTAGAGAACTTAGGTAAAGGAAGTTAAAATAGCATTAAAATCAGTGACCTTGTATTTATTCCTGTCACACACACACACACACACACACACACACACACACACACACACACACACACACACACACACACACACACACACACACACACACACACACACACACACACACACACACACTATTCAAGCTTTTAGGCAGTCCTAAATACAGGGCATTTTTAAATGCTGTTCACAGACCTTTGCCATTTAGCCATTACCAACATCTAAGCTGCCCTATGGGAAGGCTACCATTACTATTGTAACCTTTATTACCTAAATACAAGCAGTATAAAATGAGAGTCGGCCTCCTAATCTTAAATTGATCTACGAATTCCACTAGCCAGCCATCGAGAAGTATTTAGAGATTCTGACTTTGTTCTCAAATGTAGGTTACTTTAAGATGTTTAGAGGCAAAATGATGATAATAAAAACAGTTGCTCACATTCCAGCTAAAACAAAACGTTTATTGCGCTTGGCAGGACTGTTGCATCTGAACTATAAATCTCAACTAACAAAGAAACCGCAATGCACACCAACCAAACCGCAGGGTGTTGAGATGTGTTTTGCAAAGTGGCTGCAGGTAAAATTTTAAAAGGGGAGAAGTGTCTGGTTCTGTTAAGTGGCCCCACCTTCTCTCCATTAACTGCCTCTTGGAGTCCCCGGTGCGCCCTTAAGTCATTCGGTGCGCTGTTAGCTCTTGTTAGCGAACACGAACGCAGGCAATTAAAATAGCGAGTAGTTGGAGGCTAGAGTACTCCTCCCTCCCTGGGGCCTGTCAACCTCTCCAGGATTAAAGTCCTTCAGTTCAGTCCTAGTCCCAACCTGCTCATCTTCATAGAAACTTCCTCACTGACCGAGATCTACCTCTAAGTCAGTAATTTATGGTCTTAGAGAGTTGCCTGAAGTGCTGGGGGAGAAGCTAAGGGACCTGCCCATGGTCACACACCTAGTAGGTATTAGAAGCTGGCTTCCAGACTGCAAGGCAGGCCCTCTCTCCACGGGGCCAAGGGGCTACTCAGCCTTCAATGATCACAGGCGTTCACAGGGCGCTTATTTAAGGTTTGCGAATGGCTTCACCTGGCTAATTATCTCATTTCTTGTTCGGTGAGGTTAAGGACTGCAGGACCAGAATTCTCCCTCTCCTCACTAGCCACCTCATCCATACCCTCTATCTCCATCCCCTTTTCACCTCTCCTTTTATGCCTCATCTTCCCCCATTAGAATGTAAGGTACTTGAGGGTGGGGATTATTTTGATAACTTGTATTTTCGGAGCTTAGCCCGGTGTCTGGCAGATAAGAAAGTGTTTAATAAATGTTCTTTCCTTTTTCTCTTCTTTTTTTCCTTTCTTCCTCCCTTCTTTTCTCTCTCCCTGCCTCCTTCAATTTTCCTTTACTTCCTATCCATCTATCTGTCTGTCTAACTTTTTGCTATCTATTCCTCATTCTAGCCTTCAATTACACTGTATCACACTGTCCTTTAGAGAAAGACTGTTGTTTGTTCTCTGTCACATAAGAAGACCAATGACTTGAGGAGGGGGATATCTTGACTTACAAGTGAATTGGATTTAAGTGAGGCCGAGCTGGGCAAAGTCACCAGCCCCACACTCTCCTCCAGAGTTCTGAGTCCAGTGGGCAAGTCATAGGTCAGGACAAAATCCTGCCCAGGATGCAGTGGGAGACATCTTTCCTGTGTTTCAGTCTGTCTTAGGCAAAACCCATTAAGTAATTAAAGGCTAGGTAAGAACTGAGGAAAAGATGGCCTAGCTTGCCTTCACAAAAGAATCATTCGGGGAAGGGAAGACCCTCAGTTTCTAGCCAGAACAGAAACAACTGCTGTTTACACTCACTCTAAGCCATCAAAACTCAAACGAGGAGCAAGTAAGGCTTGGGCTGGGACCTATTATTGGCCAGTCAGTGAAACCCAGGGGGATTTGGGTTTAAAGGTATAGTAAGTAGCACCATTTGAATCCAAATAGCCTTTATCAAAGCCTGGTTTTTCAAAGCTATATTTCAAGAAATCATAAATGAAAACTATATTTGACAAAAGTTAATTGTACCAGTTTTAAAAATGATAGAATTAATAAATAAAGAAGGAAAGAAAAAAAAATCCAAATCCCAAGATGCCTTGCAAAGTATAATCGATCAAAGTTTATATTCCTTTGGACAGAGCACCCACGTGTAAGGGCATGACTCCTCAGGCAGATGGGAAGCAGAGGAGGAGGAGTTGTGGAGGGGGTGGGAGGAAGAGGAGGAGAAGCAACAGCAGCAGCAGCAGAGCAAGGCTAGCCTTGAGAAAAGTATACCTGGAAGCTCGGCCAGGAAAGCTCACGGAGCATTCGGTGTCGGCTCCCTTTACTCCTAGAACGTCCTTCCAGACCTCTAGTCCACCATCCTGAATGCTTAAGAAATGCTCATTGACTGACCAAGTTAGTTCCAAGACAGAAAGGCAATGTCAGCACCAAGTAGAAGTTGAAAGACCAGGGTTTAGAGTCTGAGGACTTCTCTGTGATCTTGGACAAGTTACGACCTCTGCAGGCCTCAGCTTCCTAATCTGTAAAATGTGGGTATAGGGGTACATGATCTCCCGAATCCCTTATGATTCTACACCTATGAGCTCATCACAGAATTCCCTCTTGGTTATACATAAATAGACACTGAAAGCAATTGTTAGGAGTAAGATTAAGCAGGTGAATCCCTCTTGTCCAATGTGTGTATGTACAGATGTATGAACAGGAAGGGAGGTGGTGAGGCCTGGGCCTGGAATCAGTAAGACCTGAGTTCTAATCCAGCTGGAGACATCTAACTAGACATGTGATCCTGAGAAAGTTTTTAAACTTTGTGTGCCTCGGTTTCTTCATCTGTAAGACAAGGGTAATAATAAATAGCACCTACCTCCCAAGGCAGAATGTGAGAATAAAATGAGATAATATTTGTGAAGTGCTGTGCAAACCTTTAAGTGCCATGGACACTTAAAAATCATTAGCTATTAGGAACAAACAGGGAAGAGAGGAAAGAATTAGACATTTTTTGATAAAAGAGTACATTAAATTTTGGAGACAGGTGGCTCAGTGGATAGAGAGGTGGGCCTAGGGTCAGGAAGACTCATCTTTCGGAGTTCAAATCTAGCCTCAGACGCTTACTAGCTGTGTGACCCTGGGCAAGTCATTTAACTCTGTTTGCCTCAGTTTCTTCATCTGTAAAATGAGCTGGAGAAGGAAATCGAAAACCACTCTCGTATCTCTGCCAAGAAAACCCAAAAGGGGTCATGAAGAGTCAGACATGATTAAAAAAAAAAAACCAAACAACTGAACGACACCACTATCTGTTTTGCAGATATACCCTAAGGATCGTAGAACTTTTCATCTGACTTGCTGCTAAGGCCTGTCTTACTCTCCTATATGTATACTCAGTGCTTAGGACAGTGCTTTGCATACCATAAGTGCTTAATAAATGCCTGTTTTCGTTCTTTCATTCAAGTGGGAATAAGCCTTTAGCCCAGAAGAAGTATGTTGTTTCCACATAGGAATACAGCACCAGTGGAATTTCAAGTGGTGTCCAATTAGGATTTCAGAAAGTTTCTAAAATTCTCCATTTGCGTCTCCATTCCCAGACCAGCGTGGGAGCAGCCTGCCTTGTCACTGTTTCAATTACAAGCCTCTCCTCCAAATACCACCCCCACCAATCCCATTCAGAAGCTATAATTTTCCTCTTGGAGAAACTGATATACCGATGGTGACAGCTAGATCCAGCAGAGGGAAGGAATCAGGGACTCAGAGTCCTTGTGGTTTTAAACGGCTTTTAAAACCCAAACAAACTCATGATTTGAAATGGGAGGGAAAAACAAGTTAATGGTGATGGAGAAACCTCAAAATTGTTGGGAAGTACCAAGATGAAAGTTCAAATTACACCAAACACATTATTATCTGAAGCTTTTCTAATCACCTTCTCTCTCCAGCCCCCTTCATTGTTCTTACTACACATTTCTTTGGAGTGGGGGTAGGGGGAGAGGTCATTTGCATGGCATGATCTGAAGCCAGGTGGGTATGAAAGTCGGGTCCCATCCCCAAATCTCTTCTCTTCCCCTTGGCACAGTAGAAAGAGCACGAGACTTAGAAGCGGGTTAGGAAACTGGTTTCAGAGAAACCTGGGACCACTTGCATGGACTAACACAGTCAAAGGAAGTGGGCAGAAGCAGAAGAACTATTAGTTCAATGACAACAACCATGTAAAGAAAAACAACTCCGAAAGTCAGAAAAACTCTGATCGATAAAATTATTAGCAACCATATTCCAGAAGAGCACTTGTGATGACACATGCTACTCACCTAGCAGAAAGGTGACACGTTCAAGACACGCAGTTAGCCTTTTCTCATCACAGGGTTAGGGGTGTAGCGCCCCCTCGAACTGGAAAATCTGAGTAAAAGTTTTTGACCCTCCCTTCATACCAGAGAAGAAGTCTGAATTTTTTCTTTTTCTTTTATGAGGTGTTTACATTGCCTTATTGTAACATTTGGGTTATTTGATCATATTTTAACTTTAAAAAAAGGAATTGTGTATACATAGGTGACATTAAAAGATAAAATATGTTGATATTATACATATATTTTATGCATTTCTGACTTTCTAAACTCCCTCAAAATTCCCATTTAATTTCTCATGCTGACCCTCGATGTATCAAAACCTCAATGGGGAAAGTCTCAATGTGGAAGGAATAACTACAGGGTGTTACTACATTGAATTCATGTGAATCTTGCAAAGCGCATCAACCGTAGCATCACAAATGATGGAAATTATATTGAAAATGTTATTTGTTAATATTCCAATTAAATAAAATGTTAAAAATTTCAATCTTTCCTTCATTTTCATAATAGAATAAATTTCCTTTTTTGCTGATGTTATTTTGTGCATACCAACACCAGAAGCTTCTCTTTTCTGCACAAAATATTTTTTCTACATATGCACAAAACTGTGTGGTATGCAGTTGTTTGGTCTTTCTCATTTCTTAGTTTTGAAGTGTATTTTTTAATACATTTATGGTTATCTTTTCTAATGCCTACCACCTTTACACTGAAATCACCAGATAGTAACGTGATGTTGGTGTAACTTAGAGGGTCTTATCAACACTTTGGAGACTTTTTCTACCTCCAAGTCCCTGCAGTCATTCATGGCAGCCCATGAGCTGCAACTGTCTTCACAGTGCAGATGGTTATCCAGAAGACTGCAATGTGAGATTTTTGTCTCCGATGTCCCATGAAATGGTGTTTTGTGTTACCTTAGGATGCATGATCCAAACCTACTTTATCCCTCTTTAATTGACTCTGCAAAGAGTACATTTTTCTATAATTTCTTTTTTGTCATTTGATATGGTTTAGATAGCGTCAGTATTGATATGATTCAGTTTTTCCAGGAGTATCTCCAATGGACAAAGTCCACTGAGAGTCAGAGATATATTGGTCATTGGACAAGGATCTCTAAAATGGAAAACATTTGTAAATATTCCTGTTCCCAACTTCTTTCTCCAGCAATGACAATATAGTTACTGCATTAGGATTTTATATCACAGTACTCTGTTTATTTCTCCTCAATTAATACCCTATCTCACTCCCCACAGAAGCTATTCCAAATCTATGCTTTCTTCCTCAAACACAGCACTCCTCCCCACCTCCCCCTAGCTGAGGACTTTTCTTCTTTAATGAAACCCTGAGGCCATGAGTTTCCTCATCACCCATTCTCTTCATTTCCTAATATCACCTCCCATTCTCTCCTCCTTTCCTCTGGTCTCTTACAAAAAGGCAGCCCTTCTCCTTAGTAAAGGCAACACCTAGGTGCATTTGACCCCATCTCCTCCCATTTTTCTCCAGCAGATTTTATACAAAATCATTCCTTCTCTTCAAACTTCAACATCTCCCTATCAGCTGGTTCTTCTCTACTGACTTCAAACATGCCCAAGTCTCCCCATCCTTAAAAAGCCTTCATACATCATTTCTTATAGCACAGTAGAATTCTATCATGATCATATAAAAATGCTATCTGCATCCAGAGAAAGAACTGACGAATAGAAGTATGTACAGAATGATTTTACATAGATATATACGTGTTTAATGGTAGCCATCTCTAGGGTGGGGGGGGGGGAAGAAAAAAAGGTGGGAAAAGAAAGCTACATCATAACTTTATTATATATTTAAAAGGAATAGTAAGTTGGACATAATAGATTTGCAGTTTCATGCACAATCATCTTTTTTATTCCATGTTATGGAAATTTTTTTTTATTTCACAAATTAGAAATAAAATAAAATTTTAAAAAAGAAAGCCTTCACTCCTCTCCACTATCCCCTCAAGCTACTGTCCTTTGTCTCTCCTCCCATTTCTCTGCCAAACTTCTAGAAAAAAGGCTCTCTCCAATAAAGCGGGATAGGTTAGGAAGAAGCAAAATATAGTTAGTCTTTCACAACATGAGTATTGTGGAAGGGTTATACATAATGATACACATGCGGCCCATGTTGAATTGCTTGACTTCTTAGGGAGGGAGGGTGGGTGGGAAGGGAAGAGGGGAGAGAATTTGGAACTCAAAGTTTTAAAAATCAGACGTTCAAAAACAAAAAAGTTTTTGCAGGCAACAAGAAAATAAGATACACAGGCAATGGGGCATAGAAATTTATCTTGCCCTACAAGAAAGCAAGGGAAAAGGGGATGGGAGGGGAGTAGGGTGACAGAAGGGAGGGCTGACTGGGGAACAGGGCAACCAAATATACACCGTCTTGGAGTGGGGGCAGGGAAGAAATGGGGAGAAAATTTGTAATTCAAACTCCTGTGAAAATCAATGCTGAAAACTGAACATATTAAATAAAAATTAAAAAAAAAAGGAAAAGAAAAAAGGCTCTCTCTACATTTGTTGTCTCTCTTTTCTCTCCTCTCACCCTTCAATTTTTTACCTTTAGACTGGCTCATGACCATTTGATCACTCAACTGAAACTGCTCTCTCCAAAGTCACCAGTGACCTTTTAAAGGCCACATCTGATGGCCTCTCCTCAATCCACAGCCTTCTCCATCTATGTGCTGGATCTGACACTTTTGTAACACACTTCCCTCCTGGATACTGTTTCCTCTCTGGGTGTTCAGTGGATAGATGCATCCTGGGCCATCTCCAGTCGCCCTGGTGAATATCAGGCCACGGGACCAGGATGGCTCTGGAGGAGAAAGTGAGGCTGGTGACCTTGCACAGCCCTCCCTCACTCACATTATAGTCGACTTTGAGTCATGGCATCATCTCCCTGATGTTGTGGTCCTCCTTAAGAGAGAAGGACAAACACAACAACAACAACAGTAGATAGAATGCTGGACTTGGATTTGAGAATCACTGTGTGACCCTGGGCAAATTACTTAATCTCTCCTAGTTTCCGCATTTGTGAAATGTCGATAATAAGAGCACTTACCTCCCAGGGTTGTTATGAGGATTAAAAGGGATGATATAGCACTTAAAGCACCAGCTGCTATTATTATTATTAGTTATTATTTTCATGATTCTGCTCTCTTCGGGCTCTCCTCGCAGCTGTCCCACGGCTTCATCTAAGTCTCCCTTGGTGGCTCACCATGCATATCTCATCCACTAACTGAGGACATTTCTCAAAGCTATATCATTCACTATTTTCTCTTCTTCTTCTTTACCACGAACCTCTGTGGGCTTCAGTTTCCTCAACAGTAAAATGGGATAATACTAGAACCTACCTCCCAGGGTTAGTTGTTATGAGGGTCAGATGATATCATAGTTATAAAGCATTAGCCCAGTGCCAGGCACAAAGAAAATGCATAATAAATACTTGGTCCCTCCCTCCTTTCTCTTTCCTGGTTATCTTATCAGCTCTTAAAGGTATTTATCTATCATTCCACAGTGGCACGTAACTCTAATCCTAGGACTCCACACACCCACCTACTCACCCCCAACTCCCCATGGAAAGTTAAGTGGCTGCAGTATCTGGCCTCAGACACTTACTAGCTGTGTCACCCTGGGCAAGTCACTTAACCCTGTTTGCCTCTGTTTCCTCATCTGTAAAATGAGCTGGAGAAGGAAATGGCAATGGCAAACCACTCCAGTATCTTTGCCAAGAAAACCCAAACAGAGTCACAGAAAGTTGGATATGACTAAAACGAGTGAACAACGACAAAAAGACGCCCCACAAGCTTCAGTTCTATATCACCAACTTCCCATTGGACATTTCACACTGGGTGTCCCAAAGACAACTCATCATATCCAGAACTGAACTCATTCTTTTCCCCTCTAACTCTGCCCCCTTTATAAACTTCCCTATTTTGGTCAAAAGTCTGCCACCATCTCTGTGGTCTCCCAGATTCATAATCTTGGTACTGTCCTGGATTCCTCACTCTTCTTCACCCCACATATCCAGTCAATTGCCAATACTTACCATTTCTACCTTTATAACACCTTTCGTATCTGGCCCCCTTTTCTCCATTCATACATATCACCATAGTACAGGCCCTCAACATCTCATTCCTAGATTATTATAACAGCGTCCTAATTGGTCTCTCTGCCACAACTTTCTCACCATTGTAAGTAGATCCTGCACATACCTGCCAAAGAAATTTTCCTTAAGTGAAGATCAGATCATGTGACTCCCTTCCTTAATCATCTGCAGTGGTTTCCGATTGCCTCTAGGATAAAATATAAAGTCACAGCCTTGAAAGCCTGGCTTCAAACTAACTTTCCAGCCTCACTGGACAGAGACTAGAGCAGTCAGGTGGAAGAAAATGAAGAGAGAAGGGTGTTTTGAAAACCCAGAGAAGAGAATATCTGGGAGAAGGCAGTCAACAGTGGCAAGTCTACTAGATAGGCTGAGAAAGATTTGGACTGAAAAAAGACCATAAGATTTGGCATTAAGAGATTATTGGTAGGTGGAGCTAAGATGGTAGAGAAAAGCTAGGATGTTGCCTGAGTTCTCCCAGGTTTCCCTCAGAAACAATGTTAAATCAAGCCTCTACACAGATTCTGTAGCAACAGAACCTACAAAGATGGAGTGAAACAATTTTCCAGCTTAAGAAAACTTAGAAGGACTTCAGGAAAGGTCTGTCTCATTTGAGTAAAAGGGGAGTGTAGCCCAGTGGGGCCAGTCTCCAGCCAAGCCATCAGGAAAGCTCTTAGCCACAGCACAGATCAGCGACCAAGGCCCCTCAGTCCTGGCTCAGCAGGCCGGCTGTGAGGCCTCCAACCCCAGTGCAGAAGGCAAACTGCCATCCTGATAACTCCCAGAACAACAGGCATGACAAGGCCAGGCTACCCCAGTGTAGTGGGCAAGTTGCCAGCACTTGAGGCCCCAGCACAGAAAGGCAGTGAACAGGCCCCTGGCCCCCAGCACAAGAAGCATGGAACAGTGTCCTTTTTCCACCAGAAGCAGAGCTTAACTTTAAAAATCACAAAATAGGCTAAAAATGAGTGAAAACCAGAAAAGAGTCCTGACCATAGAAAGCTACTATGGTGACAAGGAAGATCATAACATAAACTCAAAAAAGGACAACAATGTCAAAATGCCTACATGCAAAGCCTCAAAGGGGAAGATGAATTGGTTTTAAGACCAAAAAGCCTTCTTGGAAGAGCTCAAAAAGGATTTTGAAAATCAAATAAGAGAGAAGAAAAATTGGGGAAAGAAATGAGAGTTATGCAAGAAAAAATCAACAGCCTGGAAAAGAAAGGACAAAAAAATGACTGAAGAAAACAATTCCTTAAAAAATACAATTGGCCAAACAGTAAAAAAAAAAAAAATCCACTGAAGAAAACAACTCCTTAAAAAGAACTGGCCATGTGGAAAAGGAAGTATAAAAGCTAACTGAAGAAAATAATTCCTTAAAATTAGAATTGGGCAAGTGGAAGCTAATGACTCAATGAGACATCAAGAATTGTCAAACAAAATCAAAAGAACGAAAAAGTAGAAGAAAATGTAAAATACTTCATTGGAAAAACAACTGAGCCAGAAAATAGATCCAGGAGAGATAATATAAGAATTATTGGATTACCTGAAAGCCATGACCAAAAAAAGAGCCTGGAGAGCATTTTTCAAGAAATTGTCAAGGAAAACTGCCCTGATATCCTAGAAGCAGATGGTAAAATAGTAATTGAAAGAATCCACTGATCACCTCCTGAAAGAGATCCCAAAATAAAAATTCCAAGGAATATTGTAGCCAAATTCCAGAATTATCAGGTCAAGGAGAAAATACTATAAGCAGCCAGAAAGAAACAATTCAAATATCAAGGATCCAATGTCAAGATTACACAGGATTTAGCATCTTCTGCATTAAAGGACCAGAGGGCTTGGAATGTGATATTCTGAAAGGCAAAGGAGCTTGGATTAGAGCCAAAAGTCAACTACCCAGCAAAACTGAACATAATCTTATAGGGAAAAAGTTGGACATTCAATAAAATAGAGAACTTCCAAACTTTTCTGATGAAAAAACCAGAGCTGAACAGAAAATTCAATCTTGAAATACAAGATTCAAGAGAAACATAAAAAGGCAAACAGGGAAAATAACATCTTCTTCAATAAGGTTAAAGAGAGGTGGGGAACCTGTGGCCTCAAAGCCACATATGGCCCTCTAGGTCCTCAAATGCTGCCCTTTGACTGAATCCAAACTTCAAAGAACAAATCCCCTTAATAAAAGGATTTGTGCTGTAAAACATGGACTCAGTCAAAAGGCCACACCCAAAGACCTGGAAGGCCATATGTGGCCTCAAGGCTGCAGGTTCTCCAACCCTGGAACTGTTTACAACCCTACATGGGAAGAAGATATTTGTAACTCTTGAAAACTATACGTCTATTAGGGCAGTTAGAAGAGCTATACATAGACAGAAGGTGTGGGCATAAGTTGACTTTGATGTGATGATATAAAAAAATTAAGGGGGGAAAAAGTATTGTACTGGGAGAAGAAAGGGGGAGACAGAATAGAGTAATTACATCACATGAAGAAGTGCAAAAGACCTAATACAGTAGAGGGAAAGAAAGGAGGGGGTGAGCATTGTTTGAACCTTATTCTCATTGGAATTGTCTCAAAGAGGGAATAACATACACACTCAGTTGGGTATAGAAATTTATATTACCTTATAGGGAAGTAGGAGGAGAAAGAAATGGGAGGGCTAGCTGATAGAAGGGAGGGGAAAAGGGAGAGCATGAGTAGGAGGGGAAAGGGGAAAGAAAAGGGAAGGAAGGCTAATAGAAGAGAGGGCAGATTCAAGGAGGTTGTGGTCATTAGCAAAACACTGGCCAAGAGGGGCAAGATGAGAGAGAAAAGTGTTAACGGGGGGTGGGTGGAGGGAAATACACAGTAATCATAACTGTGAATGTGAATGGGATGAACTCTCCCATAAGATAGCAGAGTGATTTAAAAACAAGAATCCTACAATATGCTGTTTACAAGAAACACATTTGCAGGAGAGAGATACACATGGAGTAAAGGCAAAATGCTAGAGCAGAATATACTACATTTCAGCTAAAGTAAAAAAATCAGGGGTAGCAATCCTGATCTCAGACAGAGCAAAAGCAAAAATAGGTCTAATTTAAAAAAAAATAAGCAAGGAAACTACATTGTGCTAAAAGGCACAAGACAATGAAGTAATATCATATCTAAACATATATGCACCAAGTGGTATAGCATCCAAATTCTTAGAGAAGTTAAGGGAGTTATAGGAAGAAACAGACAGCAAAACTATACTAGTGGGAGACCTCCCCTTCTCCCTCTCAGAACTAGATAAATCTACCACAAAATAAACAAGAAAGAAGTTAAGGAGGTGAATAGAATTTTAGAAAAGTTCAATATGATAGACCTCTGGAGAAAACTGAATGGGAATAGAAAGAAATATACCTTTTTCTCAATGGTACATGGCACCTACATAAAAAAACTGACCATGTTTAGGGCATAAAAACCTCACAATCCAATGCAGAAAGACAGAAACGTTAAATGCATCCTTTTCAGATCATGATGCAATAAAAATCACATGTAATAAAGGGCAATGGAAAGATAGATTAAAAATTAGTTGGAAACTAAAAAATCTAATCCTAAAGAACAAGTGAGGCAAACAACAAATCACAGAAACAATCAATGATTTCCTCAAATAGAACAACAATAATGAGAAAACACACTACAATTTATGGAATACAGCCAAAGTGGTTCTTAGGGGAAATTTTATATCTCTAAATGTTTACATGAATAAAACAGAAAAAGAGGAGATGAATGAATTGGGCATACAACTAAAAAAGCGAGAAAAAGAGCAAATTAAAAACCTCCAATTAAATAGCAAATAAGAAATTCTGAAAATCAAAGGAGAGAATAATAAAAGTAAAAGTAAGAAAACTATTGAATTAATAAATAAAACTAAGATCTGGTTTTATGGGAAAAAACACAATAAAATAGATTAACCTCTAATTTGATTTTTAAAAAAGAAAAAAGAAAACCAAATTACCAGTATCAAAAATTAAAAAGGAGAATTCACCACCAACAAAAAGGAAATTGAAGCAATAATTAGGAGCTATTTTACCTAACTGTATGCCGATCACTCAGACAATCTAAGTGAAATGGATGAATAATTACAAAAATATAAATTGCCTAGATTAGTGGAAGAGGAAATAAAATGCTTAAGTAACCCCATTAAAAGAAAAAAGAAATTGAACAAGCCATCAATGAACTCCCTAAGAAAAAACCTCCAGAACCAGATAGATTTACAAGTGAATTCTACTAAACATTTAAAGAGCAATTAATCTCAATACCACATAAACTATTTGGAAAAATAGGCAAAGAGGAGTTCTACCAAATTCCTTTTATGACACAAATATGGTGCTGATATCTAAACCATAAAGAGCCAAAACAGAGAAAGAAAATTATAGACCAATTTCTTTACTGAATATTTATACAAAAATTTTAAATAACATATTAGGCAAAGAGATTACAGTAATTTATCACAAGGATAATACACTATGACCATGTTAGACTTATACCAAGAATGCAGGGCTGGTTCAATATTAGGAAAACTATCAGTATACTTGACCACATCAATAACAAAACTAACAGAAATCATATGATTATCTCAATAGATGCAAAAAAAGAGCTTTTGACAAAATACAGCACCCATTCTGATTAAAAACATTAGAGAGCATAAGAATAAATGGAATCTTCCTTAAATAAATAGTATCTATCTAAAAGCATCAGCAAGCATTATTTGCAATGGGGATAAGCTAGAAGTTTTCCTAGTAAGATCAGAGGTGAAACAAGGATGTCCATTACCACCACTGTTATTACCATTATTCAGTATTGTACTAGAAATGTTAGCTTTAGTAATAAGAGAAGAAAAAGAAATAGAAGGAATAGGCAATGAAGAAACAAAACTCTCACTCTCTGCAGATGATATATATGATGGTATACTTCAAAAATTCTAGAGAATCAACTAAAAAACTACTTGAAATAACAACTTTAGCAAAGTTGCAAGATACAAAATAAACCTATATAAATCATCAGCATTTCTATATATTGCCAACAAAGTCCAGCAGCAAGAGATAGAGAAATTCCATTTAAAATAACTGTAGACAATATAAAATATTTGAGAGTCTATCTGCCAAGACAAACTCAGAACTGTATGAACACAATTACAAAACACTTTTTACACAAAGGAAGTCAGATTTAAATAAATGGAAAAATATCAATTGCTCATGTGTAGGCCTAGCTAATATAATAAAAATAACAATTCTACCTGAATTAATTTACTTATTCAGTGCCATACCAATCAAACTACCAAAAATTATTTTATAGCACTAGGAAAAATAATAATGAAAGTCATCTGGAAGAATGACTATCAAAGGAATTAATGAAAAAAAAATGCAAAGGAAGGTGGCCTAGCCAAACTAGATCTAAAACTATATTATAAAGTGGCAATTATCAAAACTATTTGGTACTGGCTAAGAAAGAGAGTGGTGTATCAGTGGAATAGCTTAGGTACACAAGACACAGTAGCAAATGACTATAATAACCTACTGTTTGATAAACCCAAAGACTCCAGCTTCTGGGATAAGAACTCACTATTCAACAAAAACTGCAGGAAAAACTGGAAAATAGTACGGCAGAAACTCAGCATAGACCACTATCTAATACTGTATACCGAGATAAGGTCAAAATGGGCACATGATTTAGTCGTAAAGGGTGCCACCATAAGCAAATTGGGAGAGCAAGGAATAGTTTACCTGTCAGATCTATTGAGAAAGGAAGAAATTATAACCAAACAAGAGAAGAGAACATTCTGAAATGCAAGATGGATGATTCTGATTACATTAAATTAAAAAGGTTTTGTACAAACAAAACCAATGAAACCAAGATTAGAAGGAAAGGAGAAAGCTGGAAAACAATTTTTATAGCCAGTGTTTCTGATAAAGGCCTCATTTCTAAAATGTATAGAGAACTGAGTCAAATTTATAAGAATACAAGTCATTCCCTAATTTATAAATGGTCAAAGGATATGAACAGTCAGTTTTTAAACAAAGAAATCGAAGCTATCTATACTCACATGAAAAAATGCTATGAACCACTCAATTAGAGAAATGCAAATGAAAATAACTCTGAGGTAACACATCACACATATCAGACTGGCTAACATGACAAAACAGGAAAATGATAAATGTTGGAGAAGACATAGGAAAATTGGAACATTAATGCATTGTTGGTGGAATTGTGAACTGATTCAACCATTCTGGAGAACAATTCGGAACTATGCCCAAAGGGCTATAAAACTGAGTACCCTTTGATTCAGCAACAATACTACTAGGTCTGTATCCCAAAGAGATCATAAAAAAGGGGAAAGGACCCACATGTACAAAAATATTTATAGCAGCTCTTTCCCAAGAATTGGAAATTGAGGGGATGCCCATCAATTGGGGAATAGCTGAACAAGTTGTGGTATATGAATGTAATGTAATACTATTGTGCTGTAAGAAATGGTGAGCAAGCAGATTTCAGAAAAACCTGGAAAGACTTATATAAACTGATGCTGAGTGAAGTGAGCAGAACCAGGAGAACATTGTTCACAGTAACAGCAACATTGTGCAATGATCAGCTA
The DNA here is from genome assembly GCA_028646595.1 of Phalanger gymnotis. NCBI lineage: Eukaryota > Metazoa > Chordata > Mammalia > Diprotodontia > Phalangeridae > Phalanger > Phalanger gymnotis. Next base: position 280,334,618 of record CM053625.1, on the reverse strand, counting down.
TGATAGACTTAGCTCTTCTGAGCAATATAATGACCCAAGACAATTCCAAAAAGCTCATTATGGAAAATGCTATCCACATTCAGAGAAAGAACTATGGAGTCTGAATGAAGATTAAAGTACACCATTTTCATTTTTTTTTCTTTCTCATGGTTTTCCCCTTTTGTTCTAATTCTTTCATAGCATGACTAATGTAAAAATATGTCTAACATGATTGTACACATATAACCTATATCAGATTGCTTGCCATCTTGGGGAGGGAGAGCAGGAGAAAAATTGAGGACTCAATCTTATAAAAATGAAAGTTGAAAACTATCTTTACATGTAACTGGAAAAAATTAAAAAGTGGAAAAAATTTTAAAAGAAAAGAAAAAAATAAAGTGAAATGGAGACTTGGCCAAAAAAAAAAAAGAAGAAAAGAAAGGAGATCATTAGTGACCTCAGTTGAGCAATGAGGTAGAAAGCCAGATAACAAAAGGTCAAGGAATACATGTGAGGTAAGGAAGTGGGAGCAATGAATGTGGAAAACTTTTCCTCGATGTTTGCCTGAGAAAGGAGGAAAGATATAGGATGATAGTTTAAGGGATAGCTTAACAGGATCAGGCGAAGGGTTGTTTTCTTTTTTAAAGCTAAGGAGATGGGCAAGTTTGAAAGCAATAGAGAAGCAGGAGACACATACAGAGGGAGAGACAGACAGAGAGACACAGAGAGAGAGAGAGAGAGAGAGAGAGAGAGAGAGAGAGAGAGAGAGAGAGAAGTAAAAAGGGGATGAGATAAAGGGTGCCATAGAGGGATTGGCCTTGGAAACAAAGTCACCTTTGTCAGACACTGGTGAAAAGCAGTAAAATGGGGAATAATAACAATGGGTTTCGAAATGAAAAGAAGGGGAGCAGTCATGAGATAACACTAATTCAAATGTATAAATTCTGCCATGTTTGCTAAAAATAGGTCATGTTACCTTATGATTTCCATCTCAGAAATCTAACTAGGGTGATAGAATTAATGCACATGAAACACTATTACATAACATAAGCCAATAGTTTTCAACTGCATGCTTAATTATGTAGAAGAGACAATAGGTTCTGGATGAATGTGAGAAGGAAATGAAGGAAGGAAGGATAAAGTGGTAGGAAACTTTACAGAGAATAATGAACTGATCTTTAAAAGGTAGCCTTTGCTAACCAATGGACAAAGGGATAGATATTTTCCACATATGAAATTCCACATATTTACTGATAAATAATAATGATAAATTATGAAGTCTCCTTTATACAAACACATTTGTAGATAACAGATGTATATTATTTTTAACACATTTGATAACAGTTGTGAACTATGAGCAATACCCATGACACAAACCCATGATTCTGTGTTTAGGGTTAGCTTCTCCTGCCTCATTCACTGGGGATGCACATATGTGGGAAGGTATTTGCTTCTGGACTTAAGAGGGTAGAGTAGGAGGAAAGGAGATGGAAATGCCAAACCACTCACAACACTCAGAGAGACCTGAGTATCCTACGTGGCTCCAAGAGGAACCATGAGGAGATTGGCTCTGAATGGAGATACTTCAATGCTAGCAGAGTCTTAATGGGGAGGAGCAAACCCAGGCTTCAGAATTCCTGGTGCCACAGTAGGGAGCCACATGTACCAAGTAGTGAAGAGGCACAGAGACTTAGTGAAGAGAAGACCTGTGGACCCCACCTAGGTATTCAGGTACACTATAGGACAAACAGGTCATATTCTTTCACTGGTACTGAGAGCCGTGTGGGCCTTATAAGTCTTGAGAGAAGCTGGAACCCACAACAAGAAGAAGCATGTATCTAGTGCTTGAAGTTTTCCATCAGAGAAGTGGGTTACTTGGTACCTTAAGGCAGGGGTTCTTAACCTTTTTTTGTCATAGACAACTTTGGCAGTCTCCGATAATATTTCTAAATGCACAAATAAAATACAAGGTTGCAAAGGAAATCAATTACACTGAAATACAGTTATCAGAAAATATATATTTTAAAAAGGTCACAGACCTTAGGTAGGCTCCCTTTCCAGAATGATATTTTTAAATGCAAAAAAAAAGGATTAGAAAGGAAATCAATCATATTGAAATACACCTACCTCTCTCTCTCTCTCTCTCTCTCTCTCTCTCTCTCTCTCTCTCTCTCTCTTTCTCTCTCCCTTCCTCCCTCCCCTCTTCTCCTCTCTTTCTTTTTCTCTGACTTTCTCTATTTAAAGTTAACCTTAAGTTAAGAACCTATGTTGTAAGGTAAGGGTAGGACATTTTCCTGACAGTTGAGAGACTTGGATCTAAGACTTACACAGGAAGACCCAAGTTCAAATCCAGCCTCAGACACTCATTAGCTACATGACCTGGGGCATGTCAATTAATCTGTTTGCCTTAGTGTCCTCAACTGTAGAATGGGGATAATAGTAGCACCTACCTCTCAGGGTTGTTGTGAGGATCAAATGAGATACTATTTGCAAAAGGACTTAGGACAGTATATGGCACACAGTCGGTGCTATATAAATGCTGGCTCTTATTAGCTCCAGTCTCTCTCCCTAGCTCCATCTCTCAGCAATTCCAACTGTCTCCTGGACATCTACACCTAGGTACTCTGCTGTCCCCTCAAACTCAGCATATACAAATCTGAGCTCGTCATCTAGGATCCTATGATTGTCTCCTCTTTTCAGCCTTTTCCTGTTTCTGCAAACTAGGCCTGAACCTTCAGAGTTATTTTTGTCACCTCCTTGTTTTCATCTCTGTCTGCTAAGACCTGCCACTTCTGTTTCCGCAACGCTTCTCCATCTCCTCCTCTTTCAAGACCTTATTACTTCTTGTCTGGACTATCACTAAGGGGTCTTCCTATCTTATTTCTCTTTCTCCTCCAGTTGACTCCATGCAATGCCACTACATTAATCTTTCTTAAATCTGGCTCCTCCCACCATCAAGCTTTTTGCTTAAAGACTCTTCAATGGCTCCCCATTATCTGCTGCATAAAATCCAAACTCCTTTGCTTGGCACTCAAGGCCCTACATGATTTGGGCCCCTAACACCCCAAGGCCAATCTCATCTCTTATTACTCCCTCTCCTCTCTGTACATATAATACTGCAGATAAATTGGATTACCAGCTATCCTCCAAACACACTCCCTCTTTTCTTGCTTCTATGCTTTCTATATTCAGCTTTCTACACCTGAATGTGCTTTCTTTTTGGCTTCATGTATCTAACCCTTCCTTTAAGACAGAGCTCCTCCATGAAGCTTTCTCTGACGTCCTTTCCTTCCATCTGGAAGGAATCTCCTCCCTCCTCCCAATACAGGGACATATAAGGCATTTGATAAAATTGAATGAGCGAATCACTAAATCACTTTAAGTCTTACTTATTACATTTTCACATTATACCTTATATTACTATTCTTAGAGACTCATCTTCCTAAGTTCAAATCTGGTCTCAGATACTTATTAGCTGTGTGACCCTGGGTAAGTCACTTAACCCTGTTTGCCTCAGTCTCCTCACTTAAAATGAGCTGGAGAAGGAAACGGCAAACCACTCCAGTAACTTTGCCAAGAAAACCCCAGATGGTGCCAACAAAGAGTCAGACATGACTGAAAAGTGACTGGACTACAAACTATAATAATATGCATGTTTTATCTCCTCTACGAGACTGTTTAGCTCCATAAGGGCAGAGATTCTTTCTGGTACATTTTTCTATCTTCCATCCCCCCTGCCCAGTGCCTAGAGCAGGACCCTGCACATAGTATTTAGTGAGTCTCTGTTAAATGAAAGGGTTCATATACAGCATACAGAGAGAAATGACATGGTGTGGGATTTTCTATTGCAGAACAGAATGATGGAAGATCCCATTTTAAAAATGAAAATCTTTGGCAATATCTGATTTTTAATTTCTGTTCAATCCCAACATTCATGCAAGCAATATGGGGAGGATGTGTGGCACCCAACACAAACTCCCAGAGTAGGTTAATCAGCATGGTGTCTCATCAGCGCTTCATGGATAAAGGCTTTGTGGTTTCAGACATACAGATCTGGGTGATGTAGCTTGGGGTCTCCTTCACACACTCGGGATTCGTTTAGATTTGGGAACAAAATTCCATATGGACAAGGCTGGACTTTAGCAGCCTGAATGTATTTCCTGAAGACAACAAATCATAGACAAGGAAACACAGGAACAGACTGGCATACTGGTGTTCGGAACCTGTCTTTGTAATTGTAGCCTTCAGACAGGCCTAATCAATTAGAAGGGGCTGATTTTAACCAGTCACAGGCTCATTATGCTGCATTCCAGTTTGTGTTGATGAAAATCAGTTTCAGTCTGTGGCCTGGAACTCATGCACAGCAACTTCCTGGGGCCTCTTACATAAACACATCAAGAAACATTTTTATTTGGAGTTGCCCTCCCCCCTTTTATTTTAAGGGAGCAGCTTTGTGAATCAAGATTAAATTAAAATGATTTGAAGTTTGGACCCAGAAACATACATATGCAGGGAAAAGATATTTGAAGCCAAGGCCTTCGGATAGCAATTATTCTTCGCATTACTTCAGAGGTGGACTTTGACACAGATTACTAAATATTTAGCCTATGGTATTAAATGGTATCTCCACATAGCAAAACTAAATGCCCTTTCAAAGGAAATATCCTACAAGGAAAAGCCTTTAAAAGACAGAAAGTCTAGGTCCATACTCTTGCCCAAAGGGCTGAATAAGAATGAAATGGAAACTTTTAGCATCCGTTGGTTTTCTTGAGAGGTGTCTCAATGGAGGAATAATAGAAATGACCCTCTTTCATGTGATGTGTGGTTAGACTCAAAAAAAGCAGCTGGGTGGAGGAACAACACAAAACCCCCACACATGGCAAGGAATCCAAAATGGGATGCGAATCCTGTAAAGATTCCAAATAGTGTTGCAAAATACATCTGATGAGTCATACCTGGCTGGCTTCCCTTTGGGGCTTTGTCAAAGCAGCGAGTCAGTAGGATGAGAATATCAATACAGGCAGCTCTGGTCACCAAACAAGGATTCTGCCTGGAAAGTGAAAGGACAGTAGGTAAATAAACCCATCCTAAGTACCTGTGGGCAACAGTGGTAATTGTGAAGAGTGCCAGTCATACGTCTCCGGCACCTGAGGAAGAAATCAATGGAAGGCACAGGGCTAATGTAAGAGCTCTGAGCTCTGGCCAAATAACAAATAGCAAAAAATAAAAGGACCATACCACATTCATACTATCTTTGTCACAAAACAAAGAGAAGAAAAACACAGTAAAAATGGGCGATTTCTGGAAAAACCCCAAACTAGCCATGAAAAATCCCTGTTTGACATTTTAGAGAAAAAAAGTACACTGACATGCGGCAAACCATAACTATGGGTTTAAAATAACGAGCTAAACAGCAAACAAATGCAAGAAATTAAAAACATGGGGGCCAAATGTTGTTGGTTTTTTAAATAAGCAGATTTTAAAAAATAAATAGGGCAACCAATTTTACCCCTTGAACCGTACAATGGAGATTAACTCGCCTCAGACTTTGTGTCCTAGATGGAAAAGGAAGAAGCAAAATTTCCTTGTAGGACGCCAGAAACTGAGGAGGAAGGCCCTTAATTCCAAGACTCAGGCCATACTAACAATAAGAAGTCAAAAAGCCTGTGCCTGGTCTCGAGTCTGTCATCCAGACAGTCTGGCTTTTTCTCCACTGTCTGGCTTTGAATACTATGATCTGGGCCTTCTCTGTCTCTATCTTGACCATCAGATTCTATGGTAAAGATGGAGAGATGTGAACTAGACCAGTGGTATCACACTTAAAAGAGAAACAGGGACCACTAAACTATACATAAGGATCCCTGCAGACCACATATTGACTTAGAAAAACCACATGTGTTTATTATATATTTTTTATTAATTTATTTATTTTAAATATTTCCTAATTACATTTCAAGCTGGTTTGGCCTACACTCAGGAGTGTTGTGGGCTATGCGTTCAATACTTCTGAACTAGACAATAAAGCAACTAGATGAATACAGAACTGGTGGTCATTAATAGTTCAGTGTCATCTTGGTGGGAGATCTCTCATGGAGGGCTACAGTGATCTGGTCTTGGCCTTGTGCTGAATATCATTTTTGCTGACAAAAAGAGTAAAGCCAAGATTAGTCAGTCAGTTAACAAGCATTCACACTGTGCTGGAGCCCTTGAGATACCAAAAAAAAAAAAAAAAGTAAAGAAAAAACAAGGTTTCTTCTTTGTTGTACGCTCTGCACATGCAAAATACATGCACAGTACATGGAAGGCAATCATAGAGATGGCATTAGCAGTTAGGAGGAAATGGGAAAGGCCTCTTGCAGAAGGTGGGATTTGGGCTGAGTCTCAAAGGGAGCCGGGGATGCCAGGAGCTAGAGGTGAGCATTCTAGGCAGGGGAGATGAATGAAAAGCTACAATTCTGGGAGAATGCCGACTGTGTTGGAGGAATAAGATCATCAGCTGGGTCAGAGAATACTCGAGGGAGCTAAGAATATAAAAAGCTGGGAAGCCTGGATTGTTCCAGGTTGGGAAGGGCTTTAAATGTTCAGCAGAGCATTTTGTATTTGATCATGGAGGGAATAGGGAGCCACAGGAGTTTATAGAGTAGAAGGGAGACACGGTCAGACTTGTGCTTTAGGAAAATCACTTTGACGGCTATGTGTAGGGTGCGAGTTAAGATATGAAGCAGGGAGAAGAACCAGAAGACTATGGTATTGTTCCAGCTGTGAAGGGGAAGGAAATAAGCACTCATTAAGCACCTACTCCGTGCTGCGCGGCGCCCAAGTCCATAACAACCCTGGGAGGTAGGTGCTGTTATTATTAACATTTCACCACTGAGGAAACTGAGGCAGACATGAGGTTTTGTGCCTTGTCTAAGGTCACACAGCCAGTAAGGGTCTAGGGTTGGATCTGAACTCAGGTTTTCCTGGCTCCAGGCCCAGGGCTCTATCCACAGCACCACCCAACTATTCTAATAGCCCCGCTGTGGAATTAGTTCAGAGACAAGGAAGGGCTTGCACTATGGTGGCAGCTGTGTGACTAGGCAGAAACGGGATGAATACACGAGAGATGTGAAGGCAGAAATGACAGGACTAGTCAATAGACTGGATGCGGGGGAGGCAAAGTTGGGAGTCTGGCAGACAGGAAGAGGGAGGCGCCCTCAATGGCAATCAGGAAGTCGAAAAGAGGGGCAGGTTTGGGGGAAAGGGCATGAGTAGTTGTGGATGTGTTGAATTTGAGTTACCTATGAGACATCCAGTTTGAGATGGACAAGAGGCAGCTGGTGAGGTGAAACTGGAGCTCAAGAGAGAGATTAGGACTGGGTATACAGACTCAGGGATCATCTGTGTGGAATCCATGGGAATGGATGAGACATCAAGGGAGATGGAAAGAGAACCTAGAGAAAGTAGCATCGTGACAACGTAGGCTAGAAAGAAGGGAACGGGGAGGGTCAAATGATGCAGAGGTCAAGAAGGATGAGGAGGGAGTACAAAGGCAACTGGAAATCAGGAGACTGGCGGTCACTTTGGAAAGGGCAGCTTCAGCTGAATGGCATCTGAAACCAGAATGCGGAGGGGAAGTGCAGGCACTGAGGGTGGATGGCTTTCTCAAAGACCTTAACTGAAAAAGGGAGGAGAGATCCAGGCCCACACAGAGCCAGTGGGGATGGCTGGACCAAGTGAGGGTTATTTTAAGGACAAAGGGACACACGAACATGTTGGTAGCCGGGAAGAAGCCAGTTACAGTGAGAAACTGAAGATTAGGGAGAGAATAAAGATGATAGAAGAGGCAATCTGTTGGAAAATACATGGAGGGCATGGGATCCAGGATGCATGGAGGGAGGGGAGCCTTAGCAAAGTGAAGGGACAAGCTTTTTGCTTGACATGGGGGTGAAGGAGGAGATAGCAGGGGAAAATATCTGAGTAATGTGAGATGAAGAGGTGGGGAGAAGAGGGAGCTCTCTCCAAATGGTCTTTTTTTTTCCTGTGAATTATGAGGCAAGTTCCTTAGCAGGGAGGGTGGGAGAAGGGGTGCCCTGAGAGACTCAAAGAAGGATAAAATAGCTGCTTGGTGGGTGGGATAGCTAATGGATTAGGGAGATAGAAAAGGACTGTCCTGCTGCAGTGAGAGCCCAGTTGAGATGATGTAACACATTTGCAGTGGACCCAGTTGGCAGTTTAATGACTTTCTCCAGCTAGAAGGCATGCTAATCAAACTGGGAGAGACTGATAAGACACTGAATGAGAGAGTTAATATCTAGAAAGATGGTTATAGGCTAGAGCCTTGGGTCAAATCTAATAAATGAAATTCTGAAAAGACAAATGTAAAACTTTATACTTGGATTTGAAAAATCCACTTTACAAGAAAAGCACAGAGGAGGCATGGATGGATGGCAGTTTGCTGGAAAAAAACCTGGGGGTTTTCGTGTACTGTATACTCAACAGCAGCAGGGTGGTGTGGCAACCAAAAAGCTAATGCAATCTTCGGCTTCATTAAGAGAGGAACAGCTTCCAGGAATAAGATGGCACATCCTCTGGTCAGACCACATCTGAGATGTTGTGTTCAGTTCTGAACGACCCAGTTTGAGAGGGACGCATAAGCTGGCAAGTGTTGAGAAGAGGGGAACTAGGATGGTGAATGAAGGACTCTGAATCTATGACTAAAGGATCAGCTAAAGCAAAGAGAGATGTTTAAACTGGAGAAAAGTAGATCCAGGAGGCATATGATAACTGTCTTTAAGTAACTTAAAGTGTGGACTTGCCCTGTCTGACCTCAGAATATGAACAAGGAAGAGACAAACAGGCACATTTGGCCTTTTTAATCAGAGAGGTAGTGTGGTATAGTGAATACAGAACTAGCCTCTGAACTAGGAATATCTGGGTTCAAGTCCTGCCTTTGACACATATTGGCTTTGTGATCCTGGGCAAGTCACCTAATCTAGGCAACTCTCTAAGACTGTAAGTAGAGGGAAAAAGTGCTGGCCTGTATTGTTACAGGGTCTTTCCTCACTCGGGAGTTCCCCATGCTATTTCTTATCTCTATGTCTGCAAAAACTTCCTAATTTTTACATCTGAATAAAAGTGGAAGTTGCTGTCTAGGGAGGTAGATGTTCCTCCTCATTGGAAGTCTTCAAGCAGAAGTGGTGGGGAATTTTTTAGGGTATGGGTTGAACTAAATGGCCTCCAATACCCCTTCTACCTCTGCACTGACATTTTCTGTGGTCCATCCTCTCTCACACTGGACCGCAATCTGCTTCCAGTCTTGCTTTAGTTTTCCCACTTCTGGCTTCCTGCCACATCTCTATCATCCATAATGCTCCAAATTTGTGAAACATCATTTTGTTGGTAGACACCACACAATGATTGTGCCATTTGGGAAAAGGTAACACAGAGGTCATTTCTGGGATGAATATACCATAAACTTCACTAAGGCCTACTTTATGTCAACATTCTATGCTTGATGTTTCAGGGAATACAGGTGCAGGTAAACATGTGGTTCTTGCCCCTAGGGAGGTCACATTAAAAACATATAAACCAACCAGAGGATGATATAACACTAAATGTTACATGGCACAATAAGACACATAAATAATGTCTTCTCTAGTCTGCAGGAAGGTACGGACAAGTGTAGACAGGACTAGAGAGGAGAGATGTGATAAAGAGACTGGGACTTAAGCTGAGGGCTTGTAGATGAGTAAATTTAGAACAAAAGAGCAGGAGAAGGGCATGCCAAGAGGTGCAAAAACAAAGGCTTGGAGGAGGCCTGAATGAGTATGACCATGAGAAAATAGCATAGAGACCACACAAGACCAAGGAGACTTGGGGTTGTATGTTGTCTAAGATAAGAGATAAGATGGAAGAAATAGGGTGGGATAGGCTTTTAGGCAAAGAGTTTCATGCAGTGGGGTCATGTAAAGTGCAATAATTTACTTCCTGCTTCCATTCCTAAAGAGCTCCCCTCCACTGAGTCATGTATGCTTGCTGCTGTACGGGATCCACTGTGTTTGTCAGTCCACAGAGTCATTCACTGGCAGACATTAAAATACACTTGGTTATACCTTTCACTCCCTCAGCTATCATGACCCTTGCACAGAACAAGAGAGGAAAGCCGCTGGGAAGCTCATGTGACTTTAGGTACTGGACACACAGACCAAGCGATCAGCAGCATTTTGTCAGGCTGGTTTTCCCTACATTTTTCCCAGAATGGACATGTCCTGGCAGCCCTTCCAACTTTGTAGGATTGCAACTAGGTCTGCTATGGCTGCTCAGACAGCAACATCAGCAGGGTCAGGGCAGCCCAATGCAGCCAACTGGACACTGAAAAGCACATTCAAAAACAGCTGTGTCCGATTCCAGGAAAAAAGGAGGAACTCTGGGGACCATGGATGATCCCAGCTTCCAATCTGGCTCTGGGAGAAATTCTGATCCAAGGCCAATCATTTAGGGTTCCACCCCCTAGGATAGCGGGGAGCCGCTGTAGAATCACAGAACTGGCTTTCCTTCTGACCATGCTTGTAAAATGGGTCAGGTCAAGTGGACGAGCATTTAGTAAGCACTTACTATGTTCCAGGCACCATGCTAAATAGGTGAACGTGAACAGGAGTAAAAAGACAGCTCCTGCCTTCAAGCCACTTACATCTAAAGGGGAAAGATAACACTTGAAAGGGGGGAAAGAGGAAGGAGGGGACGCCAGCTTCAAGGGCACAACAGAGAAAGTCCACAGAGTCACAAGTGCAGCCTGGAGAGGAGTGAAGAGAGGCTGGCCTAAGCATACCCCTCAAGACAGAGGCTCTGAGCCAGGACGCGCCAGGCAGAGGGAGAGGCTTTAGGGGTGAAAGGTACTTCCAGTGTGAAAAGTTCATGGCTAAAGTAATCTTGGAGTATAAAAGCCTCGGGCTCTGCCCTCTTCTCTCCTTCCCTCCTTCTCCCCTCCCTCTCTTCCTCTTCCCCCCATCTTTTTCTCTTCCTCTCTCTTATTCTCGTTCTTGTTCCATCTCTTCTTTCTTGATATCTCTCTCCCCCTCCCTCTCTCTCATCTCTCTCTGTTTTTCTCTCCCCCTCCTCCCTACACCCTTTCCCCCTTCTCCTTCTCTCCTCTCTCCTTCACCCCCTCCTCCCTCCTCTTCCCTTATCTCTCTTCCCTGCCCCTTACTCCCACCTCTCATGTTTGTTCTAACTTGGAAATGGTCCCTTAAGAGCTAAGAGTGAGCCAGAGGTATGTTCTTGGCCTGTCAATCTGCTTTGATAATGGACGTGAAATTTCTGGGAAGAGGAGGCCAGCTAGATAGGAGACTGAAATCTAAGGGTTGGGTGGATGAGTGGGGGTTGGGGTAGGGGTGAGGATTGGGATTTCTCTACCCCCCCCTCCCCATTGTCCCCCGAATGAACAATCCCAGTACTGCTCACACTGCAATGAACACTTAGAGTGTTTGAAATCAATCAGACACTATTTGTGTTTTACAGATAAATTGTATATCAGATAACAACAGCACATAAAAGTGACCTCAGGAAAGTGTTTCAAGTACCACCCCCTTTACAGGGTGAAGCTCATTCATTTGGGTAAAATGGGAAGGCTCCATTTGGAACCACGTTTGCAAATATTTCAATTATTTTTTTTCCTTTTTAAGTCAGACATACAGCTATACTTGAACGTGGCCAAGTCACTGCTTTAGAAAAACTCTTAATTTCATTAAAACAGCTTTCCTCCTCCACTCCTAGGAGAATGGTAGGGACTCTTAAAGGAGCTAAACAATGGTTCCACTGTCTAAACAGAGGCAAGAGTACTTGGGAAGCCTTGAATGACGTGGGGGGATTTCCCATTACCTCTGGAATCCTGGTGATAGATACCATGAGGGATCAGTGCTTGCAGTCATGGGTTGCAGAACATTGGAGTGCCCCTACATGAGCTTATACAGTATGTTCTTTTCTACAGAATCACTGAAGAGACAAGGGTGTGGCCAAAAGGTTCCTATTTAGGAAGACCCCAATGATACCCGGAGCCATGTGGAGAGCTATGATTCCCACCCCTGTGGGCCAGTGCATTGGTGTCTCCCCGGAGGAGGAAGGGCACCATTCTGGAAGAGGAACAGCCCAGCAAAAGGAATGGGAACCCCCTGCTCACAGCCCTGCTGTGGCTACAGGTAGCCAGTCGTTATCAAAGTATCAAAGTATGAATGAATTAATAATTCACTAGGGATCTGACAAGCTACAATACTATCCTTTGTTCAAAATTTAAACCTCAACTCTTCCCCCATGCCTTTCTTTATTATCCCTCTAAAAGCAGCTTCACTAAGCAATCTGACAGTCCCTGACTTGCTTTAATCACTAAATAGGTGTTGCCTCAGACAAACTGAGACCTAGGCAAGACCCCACCTCCAAAAGGCCAAGGTCTCCCACTGCATGGGGGCCATCTCCAGTCATCCTGATCTATATAGTGACATTGGACCCAGATGGTTCCAGAGGAGGGGGATGAGGCTGGTGACTTTGCACAGCTCTCCCCACTTAAATCCGATTCACTAGCAAGTCAAGACAAGGACAAACGACAACAACAACAAAATACTTAGGACCTCTGTCTAACTGCTCAGATACTTCCATAGTTTTGCACCCTTAGGCGAGTTCAGCCTCTGAATTAGGCACAGTCAAGAAACCCATTTGCAGCCTCTTCCTGCACTTGGTTATAAAATGAGGGGCTGCTAAGGTCAGGGGCACTGGGAGATTCTCTTTGGAGACACCCACATGAAGGTATGTAAATTTCCAAGTGTAAATGAAATGAATCTAAATATTCTGATTCTGATTTAAAGTCGAACCATTAGCCTCAAGCTCAGCAGCTATCAAAGGGAATCCCACTGAGAAACAACAGATGTGTCTAAAAATGTCAAGTGTTCTGTGAGTTAGAGTGAGAGTGTGTGTATGTATATGCGTGTATGTGCATGTGTGTATACATGTATTGTCAGTGTTGAAATTATAAGGTGGTGTTGGTGGGGAGTTTGTGGAGCTTCTACACACACACACACACACACACACACACGCACGCACAATTTACGGAGCTCCTCACCACCACCACCATCACCACCACCACCATTGTAATGCCAAAATTTCAATTTCAATGCCATCAGTTGTTTCAGTTTTGTGTCAGAATGCGCAAGGTGGGTGGTTGCCTTGGACTGGTCCTATACTTTGACTCTGCCTCTAGAGCAAAATGGCAGAACTCAGGACAAAATGAGACTTGCTCATCTGGGTTTGGAATTTTGAATGTACACGATTCAATTCAGTAAGCTACTACATGCCCTGTACCCTACTTGGTGCTGGAGATATAGAGACACAAAACCTCTCATGGAGGTTTACATTCTAAAAGGGGGAACTACATGTGCACAGAAAAGCAAATTTAAAATGTATGCCCAGTGAATTATGTACACATGCAGGTGTGAGCATACCCTCCCTCTTCCCATTGCTTCCACCCCAGCCCAGTGTTTCTCATTTTAAATTGAAGCCATGCTCACTGTTCCATTGACTGCTACTAGGTTTGGACTTTGGCCACATTACTGAGGGTCTCTGACATGGGAGAGGACAGAATGTCCTATCCTATTTCCCTTGGCAAATTGTCTGGTGAGCACTGACCACAGTCTGGAAGGGTAGGAATAGGTACTGGGGGTCCAAATCAGGATGCTTGGTCTCTCTTCCACTACGGTTCCTTGCTGCCCTGGTGCTCAGCGGAGGAAGGTCAAGCAATGGCTTTCCTGGCCCCTTGTTAAGACTGCTGAAGCTCATCTGCCTTACATAGAAAGTCGTTTTACAAGCTTCCCCCCACCCCCACCCCCACCTCCAGAGGCCTCCACATTTTCTCGTCTTCCTATTAGGCATCTTTTTCTCATTAATGTGTTAATGCTCAAGCTATGTGCAGGGAATGATGAGAAAGAAACTTTGTGTGGGGCTCAGGATTTGTTCAAAGCCTGGGGAAAGCATTCTGGTGGGTGTATGTTTTTTATTCCTTTTATGAAAGATGCATGGTTACCCCTCCCCCTCGACCCCAGTGGCATGTTTGAATATATAATTTAATACATTGCCAGAGAAACTGCTAGTTAATAACTTAATAGGTTATGTGCTAGGTATTATGGGAGAAAAGAGGCATCCATGAAAACTTTTATTGTATAGTTCAGGGCACAGTACATATGTATTTGAGGTTATAACATGCAATGCTAACAGAGGCCTCTCTTTTAAACCTACCCCACCAACACACCCCAGAATGTAATGAAGGATATAAGGAGTGAGGGGAGTGAATACTTCTAGAAACTTAAGTTTAGTAGTTAAAATAGATTTAAGATAGGAGTTTTTAGTTTCTAAAATCATAGCAAATAGCCTATATTAGTAACTAGGCCAGGAAATGGTGGTGATGATGTTGCAAATAGAGTCATAGAAATTAGAATTGTAAGGGGCATGAAAGATCATCCGACGCAACCTTTGTATTTTACAGATGAGGAAACCGAGGTCCAATAAATAGTGATTACTAGCATTTATATGGTTTTAATTTCCAAAGAATTTCTTCTGACTCAATGAGTTAGAAACATCCCTAAGATGGAAAGTGAATTGGTAACATCCTGATTTTTACATATGGGGAAACTGAGACATAGGGATACTGTCACCTGCCCCAAATCACAGTGCATCAGAGGCAAGGCTGGCACTAGAATAATCCAGGTATTTGGAGACAAAGGCTACAGCAACATGACCTAAACACAACTGGTTGGAAAGCGAATCTTTGGAACAAAGGATGAGCTTTTATAGGCCACCCAAAACCAGATAAGACTGAATGAACTGGCTAATTTTGTGTTATACAGACCTGATCATGCTGAAGACTTTACCACTTGAACGATGAAGAGCTACTTTGCTCACATGGAGATAGTCTACATTGGAACATTAAGCTTAGCAAATATTTTAATATACCCAAATAAATATTCTCTTGTTGATTCAGAAGTTCTCTGCAATGAGGAAGATCACAACCTATTCAGGCTTGCCCATTCCATGAGACTCTTGTCCATGTTCACCCAAAAGTTTGCCACAAAGAATCTGCCCAACAGATTGGAGGCCTCCCTCAGTTTCTTCTGATATCTCAAGGGTACCAGTGGAACACACTGGATGGCCTTTTGTTATCTCTTGCTCTTGCCATAGGACCAGTCATCTCATCTTCCTGCCATATGACTCCTTAATGACTCTTGTTCTTCATCAGAGTCCTTCATGAGTTACATGTTATAGCCTGTTCATATGTACGTGACTTTCCATTTCATGTTCTGTGTGTAACACATCTTCAGAGACGGCTCCACATCTTGCTCGCATATTGCAATAAGGGTAGAATACTTGTATCCCAAAGAGATCAAAGAGAGAGAGGGAAAAGGTCCCCAAAATATTTATAGCAGCTCTTCTTTTTATTCAGTGACAAAGAACTGGAAACTAAGGAGAAGTCCATTGACTGGGGAATGGATGGGTAAATTATACTCTATGAACATGACAGAATATAATGGAATACTGTGCTATAAGAAATAATGTGATAGTTTCAGAAAGACCTGGGAAGACTTGTTTGAACTGATTCAGAGAGACATAGGTAGAAGCAAAAGTGACTAGCACAGTTACAGCAACTTTGTACATTCTAATAACTTTGAAAGACTTAAGAGCTCTGATCAATGCATGGACTCTCCAAGATTCCAGAGGACGGATGATGAAGCATGCTACCCTCCTCCTGACAGAGATGGTGGACCCAGAGTGCAAAATGAGACGCATTTTTTAGACATATCCAATACAGGAATTTGCTTTGATTCTGTTATATTTGAATTTCATAAGTTTGTTACAAAGATTTTTTTTTCTTTTTTGGGGGAAGGGAATAGACTTTTTTGATCATTGAAAATATTTGACTTAATTTTTTAAAAAAGGAAACATGGGCCCTTGCTTTCATAGAAGCTTGCATTAAGTAAAATATAGACATAATTAATTAGAACCATTACTGCTAATGTTTTATATTTGCACAGCAAATTGTGTTTTTTCAATCCTATCTATTATCTCGTTAGAGTCTCACACCAACCTAGAGAGACAGGTATAGTAAGGATTGTTGTCCCATTCACCAAGTGAGGTCCAGGGAAGTAAGATGACTTCCCTAAGGTCACACAGTCAGTAGAAGAGCTAGGCTAAAGGTATTCTGACTCCCAGGACATTGATCTTTCCACTATGACATATCTGTCAAATTCCAGTGCTCCTGACTTCTAGTCCAGGCCCCTTTCTACAACACAACTTGCCACTCTTAATTTTTAAAATGGGCCCTCATATTCTAGAAACTTTTCTTTAAATGACTGCTAACTTTCTTGCCCTATGAGGTGGCCTTACTCTACAGAGCCCCACTAGCCCTTCAGATGTTCCAAGAGCCCAGGCTGGTGTAGGGGCATCCTGGAAAAATCACTTAGGCCAAAGTCCTGAACCTTCAGCAGGATATGGCTGTATCAAGAGAATTTCTAGGCATATCCTGAGTTAATACTAGTTGGGAGGGTCCAGTAGGCTTAAATCTCTATTAAGTGGTAATAGCTCTTCACATATACTTAAAAGTAATTATATTTTATTAATTTATTTTAACATTCATTAAAAAAATTTTGAGGTCCAAATTCTCTCCCTCCCTCTAGTCTCTCCCCTACCCATTGAGAAGGCAAGCAATGTAATAAATTATACATCTTTACATATACTTTTTTTTTTAGTTTTGAGCATCTATTTTTTTTAAAACCTTGAGTTCCAAATTCTCTCTCCTCTTCCCTTCCCATCCACCCTCCCTAAGAAGTCAAGCAATTCAACGTGGGCCACATGCGTATCATTATGTATAACCCTTCCACAATACTCATGTTGTGAAAGA
>CM053625.1:280258474-280317224 GCA_028646595.1 Phalanger gymnotis | reverse complement strand
GTTTTTCTTGGAGGTTTTTGTTGTAGGCTCTATGACTTTGTTAACTTCTTCTGACTGTATATTTTGGTCTTCTTTGTCACCAAAGAAGGATTCCAGAGTCTGAGACTGAATCTGGGTATGTTTTCGCCGCCTGGCCATGTTCCCAGCTACCTTACTTAACCCTTGAGTTTTTCAGCAGGGTTTGACTGCCTGTAGACTAACGAGTTCTATGTTCCATGCTTGGGCGGATGCGCTGCCTCACCAGCACTCCTCCTTCCCCAAGAACCCCCTACCCTGACTGGGCTTAAATCTTCAGCAGGCTCTTCACTCCTGCTCTGATCAGCCACTTAATTCCTCCCACCAGGTGGGCCCGGGGGCCAGAAGCAACTGCAGCTGTAGTTCTAAAGCTGCCCCACCTCCGCTGCCCCGGGGGCGTGGCAGAACCGCAAACTCAGTCCCACAGCTTTTCCCACTAACCTTCTCTATTGGCTTTGCTGTTTGTGGGTTGTGAAGTCTGGTACATGCCACAGCTCAGTAATTCAGGATGCTAGGGCACTCTCTGCCCGGCTCGTGGTCTGGTTGGACCGCGGTCCGCGCCACGCGCACGCTGGGCTCTGCTTGGCTCAGCTTTGCTCCCCTCAGCTGGGAGCTCCGTGCAGGACAGACCCCACCCAGGGACCATCCAGGCTGTCCTGGGCTGGAGCCCTGCTTCCTCTGCCACTTTGTGGGTTCTGCAGCTCTAGAATTGGTTCAGAGCAATTTTTTCATAGGTTTTTGGAGGGACTTGGTGGGGAGCTCACGCCAGTCACTGCTTTCCAGCCACCATCTTGGCTCCGCCCCCCTTACATAGACTTCTGACTTTTACTTTTTCAACATTATCAGACTGGATCTTTATCATACCTCTGAGATAGATAAGCAGCAATATGAGTTAAGAAACTTTAGTTCTGGTCTCAGATCTCAACCACTAAACGTACTGAGTCACAGGCAGGTCTCAGCTTTCTCATGTGTCAAATGAAGGCACTGGGCAAGATCAGAGGTGTTGAACTCATGGCCCACCATCCAAAAGCAGCCTGCCAAGCTCCCAAGTGCATGAACCAGATTAAAATGTAATTGGGAAATGTTTAACAAAATACAAAATATCATACAACATAGATAATGTTAATCTGTGGTTTTCTATGTCACTATGCAGCCTACAGGAATTAATTTCTTTTTGAGTTTGATACCACTGGATTAGATGATTTCTAAGGTACTTATCAATCCACACATGAGTCTATAGATTACCTCCATTTGATAGATCAGGAGACACAGGAGAGGGAGGAGGAGATATGCCCAAAGTCACATAGTCAATGAGTGGCACAGTGCTCACTAGAGCCTATCTAGATCTCCTGACTTCTCCTACAGGCTATTTCCGTTAGATCCCAACAACACTCAATTTCCTGCTGCCAATATGAACAGGGAGGATGCAGAGAGTAAGGGGGAGCCTGAGGTGTGGGCATCACCTCGGGGCACGTATATCAGAGAAGCAGCTCCTTCAAAGAAAAGCAAACTCAACACAGTGATGGCTCCTGGCCAGGGAGGTAGTCTCATTTTGGTAAAGAAAAGAGCATAAGACTTGGAGTCCGAAGACCTGGTTTTGCAGGTGGGCCCTGTGTGAACCGGGGCAAGTCCTTAACTCTTCTGACTTTTAATCTGTGAAATGAAGATAAGCACAGCTATACTACCTTCCTCACAGGGTTGTCGAGATGAAAGAGATTTGGTTGAGGGTGAGGTGCTAGAAACATTAGAGTTGTTATTGGTTACTGACTGGGGTGGATTCCCAGGGTCCCATCCCTGGGTCCTGGTCATCTGGCATCTGAGAGTGCACCCTCTGTGGATGCGAGTGGCGAGGGGGCAGCCCCACAAGCAGGCACATATGGAACAAAGCCGCTTTCATGGTAAGATGTGAGGGGTGCCGAAAGGTCCCTTGGATACCAACTATCTCCCCTATCAGCCCAAATCCCTCCCGTCACTCATTCCTTCCACTGTTACCAGAAGATAGGTGCTGAAACACAACTATGTTACCGGGGAGGGGTGGTACATGAACCCATCAGTGCTCTGCAAAGACAGAATGGTTCAAAAAGAATGAACACTGAATATGGACTCGGGAGTTCTGGGTTTGATTTGGACTCGGCCACTTCATCTCTCTGCTTTTCAAATAATTTCTGGTCACTTACTTTGCAGGCTTGGTGGGAGATGCACTTTTGTAACCTCTAAGGTGCTTAGGTGAATGGAGCTATTCTCATCGGCATGGTATAAGCGGTGAGATTAGGTAGCTGGTACCTCACAGGGAGCAAGTTCCTCAGGAACTGAGACAGAAGTTAGTAATAATAATGACGGCTGACAGTTACATAGTATTCTGGGCAGAGTGGGGCAGGGACTACAGTGAGGAATTCTTAGCAGTCAGGGCAGGGCATAAGATGTGTAACTGGGGATACCAATGGCACTATTGCTACTGGACAGTCATGCTGCGGTCTGGCCCTGAAAGGTGCTGGGTCCAGACTTGATCCCGACATGACCCCCGCTAATCTGCTCACATCCAGGATGTGGGAAACCACTCATCTTCAAGCAATTCATTGAGAACGGGAACCATACAGTCCAACACGCAGGCAGCTGTCACATTCATTATTCCAGATGGATAGGGACAGAGACCTTGCGGACTCCTCCTTAGGAGCCACGATCATGAGCTTACTCCTGGCTGGAAAGATTTCACAAACCTTTCAGATCACCTCTTCTGTAGCCAGATAATAAACAATCTGCTCACCCAGGAAAGTCTGGCCTTGTGTTCTCCCCTTTATATCAGGTCATTTTATCTTTGGACAAAGAGAGGCATCATGAGCCCGCTGTCTTAATGATCCCAATCACCACTGTCGAGTCCAAATTCCTCTCCCTGTCATTCAAAGCTAATCTGTTTCCCCATTACTCCCCAACACAGATCTTTTGTTCCAGCCAAGACAGTCTCCTCACTGTCCCCTAAACACATCACATTGAATTTCTTCTTTGTGCGGTGGTCCTAGGACATAGGGCAGCTAGTTGGCACAGTGGATGGAGTACTAGGCCCAGAGTCTGGAAGACGCATTTCCCTGAATCCAAATTTGGCCTCAGATACCTCCTAGCTGTGTCACCCCAGGTAAGTCACTTAATCTTGTTTGCCTCAGTTTCTTCATCTGTAAAATGAGCTGGAGAAGGAAATGGCAAAACCACTCCAGTACCTTTGCAAGAAACCCCCAAATGGGGTCACAAAAGGTTGGACACAACTGAAACAACTTAACAACAACAAAAAACCACAATTTTGGGCACAGTGGAAATAGTGCTGGGTCTGAGCCCATTAATCAGCTATCTGACCTTGAGCAAGCCATTTGGCTTCCTTGTGGCTTAGATTCTTCATTTATAAAATGGAAGGATTGAACTACAAGATCCTGAAAGTCACTTCTATCTCCAGAGCTTGTCCCCGCTTTATCATACTCTCTGTCTAGGATAATGGAGACCTGAATCCTGTTATCAGCTCAGCTTCAGGATTATCCTTAAGTTTTGTACAGGTTACCCATGTCTATGCTAGTCTCCAGACGGGGAATGCTCCGTTTCTGCCCATCGTCTCTCTGCTCATACAAATCCTATTCATATATATAAGGAATGGCTCATATACTGAGGCCCAGTGTTACGTCTAGATATACAAAGGTTTCTTCCCCTTTCTGAACCATTGCATTTATCGTCTGTATGTTACAATGAACGATTCTACACTGCCTTGTTCACCAAATGTTTCTAAGGACTGAAGCTTGTCTCTCAAACCGTACTGGAAGCTTCTCATAGGGAGGGACTATATCTCATGCTTTTGTGAGTGTCTAGCTAATTAGACCGTCGGTGCCCATTAAACACTTGATTAATGACCAATTTCCTCTACAGGTGAGACATAGATCTGGTTCTGCCTCTCTGCACTTCAATTTGACTCATTTTCCAGTTCTGAAGAAACATTCTTTTTTATCTGTTTGTTTCTTTTATCCTAAGCCCATTTCTGTTGCCACACAAGCAGCTTATTAATGTATGCTATGATGTTATATTATTTGCCTATCTTATGTATTGGCTTATCAACAGATATGCTGTCTTCCCTTGGTAGAAAGTGAGCTCCTTGAGGGCAGGGATTACCAGATTTTGTTTTTGTATCCCTAGCACTGAGCACAGTAGATGGACATGTTCGCCAAACTGGACTGAACTAAATTGTGGGTATTAAAAAAAGGCCTTTGCCTTATGGTTTTAAGTCCCACAGAAAGTTGCTGAAGCTGCTGACTTCCAATAGCAATACTCTAGTAGGCCAACGGCTACAAGTAAAACAAGGCAGACGTTTCTGAGGCTTCCACAGAACTAATCACCATCCCCAGTTTTCTATATTTAAAATGCAAAAAGCTTCCACAGTTGCCATTTGAATTCTTGTCACGTACTTGAGCTAAAAACTATTTTTACTTTTTTCTACCCTATGAAGAAGCTTTGATCTTGGGCAACTCTCTCAAAGTCTCGGCTTAATACATTGATTATTTCTGAATGCTTTTACCCAGACTACTTTCCACAAGCTCAGCATGTCAACAAGAAATACTTCATATATCTTCTGACTTCATTTCTTCTCAAGCAACTTATTTCTTCAACACTTGAAGCTGTGTTTTTAAAAGGAATGGTTTATGTTAGAAAATATTTTATATCTTATTTCATCCATTTGGAGGAATAAGTGGTAGCTTGGCTTGTGCCTGAGTGTTTAAACTAGGTATTACACATATAATAAATATTACATATGTATATATCTATATATAATACACATACAAGTTTGAATCTGAAGATACCATGACCTCAAACATTCTCAAAATGCCAAAAAAGAACAGATGTCAGCTAGCTTGGGTCTGAAATACACCAGCATCTTTCACCTTATCATTAAAGACTATGTGAGCTTCAGGAAAATCTCCCAAAAGCTTCCTGATCAAACTTCTCCCAAGTGAAGTCCAGATGTTGTGAAAAATGTTTTTTTCCCCCCACCATAAGGAAACTGGGAAAGCTATTTAAAATAAACAACAAACAAATTTAAAAAAACCACCTAAACCCAGCAATGCCTGGAAACTTACTATGTAACTAACTATCCTTGTTCCATACTTCCCTTATAGCTCTGGAAGGGACCACAAATGATAGCCTTAAAATGTAATATGAGCAGCTGAATATTTTGACATCCCACTAGACTAGATTCATTTTGGTGGCCCAGAAACAAGAGACACCTGTGCCCACAGGCAAAATGTTGAGTTCCCTTTTTGTAAATAGACTCAGTGAGATTTCTCCCTTCTATGGGTAGAGCACTCAGAGAAAAGACTGAATAACTGAGAAGAGGGTGTTGGAGAGAGTAGGAAAAGGGAAACATCTTCAAAGCCCAGAATTTCTGCTCAAGAATTGTAACCTATTGTGCTGATAAATCTTGCGGCTGGAAAATAACTGCTGTGCTCAGCTGAAAAAGGCAGACAAAACCCCAAAGCATAACAGTCAGAACTGGCCACAGACACCCTCCCAGGAAAGAGCCAGGGCCTGCTGAAAGGCATCATGCTCTTACCTCAGCAGCTGGAGGACCAGCCCTATTATTCACACTCATTTGTACTGGTAGGGCCCTGTAGGCCAAGTTCACTATGCACAAAACAAATAGTCTAGGCAAGGAAGGGGTAGAGGAGGTGTTGGCCAGAAGGCTGAATTCTTTGGTGGGGGGATGACCAGGACTTTGGAGAAGGGGCAGATAATGGATAAATATTAAGATGAAATATGGGTAATGGGGTAAACCGTATGACCACAGTCAGGGAGGCAGGGCAGTTGAGCCTTAGAAGTAGGAGGCTATGGCAGCTGCTACCCATCGTTCTAATGAGGGTATCAATTTCTGCCTCAAGTTTAGGCTTCCTATAGGCAGCATGAAAGTAGAAAAAGCTCAGACTGGTGTTTCTTAGAGATAGATAGATGGCACAGTGGAGAGAGAGACTGCTGGGTCTGGAGTTAGGAAGAGCAGAATTCAAGTCTGGCCTCAGACAATGACTAGCTGTGTAATTCTGGGCAACTCACTTAACCTCTGTTTGTCTCAAGTTCCTCATCTGTAAAACAGAGGCAAAAAGAGAACCTCTCACCCAGGGTTATTGTGAGGTTCAAATGAGATAATAATTAGCACCATGTGCCTGGTGCATAGTAAGTGCTATATAAATTTTAGCTATTGTTATTATTAAAATGGCCCTTATACTGTGGTCACAGTAATAGAAAGAGGGAGAGGAAATGAGAGAAACTGTGTTTTGGCAAAGCAGAGCAGCACTAAAGACGTTAGTGACCTAGGTGGATTTCCCTGTCTGTGTTCCCCTAAGATGTGCATGCCCCATCCCCACCCTACCCCCAAGAAAAAAAAAGGTGAATTGCAAGCCTTTCAAGGTCTGAACACCATAGGGAGAGTTGATGTGCCTCTGTGTCATAAAGTCATTGATAGCTCTGCCGTTGAGGACATCTTCTTAAACTTCTCCTATTTTCTCTGACACAACCATATCATAGGACCCTGGATGAAAAGCCCATACAGAATGAGGGAAAGCCCATACAGAATGAATAAATGAGGGAAAGATGGGGGACCAACAGTAAACACTCATGGTAGCTGAGGGATTAATTTAAGGCAACCGGCCAAGAGGGTGGGGATTCTTAAAAATGCTATTTCCCAAGGTTGCTTTCTTAGCAACCTTGGATTCTGTTTTTGTATTCCTACGAGTAGTCTGTTTTTCTCTTCTGAATATCAGATTGTCATTATTGATAAACACTCGCCAGATGCCAATGAGGCATCCGGCTGCAGACACCATGGCAATCACAGTTGTTGCCTAACCAGTATGAGTAGAATCCAAAAGAAAGCACCATGAGCCATGTGGGGCTCCAGCAATCACCAGGTAGCCAGGAAATAAGCAAATTCACGGTTTGGAAACCACCACTCCTTCCCCCCAAACCAGCTTGGCTCCATTAAGCACCAGGGTTATCATGCTCAGATACAAAGGAAAAATCCAGGCACTTTCTAACCTGGCTTCATGGGAATTCAATGGAACAAATAGAATTCCTTTTTCCAGCCCACTGTCTACGGACACAATTTTAAATATCTTGTAGTTAGCTTGCAAGAGCACCAACTGTGAGTCCACACTGGTATGACTACATACCACTACTGCAAGCTACACCCATTGGGGGATATCTCTCTAAGGGGATGAAGCCAACTCATTTATCCTAAATGAATGTACAAGCTGAGAAAAGCAGCAGCAGAGCACCGAGGAAAGCTGGCTGGTAGCCGGAGGCTCGATAATTCTACAGATGCTCCAGGAAGGATGGTTCACACTGGGCCTTCCCCACAATCCCACCAGCCTACTTCAGCCTTACAGGTGTGGTGGGAACTTGACTTTCTCAGTGGTTAACTGATCTGGAAGCAGAATGGTCTGTTACAAGGCCTGGTGGGCAAAACTGAGAATTGCTCTAATTTGCATTTCTTTAATTATATTTTTTTTTACATGGCTACAGAGAGCCATATTTCACCTCTGAGAATCTCCTGTTCATATTCTAAGACCATTTATCAATTGGGGAATGACTCTTATTCTTATAAATGTGAATTTGTTCCTTATATATCTTGGAAATGAGATTTTTATCAGAGCAACTTGTTGCAAAGATATTACCCAATTAACTGTTCCTTTTTAATCTTAGCTTTTCTGGATTTCTTTGTACAAATACTTTTAAATTTTACGCAACTGAAACTATCCATCTTATCCTTTGTGATCCCCTCTATTCCTTGTTGGGCCATGAATTTTTCTCTTAGTCACAGATCTGATAGACAATTTATTGCTGATGTGTTCTTTTATATATAGATCATGTATCCATTTGGAGCTTATCTTGATACAAGGTGTAAGTACTGATCTAAATCTAATTTCTTCCAGAATCCTGTCAATTTTCCCATCTGTTTTTATCAGTCAGAGACATTATCACAGCTACTTATCTCAGGAGCTGGGGCCTTTGTGTTTATAGAATATTAAAGGATTAGATATATTTACTTCTGTATGTTATGTTCAACTGATCTCTCTCTATTTTTTTAACGAGTAACAAACTGCTTTGAAAATCACTGCTTTGTAGTATAGTTTGAGATCTGGCGCTGCTAAGCCCTTTTCATTTCTACTTCTTTTCATGATCTCCCTTGAGATTCTTGACCTTTTTGGTCTCTAAATGAATTTTATTATTTTTTTCTAATTTTATAAAATAATCTTTTGGTAGTTTGGCACGGTATTGAATAAGTAAGTTAATTTAGTATTTATTTTTATTATATAGATTTGCTCTACTCATGAACAACTAATACTTTTCTAATTATTTAGATGTATCTTTATTTCTGTAAACAGCAGTTGTAGTTGTATTTACAGAACTTCCCAGCTGTACAACCCTGGGCAAGTCCCTTAACCTCTGCCTTCCTCACTTACCTCAACTGTAGAATAAGGATAATAACACTTTCCTCCCATGGTTGTTGTGAGAATACAATGAGAGAATAGTTGTAGTACATTTAGTATGGTACACGGCACACAGTATGAGCTTAATAAATGCTTGTTTCCTTCCTTCCCACATAATTCTTGTGGGTATCTTAGTAGGGAGACATCCAAGTATTTTATACTAAACTAAATAATTATTTTATAATAAATTAAAAGGATCAAATAAATTGTTTTCAAATAAATAATGTAATTCCAAAGAAAAGGTGACTCAAATAAGAAAACACAGAAACAATAAGTATTTGCTCTCAAAGAAAGGAACAATGAGAAAACATAACAAATTTTAATCAGATAAAGCCAAGTAGTCTTTAGGAGGAAATACATGATCTCTAAACTCATCAATAAGAGAAGAGACCAATGAATTGAGCATACAATTAAAATAACTCTAGAAAATCAATACATTTAAAAATTCCAAATAAACACACAAAAACCAAAATTCTGAAAATCAAAGAGATAAACCAGGTAGTCCCTGGGCACATCCAACTCACATGTGATTCCCCAGACAAGCTACCCCAGGTTCGAGGTACTCTGTGGATCTGTATCCACTCAAAATGATGGTTTACAAGTCCCAACCAAAATATTTGGCTTTATTTGTGAAAGGATGGAGTTAGTTCAAAGCAATGGCATTTAATGCAACACCATAACGAGAAAAATAGCAACGAAACATTGCTCTCATAAATCTGCAGCACATTCTCCTACAAATGGAGTCACTATCATTGGAAATAGAACACACACACACATATACATAGAGAGGAATACACAGAGAGAATGTGTGTGGTCAGGTCACATAGGAGGAGGGGCTCACATAGGGAAACTGAGTGCCCAGGATATATCCATGGAAGCGGATATGTTTGGGAGATATCTAGTGCCACTGGGCATAAGGTAGTAGAGTTTCTCTCCCCTTCTAGCTTCTTGTTGCAGCGGGGGTGTTTTCTCTTCCTGAGAGATGACTAGGTAACTTGAGGACTAGACATTTTCTCATATCCTCCTGAACCTTTCCAAAATGGGAATTATGCACAAGAGAGAAAGCAATTTCAGCCATCTCACAGTCCAAGATACCTGATGAACTAATGACAGAATGGGCTAATCTCTAAACTCCAGTGCTCTTACTGGGCACTCAGTCCACCACCGGCTACTATTGTACAAGTCATTCCATGGACTCAATTCTATCCTGCCTGCCTGCACTGAGCTTAGTCAGAGAACTAAGGAACAGAGGGAACAAAGACAGGGTGCCAACATGAGTGCAGGACTCCAACAGGCCTGAAGGATGGGGGACTGACATCTACGTGAGGCCGATGTTGACCCCCTAGAAGTTACTTTGGGCAGAGACTAAGGCCTGTGAAAAGTGTAGGAGGAAGCAACTTCTAGGTGAGAGAACTCTGAGGTCCAGCCCCTAGAAATACTGTAATCAGAGGGGAAGGAGTCAGAAAGCGAGAGACAGGGGAATATAAATGTGAAAAGTATGAAACTATCAAAGATCTCAGGAGGAAGAAGGATCACTTAAAAATCCTGAGGACAAGCCAATAAACTATCAGGGAAGATAATAAGAGAAGGGAATTTGGCCTTCAAAATCTCTAAATGAGTCCAGAAATCTGTGAATAAATACTACAAGACGAAGAAAAATTAAGCAATACCTGATAATGCATAGAAACCTGTGAATTCAAGAGAGCATGGAACCAAAACAGGATGAATTTTTAACTTTCTCTTAAGAGAATTAAGAATCAAGAAAGCAGAACTTATGGCCTTCAGAAATAACAGGCAGAATTAAAAAAAAAAAAACCCTGAATCTACCTTGGCAAACCTTAACCATATAAAGCAAGGAACAACTGATTGAGAAAACAAATACAAAGAGTGATATGGAAAAAGGAAAACAAAAAGTAATAACATTAAAGAAAAAGGGTACTTAGAGAAAATTTAAGGATTATAAGTTGCCCAGAAGTACAAGACATGTGAAAAAGCCTGAACACTATAATGCAAGACAGCCAACCTAAGGAATACACAAATTGCCTCCAAAAAGATGACTAGGTTTTGTCATTACTATTTTAGTTTAAAAGGTTCTGTTATGGTGGTGGTGATTTTAAAGGCAAAAACCTAACACACCCAGGAATTAGCCTAGGATGTGTTAAGGGGGAAACACCTTTTCTTGGCTTTTTTTTTTCAAGGGGTGGTCTATCTGGAAAGGACTCATTTTCTCAGAGGGTAGACGTTATCCTATATGACAAAGTCTCCAGACCACAGGTTTGGGCCAATTTCAGCTAGCCATTTCCCTCAGGCTTAATTTTATTTATTTTTTAATCTGTATTTTCTGGTCACTGAGAGAAAAGTATCAAATACCTCACTCTAGTTTGCAGCTAGAGCGGCGCACTGTTTTTCCCAACTGGAGATCCTTTCACCTCAGTTCATTTTAGGGAACTAACTCTGCCACAGAAATCCCAAAGGATTATGTGAGTCTGACTCCTAGCCCCATCACTGGGATAAACATGCTTTGTAACTGCCAGGTAAATAACGCTAAGTCAGTAACAAAATTCAACCCAGAGTACTTCTCTATGTTTGACCCAATGGTATTCCTGGTCTTTCATACATAAATTGGCCACCAAAGCTTTTTCAAGCTTTGTACTAACCCTACATAAAATTAAAAATAAAAAAGCTATTATACTGCTAAATAACACTAAAGAGTTGTTGTCTTTTTAAAAATACCAATAAGATAGATGAACATTAGCTAATTTTCTGAGTACTCCTGTTTCTGAGAGAGAAAGAGAAAGAGGGAACTAGAATACCAAAATCTAAAATGAAAAGGGTAGAAGTGCAAGGGGTGTTCATAGCTAATGAAGGAGATAAAGGAAACTCTCGCACCCCAATTACATGTCAAAAAACCTAAAACTTGAACAAAATGGTTAGAGAGCTTACAAAACTGAAAAATATCTACATTAATCCAACATGAAAGAGATTCTAAACTGCTTGATCTCAAAAAAAGAAACTAAACAAGTCATAGGGTAGCTAGGTGGTGCAGTGGATAGAGTGCCTGGATCCGGAGGAAAACCAAGGTTCAAATCTGGCCTCAGACACTTACTAGCTCTGTGATCCTGGGCAAGTCACTTAACCCTGTTTGCCTCAGTTTCCTCATCTGTAAGATGAGTTGGAGAAGGAAAAGGCAAACCACTCCAGTATCTTTGCCAAGAAAACCCCAAATAGGGTCACAAAGACTCAGACACGATTAAAATGACTGGACAACAAGAAAATGTAAGTTGTAAATAAACTCCCAAGTGAAAAATGCTGGGCCCAGATGGATTTACTAGTGAATTCTATTACTCATTTAAAGAATACTTAACCTTTCTACTAGCTAGATTGCTTTTAAAAACAGAACTTGAATGCACCTTACCAAATTCCTTCTGTAAGGCAGATATGGTACTGATACCCAAACCAGGGAGAGAAAAAGTATAAAAAGAATGTTGATGTAAAAATACTGAATATAATATTAGCAAAGACAATACAACAATATATGCAAAAAATACTCACTATGATCAGGTTGAATTTACACCAGGAATAGAGAAAAATTTTAAGTAGAAGATAATTTTAAAATAACATGATTATATCAATTCTAAAATATTTAAATGGACTTGTGATCTCATTGATTTGGAAGTCCCTTCCAATGATGCAAGGCACGTCCATGCCTGCCCATCTTGCTCACGTACTCCCATAAATTTGCCATAGAGAGTCCACTCGATATATTAGATGTTTTTGCTTTTTCTTGATACCACTGGAGTGTTAGTGATACGTTCTAGCTGTCCACTTACTATCTCTAACCCCTGTTACATGACTAGATGATGTTATCTTCCCATCATACAATTTTTTGATGACATCTTTTACTTCTATTCTTCTTTGGAGTTCCTTAATGATTATGTATTACACCCTGATCACTGATATAATGCACCTCTCCATTGCCCTCTGTAAGATAGTAATTTTTAATTCTTCAGAGACTTTTGTATTTAATGTCTTCCATTTAGTTTCATTATATTACTATACATTTCAAATAAATAAATTTCTGTAAAATATATATGTAATTTTTACAAGTATACATATATCTACAAGTTTGCTGTTTTATTTTCTAAAAAAACATATAAGGTGGGAAGGGAAAAGGGGAGAGAATTTGGAACTCAAAGTTTTAAAAACAGATGTTCAAAAACAAAAAATAGTTTTTGCATGCAACTAGAAAATAAAATACACAGGCAATGGGGCATAGAAATTTATCTTGCCCTACAAGAAAGGAAGGGAAAAGGGGACGGGAGGGGAGTGGGGTGACAGAAGGGAGGGCTGACTGGGGAACAGGGCAACCAGAATATATGCCATCTTGGAGTGGGGGGGGGAAGGGTAGAAGGGGAGAAAAGTTGTAATTCAAACTCTCGTGAAAATCAATGCTGAAAACTAAATATATTTTAAAAAACTCCATTAAAAAACATATATACACTGGTAGAAGGCTCACATTAAAAATAGGATTTTCTGCTTTCATGGGAACCTTGAGGTCACTAATAAAAGGTCTTTGCAATTTCCTGAAGGCAATTCAGCCTCTTTGCATCCTGTTTAACACAGGGCCCAACTCATCATCCATATGTACCATCAGTCCTAGGTACATATTCATCTATCACAACAAGGCATATGGATTGTCCACACAAATTCATGTTATAAACTAAGCAGTAAATATTCTTCATCCATCTGGTCTTTTCTATGTGTATAGACAGGTTAGTGATTACAGATACCCTTTTAGTGATTACAGACATCTTCTAGGACTCGATAAAACTAGCACAATGTCATCCACAAACAGGTACACCTACAGAACCTCATTATATATAGAGAATTCTTCTTCAGCTTTGACTGTACACTGAATATCCTCCACTTCAGTGATGAACACATTTAGTAAACATATATCTTATGGTTTGATGGCTCCTCTAATGTTTAGGATAAGAAAATAGTTATTTCTGTCTTATCTTTCAAGGAATCTTGAATAATTTTGATGTATAGATAGGAGATAAATTGAAAAGATCCAATAATGTGGTATTTTGTTCTACCAAATCAAATAGGTTTGTTTTTTCATAAGTAATAAAGAATAGACAGAGTAGAAGCCTATGTTCTGTAAATCTTTCTGGTAAGTGTGAAACGGTAAAGAACTTCACTGTTGCACATCACTAATAATATTTTTATTTGGAATGTCTTCAATTTATGTAAAATTTACACTACATTTACGTAAAATTGGTGGAGATGGAAGATAGGTATAGAGGTCAGAAAAAACCTCCAACAAAATACAGCACTCATTTATGTTAAAAACATAAGAACAGTAATGAGTAGAATTTTACTTATTATAATAAATAGTATCTAAAATCAAGAGCCAGCATTACTTATAATGGAGAAACATTTAAAAGGAGAAAAACAGTCTTTCCAATAAGATAATAGGTAAACAAACATGTTTACTTTTACTACCATTATTTGACAGAGTTCTAAACATGCTAGCTATAGCATTATGATCAATAAAAAAGAGAAAATAAGCATAAACAAAGGAAGTAGCAAAATGATCCCTATTTACAGATGATACAAGAATTAACTTAGAAAAGCCCAGAGAACCAACAAAAAATCTATTAAAATAGTAACTTTAATACGGCAGAAAGTTATAAAATAAGCTCTTAAAAACAAGTAGGAAGAGAAAGAAAAACAAATTTATTCAAAATAACTACAAAATGCCTAAAATATTTGGTTAGAAATTAGCCTTCTTAAGACATACTCAAGACTTAACTGAATACAAGTCTAAAATACTCATTCAGAAATAAAAGAAGACTGAATAAATTTAGGAGAAAGAGCCATTGTTCCTGGTTAGATTGTGCCAAAACATAAAAAATGACAATGCTACTTAAATTAGCACACAGATTTAGTGCCAAAGCAATCAAATCACCCAGGGGTTACTTTACAGAACTAAGCAACACAATAACGAAATTCATCTAGGTTTTAGAAAGGCAAAAGGTCAATGATCTTAAGGGGAATGATAAAAAAAATAGGAATGAAGGGGAGTGTGTATTTATTTGTAAGTGCTCAAACTATATTATAAATCAATAATCTTCAAAACTAGTTGATAATTGTTAGAAAACAGAAAAGTTAATCAATGAAACAAATGAAACAATAAACTATCTAGAAAGTAACTGAACATAGCCTCATATATGTTTATATATACACATATATATATACATATATATACATATATATATATATATATATATATATAGATATATAGATATGATGATACAAATTACTACAGCAAGGACTTCTGATTTATCTAGAATGTTGGGAAAACCAGAAAACAGTTTGGCAAAAATTCTATTTGGACCAGTATCTTATATCCTGCACCATAATAGACTCCAAATGTATATTCAACCTATATGTAACTCTTCCACTCAATAAACTCCAGTAGCTTCCTATAACCTCTAGGATCAAACAGAAACTCTTTAATTTAGCATTTAACCTGATCCTAACCTACCTTTCCAGTCTTTTTATGCCTGACTCTCCTTTCTACACTCTACTGCCCAGCCAAACTTGCCTTCTTAAGGTTCCTCACATGTGACACTCCACACGACTGCCTTTGCACAGGCTGTCTCTTCCTCCACCTGCCCCCCATACCCACCCCAAAGTCTGGAATGCATGTCTTCATTACTTCCACTTCTTAAAATCTTATTCTAGTCCATCCTCCACTTAGCTGTCACTCCTCACCTTCCACCTCACACACACACACACACTCAATACATTCCAGCGGCTCTCCGTCACCTCCAGGATCAAACAGAAAGTGCTGCTTGGTTTTTAAACCCTTCCTAGCCTATCCCTTTCCTCTCTCTGTAGCCTTCTTACACTCCACTCCTCCCCATATACTCTGAAATCCAGGGACACTGGCCTCCTTTGCTTTTCCTCATATATAACACTCCATCTCCTGCCTCCAAGTGTTTTCCCTGGCTGTCCTACATGTCTGAAATACTCTCCCTCTTCCTTTCCACCTCCTGGCTTCCCTGGCTTTCTTCAAGTCTCAGCTAACATCCCATCTCCAGCAGGAAGCTTTTCTCTGCCCCTTCCTTAATGCTAGTGGCTTCCCTCTGAGATATTCCCCAATTTATTGGGTATATGTCATGTTTGATATTACCTGGTATATATCATACACGCATAGTTGTTTGCATGTTGTTCCTCTCATTAGACTGTAAGCTCCTTGAGGACAGGGACTGTTTTTTGCCCTTCTTTGTATTCCCGGCACTTAGCACTTAGCTCAGTGACTGTCACAAAGCAGTAAGTGCATAATAAATGCTAGTCGACTGTCTGATCGCTAGCACTCTTCAAGCATCTGAACCATTATCAAGTAGAACAGGGGGGTTATTTGCTTCGTCTTCCTTGGATCCTGAGGGCGGAAACGCTACTACAGCAAGGGAAGGAACTTGCAAAGGTGTAAATTTATTCTTGATATAAAGAAAGACTTCTAATTAATTCAAAATTATAATGAACTGTCTCAGGAAAAAAGGAGAGCCCCATCCCTGAAGGACTTCCGAAAGTGACTCGATGACCCCTTGTGGGGTCCATGGTCTAGATGATCTTTGAGTACTGTTACTCTGAATTCCCCTCCCTCCCAAAAGATTGGCTTAAATGCTTCTCAAGCATGTCTTCTTTTTTTTCTTTCATAAATTATTAGCATATCAACATTGAGTCTCGGTAGACATCTAGGAGTCCATTTACTCTGGTAAGTTGTTTTTTTTTTTTAAGAAACTGCAGAACAAGTGGATTTTTTTTTTATTGCAACCCAAGAAGCAAACAAACTTTAGGAGAACCAGGACAGTCAAAATAATTTCTGAAATAGTGAAGCCCACTATAAAAGCAATTCCAAGAGTAAAACATGGGAAATGGGCCTTGTCACCTTTTGGTCTGCCTTGACAGCACTAAAAGCATCCTGCCCCTGGCCAGGGACTCTGCCAAGCCTAAGACAGCCAGAGCTGATGGTTGCAAAGCCGAGCGACAGCAGCACCTGAAGCCTGGAGCCCAGAGCAGGGTCCTTTCTGCTGGCTGAAGCTCAGACTCCCATGCTCATTGGGCTCAGGATGGCCAGGTCATCTTGTTTCCCTTCCCCTCCTCCCCCATTTCCCCCTAATACTAAAAGGCCTGCTGCTTCTTCCTCCACACAGTGGGAAGAGGGTGAACTGGGGAGAAAGGGGGAAGAAGGGGCCTGAAGGATTAATGAGCTGATTTTCATAAGGCACTTGGACATCTTGGAATGGAAAGCAGCCTGGAAGCTCAACAGCACAGCCATTTACTCAGTACATTTTGCCAGCTGGCCATTCATCATCAAAAATTCCCCTATAACTCTATGACTATTGCTTAATCACCATGTATAAATACCTATTAATCTTGCAAAGTCAAAACACAAACAAAAGACAAAAGTCTTAATTTTTTGTGTCCTTATATTTAGGTTCAACATTTCAGAAAGGGACTTGTATGCCAATGACTTTTAGATTTTTTTTTAAACTTTCTTCAGAAATGAAAGAAACTTCTCCTTCCTTTTCCTCCCACCTCTTTCTTTTAGTCTTCCTTTAAATAAACTGACAGGACTAAATGAACTAACCCAGTCTAGGTGCTAATGATCAAATAAATTATGGAAGAAAAACGTGCTGTGTTAAAATTTAAACTAACATTTTTGCATTAATGATGTTCCAAAACCTATATTCAAAATATACAGAAAATCCTTGAGCAGTTTAAAACGGGCATATTTATCCCACTCATATTTTCTTTCAAGTGTAAATTATAAGGACCCTATTCATCAAAAAAAAAAAAAATCTCTTCTGCAGTTCAATTTCATTTATCCCAAACTTTAGAGTCTGTGACAGGAAACGCATGTTGGTGAGGGACTGTCATCAGAGATTGTGGCTTTGGTGGAGGGAGAGATTTTCATGTGGAAAAGGAGACCACAAGGCAGCCTTCCCAGCATCACTCTGGCGAGGGGAGACGGCAGGGAAGGGAGTCGCACCATTAGCAACCTCTTCTTTGACTGTGAGGAGGAACAGGCAGTAGGCTTTGGTTGTATCACTTAAACTCAAATCAGGAATTTCTTATATAGACACCATAAGGTGATTCAAGTTAATGGAAGAGGGCATGAGCACAGAGAAGCAGATATTTGGCTTCAGAATATCCTAAAGTATGTGAAGCTTATATCTTACCTAGGCTGGTATTAAAATGAGTTTACATTCCAAGAGCGCGTCTAATTAATAGCGGTAGGAACGGGGCAAAACCTGAGATTAAAAAATCTGAAGACAACCTACGAACTGGGAAAGATGCTGCAGGGTAACAGTGATGCTGGAAATCTGTCGGCAATTTTTGTTCCTCGTGATAGGGGAAGCGAGTGAATCCAGCCTTTGTTTCAATTCAAAGAACATGTATTAAGTGCCTACTGTGTGCCAGGTATTGTGAAAAATAATAAATACTTGCTGAATTTGAAAGAGAGAGAGAGAGAGAGAGGGAAGAGAGAGAGAGAGGTGGGAGTGGGGGAGAGGGAGAGGATTGTCAAATCAGAAGGGGGGCTATAAGGAAGACAAAAGGAATTGGAATTAATTCACCAGCCAGAGAGAAGAGGTAACTTAGACTTGAGGCTTAGGCACTTGGGGGGATTCCCCAGTGTCTTCATGGGTTAGGAGCTTAGGACCAGGTTGCTTTGAGGCTCACCCAGAACTTACACCAGATCAGAGGAATAAATGATGAAGAATCTGTGGTTAGATCCAGCTCAGAGCCTACATGAATTGTACCCAGTTGAGCTTAGTCTCAGGTGACTATCAGGACCTGCCTAAGGACTTTAAATGTAATGCTATTTTACCAATAAAAAAGTTGGCATTTGGGCTTAGATCCCTGAATGGTGTTACCAGCACCTTGCTCTGGAAATTCTGGTGTCATATGCCATTAAGGAAGGAGAAAGGGAGATTCAAAAACTGTATGTGACCATATGACATACAGAGATGCTAAACTCTTAATATCTAACCATGTTCTAATTGCTGTTTAATAACGTGTGAAAAATACATTTTTATCATAGATACATGGATATTTGAGGAACAAAAGTATAGGCATATGGTTTCATGATCTAAGAAATTCCAATCTGGTTTTCTTGAAATCTGCCTTTAATGAAGACTTGCTGTGTGACCCTGAGCAAACAGCTTGACTTCACTTAATGAGATTTAGGTGATCCAGCAACTGTGTCAAACAATAACCCAGCAGTGGGGAGCACGATTATTCAACAGCAGTCCAGGGCATGGAATTTTACTAAATTGTGCTAGATGGGCTTGCCCAAAAGGCTAATGTTCCTGATTCTTATTTCTGTGATAACATCGGATAATTCAAACTCAAGCTTTGTTTTGGATGGAGCTGGATTCAGGGAAGGTGAAGGGAACCAGGAGAAGAGACCTAGAAACTCCACCAGAAGAAGCCTGATGGCCTGCGGCCATTTTTTCAACCATTCTACCAGTATTTTACTCTGAACCTTTCATGACCCTCTCTCTGTCCTTTTCTGGGTTCATCTCACAGTCCAATTAAATTGTAAGCTCTCCCTCTTCCCGCCCTGGAGCTGTTAAAATATAGAAAAGCACAATCTGCATAATAAAATTGTTTGGTTATTATAGTAATAGCTCTGTGAGACTGACCATGATCAGCAGGCAATGTGTATGCATGTATATTATGTATGCATGGAGGTAGACCAGGGCTGCAATCAGGGCAAGACACTTCCTCTCTCTGTTCCTCAGTTTCCCCATCTCATAAAACAAAAGGTTAGGGATTAGATTATCTTCCAGGCTGATATGTGGAGTGAATATTTTGCAACACAATCCTTGTAGTGAGATCCTACTGCATCAAAATATTTTTATTTCTGCTTATTGTTTTGTTTTTACTTATTTTTGCTTCTCTTTTTTTCAAAAGAAATGTGCTAGGTTCTAGAGTCAATCAACAAGGGGAGAAGGAGAGGAAAAGAGAAGAAAGAAGATAAAAGGAAAAGAGAGGAGAGGAGAAGAGAGGTTCAAAGCAAGATTTATTTATTCCTCCTTTTACGGGATGCCCTCCTTTTTCTCCACCTAGCCAAAACTAACCAGTATTTCAAAGTCAACTCAAGACACATTTTCTTCTCTAAGCCTCCCCTGACAGTTTTGGTCTTTGGTGACTTCTCCCCTTTCCTCTTCTAGCCCTAGGTTACATAAAGATTAGCACTTACATTTGCATTGTTATGTGGTTGTTTCATGTATTATCTTATCTCCCTAACTAGACCATAAGTCCCCCAAGATGAGGAACCACAGAAGATCAGAGCATCTTAGAGTATAAAAGATCTTCCAAGTCCAATCCCCTCATTTTACACGTGAGGAAAGTACTGAAGACAAGAGAGGTTTTCTCTTCTTTTTATCCCTTCCTGATCCCCCATTTCTTCCTCCCACCAGGTATTTCATATTTACCTTGCACATACCCATATTTGCACATGCCCTTTTCCATTCTCCTATCCAATGAAGTATAAACTCCTCAAGGGCTGGGACTGTTTCACTTCTGTCTCTGTATTCTCAGTTCCCAGGGCGGTGCCAGTCAAATAGTAAGGGCTTAATAAATCCTTGTTGATTGACTGATGCTACCTAACACAGGGCTGGGCACATAGGTACCACTGTAATAGATGTTTTCTGACTGAATGATGGATAGAAATCCGCATTACAAACCTCTCTAATCATCCAAAAGTTCAAAGTAATGGTTTTTATTATCACAACCCCAAGTTTTAAAAGGAGGAGAAGTGGTAAAGGAACAAGCATTTATTAAGCACCTACTATGTGCCAGGTACCATGCTAAGTGCTTTACAAATATTATCTCATTTAATAAGAAGATAAACACTCAACTTGTATTTGAAAAACTTCCACCAATGGTTTTAAGATTCCTCCCAACTGTAACACTGGAATCTTCCAATGTATATCTAACTCTGATAACTCCTTGGGCAGGCAGGGGTTTTCACATACCTTTTGGCCAGCCAGAGCTTGGCTTTGATACAAACAGTGATGTCAGTCAACTCCTGCTGAAAGTCTGAATTCGCTCTGTGTTTGGAGTCTGAGTAGGACTGTAACAAATGAAAAACCTAAACCAAAGAAACAGAGAAAGAAAAAACATGATAGCCTGCTGTGAAAATATGTTTTTCTAAATGCTCAGTTCCTCGCTTTCACCTTTCCTCAAAATAACTCCTCTCAAAGAAAACAGCCACCTGCAGAATGCCCCTTAAGTCTCCTTGCTGAGAAGAAGCTTGTTGGTTTTGGAGAATGCAGTAGCCATAAGAAACTTTCATCCTTAATTGGTTTCTGTCCCCTGGGTGCCTTTCCTGATTCCAAAAAAGGCAATTACTTCATCACTGTGATGATCATTTGCTATCACATTCTATTAGGTAGAAACAACCTACAAATTGATTTCAATAAAAAATTTAAACATCTTTCTTGATGTCAACAGTCTCTTAAAAAGTAAAATGTGCCTTTTAAAAGCCAAAGTCTCAATACTTCAGAAAAATAAATCATCCCGTTAGCCTAAACAAGGCTGGCAGGTCTAGGTTCTTCGGACCAGACTTGGTTAGAAGAACAGCTTTGCTCAGTTTCAAGCCAATGAGTAACAAACCCTGTTTCTCCTGACCTTAGGCCATGACCTTCACAAATCATTTAACTTTTCTCTCCCTAACTTTCATCCACAAGACAGAGATAAGGATAATGAATCAGAGGCCACATCTGCTACAGAATTATAGGGGCAGGTCCCCCTGGGTAAATTAGGAGTACACCTAATCTGATTTGTGCTACTTTCTTATTTCTTCCTATGTCACAAGCATCAAAAAAAATATTTAGTAATATCTGTGAACAGGATTCATATACATACAATGCCAAAGTTAAGGTGAGAAATTCCCTGTGCTCATAAGTACACATATAACCAGCAGATGGGCTATACGGGTCTACTTGTGTGTGTGGTGGTACTCTCCTCTTTTGCTCCAGCTTCAAAGAAGTGCCCCATCTCCTCCTGGTCGCCCCATTCTGTCTCCTGGGAGCTTGTGCCTGGTGAGCATTCTCACCCTCGTGCTCATCCTTAATCTTCTCCTTCCCACTGGCTTCCTCAGTGCCACCTACAAAGATGCCTAAGTCTTAGCCACGCTTAAAACGAACCTTCCCTTGATTCTGCTGTCTCCTCAGTCCTCTCTCTGCTCCCATCACTGCTGCGATCCTAGAAAGAGCAATATTCTCCTGAAGCTCCCACTTCCCCACCACCCATTCACTCACTTCCCAACTCGTTTTAATCAGGCTTCTCTTCCTACCACTTGACAGAAGTTTGAGAACTCAAAAGTTGTTATCACTCGCTTCACTGCTAGATCCAGGTGCATTTCCTCAGGCACAAACCTCTTTAACTCACTGAACAATAGCCTCTTCTTGTATCTCTCTTCTACTTCTGTTCCTGAGGTGCTATTTTCTTCTGGTCTTCCTATAGCCAGTGTGCCACCTGCCATTTTCTTCTCAATCCCCAGAAGTGTGAGGGCCTGCCCCTTGAGGGTCTGGCTTGGGCCTTCTCTTCTCACTTTCCACTTTCTCCCCAGCCCTAATTTCTCTCCTTAACTTATCTTACCTGGCCATGTGCCTGCTGGAGATTTGCATCTAAATGTCCCACGGGCACTACAAACTCAAGATGTCCCAAACGGAACTTTCACCTTCTCCTATTTCCCTACTCCTGTTCAGGACACCTCCTACCATTCTGCTAGTTACCTAGGTTTAAAGACTTGTAGTCAACATTGACTCTCCCCTCTCGTTCTCCAGCTTTCATCAGTTGCTAAGTTTTGCTGATTCTTCTTCAATAACACAGAACATCATTTGCATTCATCCCCTTCTCTCTCGCATTCATATGGGTAGAAACCTAGTTTCTCCTAATTGGTCTTTCTAATTCTAGTTTCTCTTTTCTACAAATCATCTTCCACACAGAGGCCAAAATAATTCTCCTATGGTACAGGTCTAGTCATGTCACTTCCTTGTTCAAAAAATTTTAGTGGCTTCCTGCTGACTCAAGGATAAAACACAAATTTCTCAACCTGGTACTTAAGATGCTCTGT
Source organism: Phalanger gymnotis (assembly GCA_028646595.1). Classification (NCBI taxonomy): domain Eukaryota; kingdom Metazoa; phylum Chordata; class Mammalia; order Diprotodontia; family Phalangeridae; genus Phalanger; species Phalanger gymnotis. Next base: position 280,294,538 of record CM053625.1, on the reverse strand, counting down.
AATTTATTAGGCTTCGACTGTCCATGTTCCAGTAAACCTGGAACTTGGAGCTATTCCCCAAACTCAGTATTACAACTCTCAACCCCCATGACTTCATATCAGCCATATCTTAAGCAAATGGGGCAGTACGGCACAGTGAATGCCAGTGACAAAGGACCTAGTCCAGGCATCACCTCTGACACCTACAGGCTCTTACTCTTGAAGTTTCCTGAGTATCTCTCCAAGACTGTAAGACCTGAATTGGTAGAGGGTATTTCCTCACCTGAGAGTTCCCCATAACAAAGAAACCACAGGTCCCATCCCTTTCTATCCTCTAGGCAAGGAATTTACCCCCTCCACATGTCAGCCAGTCAGTCATTCAATAAACATTTATTAGGATTCCTTATCTTCCTCAGAGGCAGTACAGATGCCACCTTTTCCATGAAGCCCTCCCTGAGCCCCACAGTTGCTAGTACTTTCTCCCGTTTCAAATAGTCCTTTATTTATCTACTTACTTGTGCACATGTTGACCTGGTATGTACATCCTGAGCCCTTTCTGCGCCTCCTTACCCTATGATGTAAACTCTTTGAGAGCAGGGACTATCTTAGGATCTTGCACAGAGCAGGCTCTTAATAAATGTTTATAGACTGACTGCCTGGGATCAATGTATTTTTGCCTCTTTATCCCTAGCACTGAGCACATTACTTGGCATAAAGAAAATAACACATATTAGGCCAATTAGCAGTAGAAAGAACACTGGATGGCAATTGGGGAAAACTGAGTGCTAGTTTTAGCATTGACAACATTTGGGGGGGGGGGGAAGAGGCATGGGTTAAGTCTCTTAACTTCTCTAAGCCTCAGTTTTTTCTGTATTGTAATAGGGTTTTGATTTCTAAGGTCCCTTAACAGTTTTTTTAAAGTAAGTTTTATCCATGCCTTTAATCATTTCTGGAAATACCACCGCCTCCTTCCCCCTCAAAATTGCACCCTTCTTTTAAACAGAAAAAGAATTAAGCAAAAAGCACCTTATCCAGCAACTGAATCTGACAATGTACCCAATCTTCTAGCCCAGGAGTACCCCCTCTCTCTGCCAAGAGGAGGGAGGAGTCTCTGTGACCTATTCTCCAGGACCCTCATTGGCTTTTCACTTACTCACAATTTGGCTTCCTTTTAGTGACTTAACTTTTTAGATCGCCTCTACCAGTTTATATAGATCTTTTGACATTCCACAGAATCCCTCATGGTCATATTTTTTTGCTCTGTGAGCGTTCTTTTGTATTTGTACAGAACCATTTATTTAGCCATTCCTCAACTGATAGGCAGCCTCTGCTTCTAATTCTTTTTTTTTTTTTTTAGACCTCCAAAAGTGCTGCCATGGTAATTCTGCTGTGTATATTGGGCCTTTGTTTCTGTCTTTGGCCTCTTTAAGGTATGTGCACAGAAATGGGACTGCTGAGTCAATCATTATGGTGAGTTTAGTCAGGTTCTATCCCCGCCGCCTCGCCCCCCGCCCCCTGCCCAGTATTCCAAACAAAAATCCAGAAAGGCTGGACCAACTCACAGTTCAATCGCCAGCATACTTGTGTTCCTATCTTCCCTCAAACACTGACTGTCCGAGGATTTTGTCACTGCCAATTTGCAGGGGCTGAGATCAAATTCCAAGTTGTCTTTTCCAAAGCTTTGCAAAGTGTGTGCTCAGCAAGTGTTTATAGAATTTAATTGAACTGAATTCATCAGTTATCTGTTGGGGAATAGTTCTTGGTCTTATGTATGTATATCAATTCCTTATATATCTCACAGTTTTAATGTTTTAGAATTCTATATATCATTCCCTTCTTTATGAAAACCATGATTCACCACGATGCTAAAATGTGTGTGGGTGGGCTGGGAAGACCTGGAGATCACAGATAAACAAGACATCTCCCAGAGGAAAAGAATCCATTTGTCTCAGCCTCATTGTTCCCTAGAACTGGGACTGCTGATAATCTTACTTGGCGAATACCAGTTACTACTCTAGCTTCCCTTTTTCAGGGAGGAGTTAATGGACAGAGCAGTGGGGGTGTGGAGTTGTATCCATAAACGAAGGCAACGTGAAAAAAGGCAACAAGAAAATTTATCTTCAAAACCATTAGGAAGGGGTCACTGAGATGAAAATTTTAACACAACAATAATAAAAGAGTAATGGCCAAAAGGTGGGAGCAAGAGAGCGAAAGACAAGAAGCTGAGAGTCTTCATGAACAGTGCCCTTGGTAGTAATTGGCTCTGAAGGAGTGGCACTGGTTACAATGGAGGTAGCTCTTCTACAGGGCAGAATCTATTTGGGATCACTGATAAACATTTGAGTAGCTAGCTTACTGTTTACAGAAGTAAGATAAACCACGATTCATTTATGTAAGTTACAACTAATTTTTGTTTCCTAAACAGAAGTAATTGTGTGGGAGAACTAACCCCAGGCTCTGACATGGAGAATGAACATGATTTCTCTAATAATGGCCCTGCTATTTCAAAGACAACATCGAATGTCACCACCTCATCATAATTCCTGCAGGGACTCAAACCCCTCATCTTCCAGTCTGGAGAAATGTGTCTGGCTGAGAGATGTCTGTTACTATGTTTGGTGGTTGCTAGAGTGAGAAGCCTTCCTTTGCCCAAATCCTCACTATTCTGAGGGAGCTGGCAAAGTAATCAGGCTTCAGTGGATTTCTAAGCAGCTGCAGAAAACCAGCCATCGAGGGCCCTTAGTGGTATCACAAGATGTCTATTAATCAGCAGACACCAGCAAGTTACACGACTTTGGAATCTCCTAGTGAAGAAAGCTATGAAATCGCTAAATGCTACACATTTAGAAGAAACATTACCAAGCTCATGGATACTTAAACTTAGTCCTATATTTGCTCACCTAAGTTGGCAAAAACAAGCTTGTTTTTGTAATGCTTCGTTGATCCCTAGTGGCTTATGAAAATCGGTCTACTGGTCCATCAATTCTGTCACCTTGGACACAAACTCCTACAGTAATTGTAATCCTGGGTCACTTGTTAGGTTAGTGGAATGATCCGTTTACATTTGACCAAAGGAAAACATGAGTCCATTTAGGAAAAACTCAGAGAAACAAAAAAAATCAGGAGGTGGGAAGAGGGATAGACACAACCATACCTAGAGGGAGAAGAAGGGAGGTGAAGAAAAAAATAGAGGGGCAAGAAAAAAAGACTGATCAAGTAATCAACAGTAAGCATTTATTAAGCGCCTACCAGGTGCCAGGCACTGTGTTAGGTGCTGGAGATACAAAGACAAAAGTCAAATTATAAGCGAAAGAAAGAAGGAAGGGGAAGGAGGGGAAGAGAAAGATACAGAAGAATAGAGGGAGAGAGATGAAGGAGAGAAAAGTAGGCAATCCCTGATTTTAAAAGTGTAAAAATATTTTTTAAAGTATAATAATTAATTTATAAGTTCTTTGTGAGTACTTTTGTATTAAAAATGAAAACAATAACATATAAGAACATTCCCAAACACCATTCCTGATGTAAGTTTTAATGACTCTAAGAAAAATTAGCTCACTGTTTCTGGAGCATGAGGAATCTATCACCGAGGTTATTATTGTTCGTTGGCCTAATACCTGATTACCAGTAACTACTTTTCGAATGATCGAATGATTAATCATTTATATTTCATATAGACTCCAGGAAGGTAAGGTCTGTGCTTATGTAGCTCTCTCCATGCAGCGCGTGACATAGAAATATGTGCTTACTAAAGCATTTATCAATCCCTCTATCAATAAACATCTACAACTAGGCACCTAGTAAGCATAAGGCTCTGTGGTCCATGTGGCAGTTAGGTGGCACAGTGGACTCCCCTTCACAACTTCAATCCTGCCACAGACCCTTAGTGACCCTGGGCAAGTCACTTAACCCTGTATGCCTCAGTTTTCTCATCTGTAAAATGAGCCGGAGAAGAAAATGGCAAACCACTCTGCTGTTTTTGCCAAGAAAACCTCAAGTGGGGTCACAAAGAGTCAAATCTAGCCCCCTTATTTTACAGATGAAGAAACTGAGACCTAGACTGGACCTAGACTTTCTAGCTAAGAGCTAGAAAGCTGACCTAGGTCCTCTGACTACAAAGTCAATGCATTTTCTGTTCTATCATACTGATATAGGAAAAACTACCTATGCACAGCAGTAAATGGTATGAAAGCAACTACTTTGATAGAGCAAACTGTACCAAATGAGTGGTGTAGAATTAAGTATTAAAGACATCCAAAGAAGAGAAGCTCACTGTAGGCTTCCTAGAAGAGGTGAGACTTAAGGGAAGAGATTCTGAGGTGGGAGGAGAGGCAGGCAGGGGAATGTTCAAGGGGAGAGAGCTAAAAGAGGACCCTCCTTCTATGGGATGCCCTCCTTTTTCTCCACCTAGCCAAAACTAATCAGTATTTCAAAGTCAACTCAAGACCCATTTGTAATTAGATTAAGTTCTGGGGCAGAGACCCAGGTACTTAACGAAAGTCACTATGCCTCCCACTGCCTTATGCATCTGATAGTCGACTCTAGGGATTCTTCTACCTTTCTGGTGTCATGAGCCCCTTGGGTGACAGTCTGATGAAGCCCATGGACCACTTCTCAGAATGACGTTTTTAAATGCATAAAAGCCCTAGGATTCCAAAACAGTGATCAGACTCTTTTAAAAACAAGGTAACAGACCCTAGGTTAAGAATCTCAATCTGGTCCAACTCCTTTGGCAGAAGAGAAAAGAGACTCACAGCAAGCTCTGATAGGAACTCAGCTTTCATGGTTGCCAGGACAATGTACCTTGCATTATACAGTGCTGCTTCCTGGCTAGGCAAGGCAAGCTGGGGAGTGGCTCAGATGAGAGGAGAGCAAGAATCAATCAACAAACTATTTGTTAGGCACTTTCATAGACTGCAGATGCCCAGATCGAGGTGAAAGAGTTCCTCCTTTCAAGAAGCTTACAGTCCATTGGGAGAGGCAGCACACACATGTCGGTACATGCCAAACATGGATAATTTTGGGTAGAAGGCAGCAGCTCTTGTGGAGATCTGAAAAGGCTCCATGCAAAAGTGTGAAGCTCATGCTGTATCTTGAAGGGGACAAGGGATTCTTAGAAGGGAAGCAGAGAAGGAAGATGCTCATGGTGAGAGGGTATAAGGCGAGATGGAGGAGTATTCTGAGGACCAGTGGGAAGGGCAGTTTGGCTGGATCACAAAATACACTAAAGCGCTGCCCCAGGAGGGGCAGTAATATGAAATAAGGCTGGGAAGGGAGATTGGGGCCAGCTTGGGAAGGGCTTTAAATGACAAACAGCAGTTTATATTTGACCTGAGAGGAAACAGGGAACCTCGTGTTTATTGAATGAGGGAATAATGCATTTAGACTTGTGCTTTAGGAAAATCACTGTCAGCTGTAAGGAGGGTGGGTTGGAGTAGGAGAGACGAGGCAGGGCAGAGCAATTAGGAGGTTATGGGTGATAGTCCAAGAAAAGTGACGAGGGCCTGAACCAGGAAGAGAAGAGAAAGGAGAAGAAGACAGAAAGAAGAAATGACTTTCTGCTAGAAAAATTCTTTCACAGTCATCAATATCAGATACGTTTGTAATTGGGTAACGTCATGTTCTATGTGACTAAAGTGGGCTAAAAACAAAAAGGGAGGGTCATAGTTCTGGACAGAGGGGGAAACAATGAAAAAGAACCAAGAGGCCACATTCCTGACTTTAGAGGGCTTATGATGACTGAAGGAGGTGTATATGTGAAAAACACTGAGCTGCCAAGCCTTGAGTCTTGCTCCACTAATCTCCTACATCTGTCACCACCTCCTTTTCTCTCATGTGGCCACCACTCTCACTCAAGATCTCGCACCTGGACTACTGCAGGAACTCTCCAGTTCCACATTTCCCACCTGCCTACTCACGTCTCAGATAGCCCATAGGTATCTCCAACTCAACGTATCTAAAATGGAGCTCATCATCTTTCTCCCTGAAAGTTCTGTTCTCCTAATTTTTCCATTTCCGCTGAGGTCACCGCCATTCTTCCCATTACCTAGGTGCACAACCTAGGAGTCATCCTCAACTTTTCACTCTTCGCTCCCTCCCTGTACATTGACACTGCTCTGCCCCTCCCATACCAAATCAGTTACCAAGACATGTTCATTCCACCTCCTTAACGCCCCTTGTATCTGTCCCCTTCTCTCTATTTACACCATGATCACCCTGAGCCAGTCTTTCATCACTTCTTACCTGAGTATTGCAATAACATCTAAAACGAGGCCAGTGTCCAGTCTCTCTCCCCTCTAATTCAAACTCCATTTGTTGTTGTTCAGTCAGGTCAACTTCTCATGACCTCATTTGGGGTTTTCTTGGCAAAGATACTGGAGTGTTTTGCCATTTCCGTCTCCAGCTCATTTTACAGATGAGGAAACTGAGGCAGACAGGTTTAGGTGACTTGCCCAGGGTCACACAGCTAGCAAGCACTTTGAACACAGGAAGACGAGTCTTCCCGACTCCAGGCTTAGCAATCTATTGACTGTGCCACCTAGCTGCCCCTGGCACATAGTGGTTACCTAATAATTGCTTAATGAATTAAACAAGATGTCATTTTTTAAGAGGTAACAAAACTGAAGCCCAGAGATGTTATATCATTTGCCCAAGGTCATCCCTTCACTTGGAATCTACCTTCTACTCAGCTGACAAAATGATTTTTCTAGAGAGTAGAACTGACCAGGTCACCCTTCCCAACCCAGCCTTCCCTGCTCCACCAAAAAACTCCCAAACCATGTAAGGCTCTCCATTCTCCCCAGGATGCTGTTTCCCCCTGGAAAGCTCTTCCTCCTGCAGGTCCTCTGACACTTTCCTCCTCTCAACGTCCCATGTGTTACAGCTACACTGGCTTACAGTTTCTTGAATATAGCACACTATGTGCCGCTATCTGGGTGTCTCTGTGCTGGCTGCCCCAAGCCTGGAAGACCCTGCCTCTCGGCTTCCTTCAAGCTGACTCAAATCTCACCTTCTTAAGGTCTTTCCTAGTCCTGCCCGTGGCCAGAGCCTTCCTCTTTGAGATTCCCTTCCACATTCTGTACGTCCTCTCTCGCCTGTGCTCAATGATCATTTACATGTTGGCCTTCTCCCACCCCAGTTGGAATGCATACTCCTTGAAGGCAGGGGCTGTTTCTGCTTCTCATGTTTTGACTCTCCAGTGCTTGGTGTAGAACCTGGCGCCCAGTAAGTGCTGACTTAACTGACCCAGTATGGGGGAAGAATAAAAAGAGCTAGTACTCAGGCAGGACTTTAAGGTTTACAAAGCACTTTACAAATCTCAGCTTATTTTATCCTCGCAGCAACTCTGGCAGGTAGATGCTATATTATTATCTCTATTTTACAGATGAAGAAACGGAGGCAGACTGAGGTTAAATGACTTGCCCAGGTTCACACAGTAAGTGTCCAAGTCAAGACTGAACTCAGGTCCAAGCTCAGAGAAGGATGAAGCAGTGAACCAAATGTTCACTTGTTAATAGTTTTGACTATTTGTTCATTGATCCTTCTGTTCCTGAAGTAAGTACAATTCTTTCAAGTTTTCTAAATTTTTTTTTACTGCTAGGAATAGTGAGAGTAGAGAAAAGGGGCAGAAGGGTAGGGGAAGGAAGGGAAGAGAAAAGAGCATTTCTAAGCAGCAGCAAATGAGAGAGGGGAGAGTTCCTGTATTGCCTTGCCTATCATGAACGTTGCAGGGTGGATAAGAGTACATAAAAGACATCTATAATAAACAAATAAATAAGCATTTATTAAGTACCTACTATGTATCAAACACCATGTTAGGTCCTGGGAACACAGAGTGGTGAGGTGTACTACCTACAGTGGACAATTCAATTAGCCTCCCTGGGCCTGTTTCCTTATGGCTAAAATAATAGGCTTGGCCTAGGCCATCTCTAATGTACCTTCCACATCTAAATCCTGTGAAGCTATGGAAGGCTCCTTGTTTGGAGCCAAATTCTGAGCCAGGTTTTGAAGCAGCTGGGGAACAAAGAGTAGTGAAGAGGAAGAGTAGAAAGAGTATGTGTGTGTGTGGGGGGGGTCTTTCCCACTTGTGGCCCCTTCCTCAGACCTAAAACATGAGAGGATGAGCCTCTGGAAAATCAAACAAAACACCAGCCTGAGGAGCTTCAGAAAAACAAGAAGAAATAGACACAGTTATCCCCAGTTGCAGTTTGAATGGCAGCTCAAGGGTGGCTCCAGGTATCCCTAGAGACCCCTGGGGGTCTCTGGCATCAACTATATAAAGCATATTTAATACTGCCTGGATAAATGCACCAGAGCTAAGAAGAAAGTCACGAGGCGGCAATCCCTGAAAAAGCCCACACTGCCCAACTAAAATATGCCTGGTTTATACTGTTGGACTAAAATAGAGGCTTGTATTGGACAAGATCAAGATGATCTATGGCTGTTTGGGAATGCAAGGCTGAAATGGGTTTTCCTCTTCACCGATCGTGGCTTCCAGGCAATTTTATCCTCTATAAAATCAACAGCAGCATCAGAGCTCCAGAGCTCCGGCAGCATCCAGCAATAATAAGGTATGAGCTAAGCAGGCCAAGCAAGAGAGCACCTCCAAGAAGAAAACAGGTTTTCATTTGGAAGATTAGATATAAATGGGGAAGAGCAGGAGGGAAAGCCTCTTCTGGGGGGCTAATGCTTCTTATATACATTAATAATGCTAAGCTTTATAGACAAGTAGACCGTCTGTGCCCTCCTCTCGCACAAACCCCTATCTGTACCTGCCTGCTTCAGAGGCTGGGTTTTCTTAGAAACAAATTCGATTTAATTCTTTAAAGGTAGCAGATTGTGGTTGAACCATTCAACCCTATCATATTCCGCTAACTAAAAATTTCTGCATCTGCCATTTTGCAAAAGAACATTTTACCCCCTTCCCCTGTTGCTTCAAATCCTTTCTCCCCACTGGCCACCCCCTCTCCCCCAGGGCTTAGGCAGTGCCACCTTTTTCCAAGTTTAGTGTTTACATAGGGTTTTATTTCGGCTGGTAAAACATCTGTATTTTTTCAGGGAGTTAAATAAATGATCTATGCCGGGAATGTACAGTATAGAGTGATGTCAGGTTCCTTTTTTTTCAAGTCACTGGGCTGAACAGGCCAAACATTGTTTCAGCCTGCAGTTGGGAATGTGAATATTTATACTGTCGACTCAATTCATACAAACAGAGCTAAAGGCAGGCAGGCAGGCAGAAGCTATTTTATGGCTCTGGGTCAGACTGGGAGGGGAGGAGGGGAATCTAGACTTGCTAATTCACAGAAATATGCCTAATCATATAACTTCTGGGAAACGGATGTCACAAAGATTATTTCAAAGGCTAATTGTGTTTGTGTGTATGTGTGGGAGTGAGAAAGAGGGAGAAGAGGTCTCTGAACTCCTGCTGCACTTATAATCAGTGCCACACAGTTTAGTTTTTAATTATATTCCAGTTCATAGTTAGTCTTTCTTCCCCAATGGAACTGTAAGCTCCCTGAAGACAAGAACTATGTTTGGTTTTTTCCTTCTCTTGTATCAGTGATGAAAATCCAAGTAGTTCGTAGATGTAGAGCTGAAAGGGAGCCATCTAGTCTGTCTCCCCATTTAACAGCTGAGGGAACCGAGGCCCAGAGAAGATAAACAGCTTGTACAAGGTCACAAAAGGTAGCGTCAGAGCTAGGATTCAAAACCAAGATGGTTCATAAAATCTGCCGAATGATTGGCTACACAATGGAACAAAAATAGAGCCTCCTTCCTCACTGATTAACCCCAATGTCGCTACCCTACCTGGACCAGAGTGGGCAGAAGACATTTACATGACATGCCTACAGTTTGGAAAAAGTTTCTAGGTTCTTATTGCCTAGCAGAGAAAATAGAAATATGTCACCTATATGGACCAGTCCAACTCAGGCCAGTGTGCAGACCAGGAAGCACTGCAAGTGGTTTCTCACCAAACCCTGACCCATTTAAAGGATGAGAACAAGCCTCCTACACTTGTTTCAGGCAAGGTCCAATCAAGTCGCACCTGGCTTGAGATTCATTGCTCATAAGAACTGGCTAGTAGTAAAACAGCATGGCAGATGGCCCTGGAGTCAGGAAGACCTGAGTTTAAATCCCACCTAGGGCATTTAATAGCTATATGGCCAAGAGCAAGTCACTTAATCTCTGAGCCCCAGTGTGGTCACTGGTAAAAGAAGGATCACTTAACCTCTGCTTGCCACAGAGGGAGCTAGTTGGCTCAGTAGATACAGCGGTAGGCCTGGAGTCAGGAAGACCAGAGTTCAAATGAGGCCTCAGATACTTACTAGCTGTGTGACCCCAGGCAAGTCACTTAACCTCTCTTTGCCTTAATCCTCAGGAAAAGGAAATAGCAAACCACTCTAGTATCTTTTCCAAGAAAACCCCATGGACACTGTGGTCCATGGGGTCATAAAGAGTCAGACACTACTGAAAGACTGAACAGCAACAAAAAGAGGGTACTCAGGAGTGTTATGATGAATAAGAGATAATATACATTGAACACTTTGTAAAGTTCAACCTGTGACAAGTGTTCTTCCTCTTCTTCTCATATGATCATGGATTTAGAGTTGGAAGGTTCATTAGATCCTGACTGGCTTCAAGCAGGTAGCACATGGGCACTGAAGAAGGATTAAAATGAGTATATACAGGTTAGGAATGGCTAAGAGATACAAGCAAGACCTCTGCCCTCGAGGCAGGGGGGAAAACCCATCCGGTCCTATTGGGCTCCTCGGGAAAGCAAAGCCTGCATCATGTCTCAATCAGAGGTGGCTGCTGGAATGACGGAACCTTCTCAAACCCTACCAGCTGAAGAAGTCTAGAAGGGTAACAGTCTATTTTAGAACACATTCAGTCCAACATGATTTCACAGAATCTAGGATTGTAAGGAATTTCAGAGATTATTTGGAGAGAAGATATCTGACTTCATCATCATCATCATCATCTTCATTATCTATCTTCTTCATCATCATAGGTAGCATTTATGGAGTACTTTAAGGTTTGCAAAGCACGTTACATATTCCCTCATTTGACCCTCACAACAGCCCTGGGAGGCAGGTGCTATTGTTATTCTCCCCATTACACAGATGAGAAAACTGAGGTAGACAGAGATTAAGTGACTTGCCCGGGTTTACACAGCTAATAAGCGTCTAAGGCAGAATTTGAATTTTGGTCTTCTTGACTCCAGGTCCGATGCTCTATCTGCTACTCCACAGAGACATGAAAAACACCCAGCAAATAAGTGGCAGAGAGGCCTCTGACCCAGGCCTTCTGATTGGGAGTCAAGGGTTCTTTTCACACTGTCTCCTTTAGCTGTTTAGTCACTATTAAGAAAAAAAATCAGTACAAAAAAAATCAGAGAAATTAGAGAATGTCTTATTATCATTCCTAACACATAACTAAATCAGTATAACTAAAAGTTTTTCTAGTGTGTTTAAAATACAATTTTTACCTTTTTTTTTATGGACACTCAAATTTTTAAGAACATCCAAAAGATCCCTTTAATAAAAGGATTTGTTCTGTGAAGTCTCTATTCAGTCAAAGGGATGCACTTGAGGACCTAGAGGACCACGTGTGGCCTTGAGGCCGCAGGTTCTCCACCCCAGAGTTGAACCATTTCTTCCTGGGATAAGCCTGGCTGACCACGTGATCACTGTCTATATCTGGCCCTCCCGGTCATGCTGCATAGTCTGCCCTGGCCATCTTCTTGCCATATGCCCTGAATTCACATAGTTATCTCTTCTCTTTTTATCAAGAGAACAGCTCTTGCTCATCCTTCAAGAGACTGTTCTAGCTCTTGAATTTCAACCAGGTTGTCACAGTGGGTGTTTAATTGACTCCTCTGGAGTTGATGTCATACAAGGATTGGCTGAAGGAAACAGGAATGTTTATTTAGTATGGAGACAAGGGGAGGCGGGGAGGGAAGGGAGAGGTCTTCATTATCTGAAGGGATGTGGAGTGGAGAAGCAAAGAGATTAGATTGGCTCTGTTTGGCCCCAGAGGGAGGACCCAGAAGCAAGGTGTTAAAATGGAAAAAAGGACCATTTTAGGTTTAATGTAAGGAAAAACGTCTCGATATTTAGTTAGGACTTCCTATCCAAAAGTGCGATGGCCTACTCAGAGGAGTCATTGGTTTTCCTTCATTGGAAGTCTTCAAGCGAAGTGACCACTTGTAGAGTTTGTTGTGATGGAGAATCCTTTTTGGGTTTGGGTTAAACTAGCTGGGCACGAGGGTACCTTACCACTCTAAAATCCTGTCAGTCACTATTATGTCACATTACTATTGTGATTGTATTTATATAATACACACACATAGATATACAGAATGTAAAGAAAATCTATCTATCTATCTATCTATCTATCTATCTATCTATCTATCTATCTATCTATCTATCTATCTGGAATCAGGAAGACTCATCTTCCTGAATTCAAATCCGGTCTTGGACACTTACTAGCTGTGTGACCCAGGGCACATCACTTAACCCTGTCTGCCTCAGTTTCTCATCTGTAACGTGAGTTGGAGAAGGAAATGGCAAACCACTCCAGTATCTTTGCCAAGAAAACCTCAAATGAGGCCATGAAGAGTCAGAAACAATCCAACAACAATTATCTACCTAGCTATCATTTTAATAAGTGTAAAATTATACTAAGACTTTTGGGAAACCTGAACGAGACTTCATTTATATCTATCACATCCATGAATACTTCAAAAACCTCGGGAGTATTCCATTCACTGGCACAGATTATAGGAGCATATGTTTTAAGTTTGGAGGGACCTAACCTAATTTTTCAGAAGAAGAAACACAGGTGAGTTAGAGACTAGTCCAAGGTCATACAGCTAGCAAGCAGAAGAGACATGACTTGAACCTGGATCCTTTGATTCAGAATCTAGTTCTCCTCCCACTGCATTATGATGCTTTTCAACAGTTAGATGTCAAATAAAAAGCGAGAGAAAGAAATCATTTGCTAATGTGTGATGCTTGAATTTGTTCCAAGTGTGTTGTCAAAAGTACAAGCATTCCTCCCTTTATTCAGTAGTTGAGGTCCTGAAAAGTTACATAAAACTGAATGTTGACACATCAAATCCTATTTTAAATGTATTGGCAGTCTTGGTTATTTAAAACCAGCCTGTGGTCAATCCTCTTAGAAAGTTTATCAGTTATCTTTCATGTACGTCTGGATACTCATGTATTTGATTTTTCTTAAAGAGAAGCCCATTGGTGATTCAAAAACTTCTAGCAAGAAATTCAAGCAAGAAAACTTGGGAGAATCACGTGCTCATTGTAGGCCCTGAATCAGGAAAATGGCCATAAAGTGGCAAAGTTGTTGCTGAGCCAATTTCTCTCACTGTGCCTAGCTGCTTTCAGAACTAGCTGACCCACTGAGGAATAAGTCTAAAACATGTGGTTAGAGGGCATCACAGCACCTGGTCTTCAGAACAGCTAAGGGAGCAGGGCTGATTAGTTATATGGATTATCTAAGCCCCTTTTTCTCTTCTCTCTCTTCCTGTTTGTTCTCACTGTTTCATGGTCCCCTCAAGGTAATTAGGGGGTGTTCTAGATAAAGCACTGAGCCCAGAGTCAGAAAGACACTGAGTTCAAATCCAGCCTCAGATGTCACGTGTGACCTTGGGCAAGTCACTTGGTCTATCTCAATTTGCTCATCTGTAAAACGGGGAGAATAATAGCCCCTACTTCCCAGAGTTGCTATGAGCATCAAATGAGTTGACATTTGAAGTGCTATATAAATAATATAATTAGCAAAGTAGTTTGACTAGAAAGAAGAAAGGGTAATAGCTGCTTTGGGGTGAGGGTTACTAGTTGAGGGATAATTTGTGGATTATTAATAAACAGTCCCTCACTACAAAACGGAGAGATCATTTCTGGATTTCTCATCCAAACTATCTTTGAACTGGTAGAGATAACCTAGAATTGGCTGCATATGCCATAAAGACACCTTGGTAACATTCCTCACCTGTAGAACATAAGCTCCTCGGTGGCAGGAATTGTTTCATTCTTCATTTTTTGTGTCCCTATCACCAAGGCAGTGCCTGGCACACAGCAGGTACTTAAAAAATGCTTGTTTGGTGATTCAGCGAATTGTTCTCTCAAGATTCTTGGAGAACCATCATGTAGATCCCGTGTAGTAACATTTTCATGGTGTTTCTCCTCATATTAAAAAAGACAATCACCTATTGATCAAAAGATTTTTATCACTTATGCTATATGCCAGCACACGCCAAGAAAACCCATGCATTAATTACTGGAACAGAACACAGCTATGTGGGGTGGGCGGGGAGGTGTTTTTCCAATAAACAATCACACAGCGCAAACATTTTAAACACTTCATTTTGGGGAAGTCTTGGCTTGGAACCTCTTACCCTACCAGAAGTCAGTTTCAATAGTCAATTGATGTGTTAATGTCATTGGCAGAAAGGGCATCTCCTAGAGGAGGAGGAGGAAGAAGAGGAGGAGGCCGAGAGAACTATCTGCCGGGTGAGGGGAAAGCAGGTTTCCTGGGAACTGCTGCAATTGCCACAAAAATGTCAGCTCTTTGGAAAACAAAGCCAAAAGAAATTTAAGGTTATTACAGTTAATTTGCATTTTCCAAGTTTTATGGCAGTTGTAAAAGTTTGCCTTTTAAACATAGTTTGACCCACCAAAAACTCTGTTTGAATTTAAGCATTTGGAATTAGGGTTGGTCTGGCTGCTACATTGGGGGATGCAGGTAACAGGGGTGGGGTAGGTACAGTAAGACCCAAGGATTTCATCTAAAGTCCCAGCTGGGACTTTGCTGGATTGAGATCTAGGGACTTTTATTGTAACAGACTCCTCTTTTTGAAAAACGAGGATGGAATTTTTTTTTGGACTTTTTTGAGTTCTAATTTGTTATTACAAAGGTCATCAAAGTACACAAGGGAAAAAAAATTCTAAAAGTCTGAAAGCCAAAAGGTGATGGCTACTTTAAAAAGTGGCTATTTATATTTTCACATAATACAGGAGAAAAAAATGAATCCTGTTTGCCATTGGGAATGTACACCTATGTGTTACTGGGCATTACAACATGTACACAGATAAATAAATGTGATGTTACTAACAGGTAACTAAGTTAATTAATTAATGATAATAATAAAGTAAATGCAAAGCCCTTTTTGGGGAAGGGATGGGGAAGAAGACCTGGTGGGAGTTGAGGCAGTTAGGAAAGGCCACAAGTAGCAAATAGCACCTGAGCTGACCCTGGAAGGGAGTCAGTAGAATCAGTGTGGAAAGACAGGAGGGAACAAAGTAAAGAGGTTTAAATGCAAAATAACCAAGTTTGTATTTTCTCCTAGAAAGGCAATAAATATGGAGCAAATGAGTGATATTGTCAGATTCGTGCTCTAGGGATAAGAGCTTTATAACTAAGTGAATGATGGATTAGAGAAAGTCAAAGTAGGGAGATTAATTAAGAAGTTGTTGAGGTAACGAGGACCTGAGCTAGGGTGGTGGCTATCCACCAGGAGAGAAGGAGATGGATGCCAGGGACAGGGCTGAAGTAAAATCAGCAAGTGACCAGATTTGGGAAGTGAGGGATATTGGAGAGATAAGGATGATTCTGAAGTTTTAAACTTGAAATATTGGTAGGATGATTGTGACCCAGACCAAAATAAGGAAGTTAGGAGGTGGGATTGATTTAGGGGCAGAGATGATGAGTTCTGTTTGGGATGTGCTTGGGTACACATGCCCAGTAGGCAGTTGGAGGTGAGAAATGGAGCTCAGGGAGATGAAGCCTGCCACATGCAGATACAGAAGTCATATGCATGGAGATAATAACTGAACCTGTTCACCAAAATTCAGCCTAAAAGAAAATGTGGAGACAGAGGACAGGACAGAGCCCTGGGATATACGCAGGCATGGGGAGTTGGGGGCGTCGATATGATTCCACAAAGGAGACTGAGGCATGGTCAGGAAAGGGTGGGGGGAATCAGCAAACAGAACAATTACAAAAACCCACGAGGTGAAGAACATCCTGGAGGAGGGAGTAATCAAGATGGTCAAAAGCTGCAGAGAATTCATGAAGGTAACATACTGAGAAAAAGCCATTGGACTCCATAATTAAGAAGTCATTGGTAACCTTGAAGAGCTGTTTCAGTTGAGTGATGGACAGAAACCAAAATGCGAGGCCTCAAGAGACTAGTGGGAGGTGAGGAAGAGGAGGCATTGACTGTGGCCAGCTTTTCCTAGGAGTTTGGCTCTAAAAGGGAGGAGAGTTGCAGGAGGGAGCCAGGTCAAGTGAGGAGTTTTTGTTTTTAAAGGATGGGGGAGATAACAGGCATGTTTGTAGGCAGCAGGGAAGGAGTTGGTGGATAAAAAGAGATTGAAGGTTGGCCAGAAGACAGTATGATGGAAAGGGGGAAGCTCCTGGAAGAGACAGGAGGTGATGAGCCAGCTTTCCAAAGAAAGAGAGCAACCTCTTCGTCAAAGACTGAATCGAAGGGAGACGGGCTAAAGGATGATGTTGAAGGCATCTGAGGCATGAAACTAAGGAAAAGAGCACGCTCAGGAGGTATGGATTCTGTTTTCTGCACATGGCATGATGCCAGGTTCTCTGCTGGGAAGGAAGGAGGATAGGAGCCTACGACAATCTGCATGGATACAACATCTAAATTTTACGTCACTTGGAAGCAGGCTAAGTTCTGGGACAGATACTTAATGAAAAGTCATTACCGATAAACCCCAAAATGCTATTTTACATAAGGCACATGGTAATCATTGGAAAAAGTGATGTCTCCACTCTCTAAGCCCTTATAATCTACCTCCCGTTCAGTCTTTAATGCCCATCTTAGCTCTTACTTACTCTCGGAAATGTTCTCGAACTACCCCAGGCCACAGCAAAGGCTTCTTCCTTTGAACTCCAGTAGGACTCCTTGCCAGCATCACTCATATGGCATGGTGTATTACACACTGCCTTGAATTTTGAAGAATCTGTTTATCTAAGTCTACATACTGCTATCCCAACTATAGTGTGATAAAGCAACGATGTCAAACGCAAATAAAAACAGGGGTCCTTACACTGTCCCTGCAAGCTGCAGATCAGAAAACCACACATATTAATGTATTTCTTTTTTTAATTAGTAATCAACCCATTGAAATCACATAGGAACAACATTTTAATCTGGTTTGGGCCACACCCAGGAGTATTGTGGGCTACGTGTGGCTTCTGGGCTATGTGTTTGACGCAACTGGCACGAGGCACCATGCTTTGTAACTAGCTGAATCCTGGGGCAGAGACCCAGGTACTCAATGAAAGTCAATATGCCCCCCACTGCCTTATGCTTCTTTGTGGTCTCCATCAATGTCTTATGCATGCAAGGGGTTGGCATTCAGTGGATATCAGCTGATTCATCTTTGAGGTGAAGACAACTACGTAACGGGACACCCTGTTTCAGTGAAGCCCAATTCCATGGCCTCAGTGTAGTCTGGAGGGAGCCTCAAGCTCTTGCGGGCTCTGCCAGCAGGCCATAAGCTCCGGTAGGCTCTACCAAGGGACAAAAGCTTGGCATGTGTCACTTGCCTAAGGACTGGCCTTAGTTATGTTCAAGGAGTTCATCGCTAGTAGGTTTCAGGGTAATGATTTTAAAATTTTTTAGAAAATTTTTCCCTTTCTAATTAATTAGCTTGTTTATTTGTTTTGTTTTCAACTTAAGAAATGAAACATGCATTCCCATAACACAGCAGAATAGGAAAAAAAAAGACGACTGCTTTTGTAAATATTCTTCCATTTCACTTAAATTGCTAAATTTGTCGGCTTGTAATTGGGCAAAATAACTCCTAATAGTGGCTATGATTACACCTTTGTTATTTGTACACTGATACCTAAGTCAGAGTAAAAGCAGGAAAAGAAAATTATAGACTAATTTCATTAATGAATATGGATTTAAAAAATATTTTTAGCCCTAACAGCTCATAAAGACTATCTACTAAAGTACAGGAGAAGGCAATCTATGTTAGTGAAAGGAAAACCTACGCCAAGAAAATCAAATATGTAGCAGCAAACATCCTAAGCTAATAGTCAGGACACCAGTTCTGTGACTTCAGCTGTAACTCCACTGGAGTCTGAGGGTTTGGATTCAATTCCTTTCTCTGATTCTAACTAGCTTTGTGACCTTGGGCAAATCACTCAAACTTGTAGGGCCTTAGTTTCCCCGTATGTATCAGGGAGATAATAATAGGTACCTTGTGGGGTTACTGTGAGGAAAGTGCTTTGAAACCTCTAAGAATTATGTAAATGGGAATGAGTATTATTATTTTTGTCACTCTTGGGCCTTTGGTTTCCCCCTGCACAAAATAAGGGGCCTGGACTTAACAGATGACCTCTAAGGTCTCTTCCAGGCCTAAGGTTTGATATGCAAAGGAACTGAAATAAGTGGGACTTAACATTTTGGCAACATTTAAATTCAGCAAGTCTGGCTGACATTGCCTGACAGCAGCTCAGTCAGGGTGTTGAGTGGGATCAATGAAAAGGCATCTTCTGACATCCACGTAGTTCACAGAATCAGTTTTTAAGCTGAAAAGGAACCCAGCAGACATCTAATCCAATACTTGTCTTTTATAAATGAGGAAACTGAGGCCCAGAAAAATCAAGCGATGCGCTCAAATTCACACAGCTCTTTGGTGGCGGTGCTGAGACCCGAATTCTGGTCATCTGACGCCAAGCTCAGTGTTTCTTTCACTCAGTCTGTCAGAAGGCGCCAGGATCCCAAGAGAGGCCCAAGGCAAGGAGAGACAGACTGGTCCTCCATTTTTCCTGGGTTATCTCTGCCTTTATTCCGCCTGATTCTACTGCTTGGATTATGAGAAACATCGTCTCAGGTTTCTCCTGCAGTCACCTGGTCCTTCCAGCGGCACAGGCATGCTAATTCTTTAGCAGGGTCAAGAGAGAAGGGCATTCTGCAGCCTGCAGCAGGGCTCATGGTAATAGGCTTTCTTCAGAGGGACAGGTTTAAGTACTGTGAAGTGATACAGCTCTACATCTTGGTAGATTCGAGTCCTCAGCTTTGCTAAGGAGTCCTATCTTAACAAGATCGTGCTGATAGCAGATAAAGAAAATTTATCCAGAAGACCAAGGACTATAGTTCCGCCCCAAGCAATTGCTTCTTATTTCCAAGACAGTGGAAAGCCCCATGTTTTCCCAAACATTCCTAATCCAGGGCTCCAGGAGCCAAAAGCGGCTTCCTGGTGAGTGGGTATTCTAGCACTTTCTTTCAATGTTAAAAGTCTACCCCTCTGCTCCCCTTTTGATGGCATTCTGATGATATAATGATGGATGCCCTCCAGACATGTAAGATTTCTACTGGAAACTACCCAAAACTGCCCCCTTCCCCCCTCTCAAGGGGTGCTGAGTAAATTCCCTTCCCATGATAAGAGGGACTTGGCCTGCCAAGGAGACATGATTTACCCTTCTAAGGGCTCACCATTAATTTCAATATGTCGACTAACTGCTGCTTTTCAGTTTGTTTATTTGACCAAGAATCTGTGGAGTATTAAAACACATACACACACATACACCTTTCAAATAACACTGTAATGAAAGACTATAAGGCTTTGCTAGATAAATATCAAGAAATCCACTTCATGGGCCCGCAAGCAGAAACCTTCCTTTTTCCAAATAAAAAAGAGTAATGAAATGAAGGCTAGTTGGCCAGAATTTTCTAGAAATGGCTGTGGGGTAGATGGGTAGTTTGTGGTAGGGGGAAGTATCAACTCATTCTGCTCATGTTCCACTTACTAAACTAGATTGATATAACCTTTAGGCCTGATTAATTCACTCATTTAATTTTAGGGGCAGCTAGGTGACCCAATGGATAGAGTACAGGGCTGAGAGTCAGAAGATTCCTCTTCCTGAGTTCAAATCTGGCCTCAGACAATTGCTAGCTGTGTGACCCTGGGCAAGTCTCTTAACCCTGTTTGCCTCCGTTTCTTCATTTGTAAAATGAGCCGGAGAAGGAAATGACAAAGCATTCCAGTGTCTTTGCCAAGAAAACCTCAGATGGGGTTATGAAGAGTCAGACAGGACTGAAAATGACCGAACGACACCAGCTACATATCTGCATCCTCAAGAGAGAGTTAGGAGGTGAGACAAAAGAGCAGCTGAGAATCATCTGCAAACATTTCAGAAAACTCTTTTGAGTCACAAGAGCACAAAAGAGAAGGGTCCACTGAGGCTTGGCCAATTTAATCTGTCTTGCCCCGGCCTGCCCTCTCTCCACAAGAATTAACACACTTTCCAAGGAGTAAAACCTCATCCCAGAAAGCATGGTATGATGGAAAGGAGGCTGAATTTGGAGTCAGAGGATCATGGTTCAAATTCTACCCCTGGTCCTGAAGCGTGTGACCTTGGACATATCACTCTCAAAGCCTCAGTTTCTTCACTTGTAAAATAAGAGAAGGGTTACACTAGATGACTTCTAATATCTCTCCTAGCTTTAAAGAGATGACCCTAGGAACTTACAAAAGGGTAGAATCTAACTTAAGAAATACTGAAAAAAAGAGACTGTATTCACCTTATTCAAAGCACCTTAAAATAAGTACCAATTACTCCTTGCCACACGCTTGTTTAAATGTCCTCAGCAGTCAGAAAAGTACGATCTCCTAGAAAATCAAAAGAAGCCACTGAAAACATTCCCAGGGAAGCACTATCCAAACAGAAGTCCATCAACAGTGGAGAAAATGATGATCAGATGATATACACGCGCACATCAAGACAGGTAAGACAGGTAATGACAAGGCAAAGGAGTCTCCTTGCCTAGACCAGCTAAGCTCACCGCCTTGTAAAGAACAAAGTGTTGAAAAGGAAGGTGACAGACGGAGCACGCTGTCTCCCTCTGACTCTCACTACCTGTGTGGCTTCAGGCAAACAGCTTTTCCTTCCTGGGCAATAGTTTCATCTGTAAAATGAAGACCTTGGACTAGAGGGCTTCCAAGGTTTCTTTCAGTTCTAGATCTACGAGCCTATTTTTTTTTTTTTGGTGAGATAAGCAGGGTTAAATGACTTGCCCAGGGTCACACAGCTAGTAAGTGTCTGAGGCTGCATTTGAACTCAGGTCCTCCTGACTCCAGGGCCAGAGCTCCATCCTCCGTGCCACCTAGCTGTGCCAACATTGTATTTAAATCGCAAATTTGGTGACACCGGTCACTATGGGAGCAACACGGTCCTTGACCTTGTTAGGAAAGGAAAATAATCCTCACCCTCAGCGAACTCCTAGTCTAATGGAGAAGGAAGAAACTCCCTGCTCTTAGGTGACTAGTGATCAAAAGGGAAGATTTAGTCCTTGCTAGAAGGCACCAAGAGGATGCCGTCAGGAAGACCAAGTTCACATCTCGTCCCAGACGCCGAAGTTAGTTTTGTGACCTTGGGCAAGTCACTTAAACTCTCTGTGCCACAGTTTCCTCATCTATAAATTGAAGCTAATAAAGCATCTGCCTCCTAGAATTGTGAGACTCAGCTTTGATTTCCTAACCTTGAAGTGCTATCTAAATGCTATCTCTTATTTATTGCTGTTGGTCACTTTTCAGTCGTGTCTGACTCTCCATGACCCCATTTAGGCCACGTTCTTGGTAGAGATACTGGAGTGGTTTGCCGTTTCCTTCTCCAGCTCATTTTACAGATGAAGACACTGAAGCAAACAGGGTTAAGTGACTTGCCCAGGGTCACACAGCTAGTGAGTGTCTGAGGCTGGATTTGAACTCAGGGAGAGGAGTCTTCCTGACTCCAGACACAGCCCTCTGTGCATTATGGCACCACCTAGCTGCCCCTCCTCTTTGTGTACAGTCTCCTGCACTGGAAGGTACACTCTTAGAGGACAGGGACCGGCTTTACTTTTGCATTAGTTCTCCTAGCAATTAACACAGTGCTTGGAACATTGTAAGCATATGACAAATTACTTTTTCTTTGATTCATTAATTTACAGCAATTTATTAACATTTTCCAATGAAGGATGTCAACTGGCATATCAGCCCCACATTAGTTCGATGCTCATACTCCATGTAATATTTTAAAAACTACTGTGCTAATTAAGACTGGCAAGGTCTATCTTTAGAAGATACTTGAAGTATTTGTCCCACAGAAGATCTCCCTTGTGATGCAGGATCTCTCTGTGCATTCTGAGAACCCCAGCTGGCAGGATATTCCGAAAGAAGGATGAAGATAAGGCCCAGACCTGAGATATCACTGGGAGAGGGAGCTCTTGGAGGATTAAAGCTTCCTCCATCAAGGCAGGCTGGCACCTCTCCTGAAACCTGCAGGCTTAGAGATGCACCGAGAGCAGCACTAAGAAACTGGCCCAGGGTCACACGGCCAGTACGGGTCAGAGCTGAACTCGAACTCAGGTCTTCCTGCGCCTCAGGCCAGCTCTCCATCCACTCTGCCACAAGGTGTTTTCTATGGAGGGAGGGAGCCAACTTGCCAAGTGACAGCTACATGATACAGACTCCCACGAGGATGAGAAAAGCCTCCTTGACTCTCTTTCCCAGAAGCTGAGAGAGCTTCTACTGTCCACTGTTTCACCATCCATCCACTCTGTTAACAGTTACCGTGGGAAGAAAGACCTTCACTAAAATATTGGATGAAGAAGGGTTTTTATTCCGCTCTGTGAAGACAAAGATGGGCAGCTAGCGAGGTGGAGCACTGGGCCTGGAGTCAGGAGGATCTGAATTCAAATCTAGCCTCAGACACTCGCTAGCTGTGAGAACCTGGGCAAGTCACTTAGCCCGGTTTGCCTCGGTTTCCTCATCTGTAAAATGAGCTGGAGAAGGAAATGCAAACCATTCCATTATCTCTGCCAAATGGGGTCACAGGACTGAAATGACTGAACAACAATAAAGACAAAGATATCACTTCATAAAGGAAAGGGGTTTTTTTTGTGTGACTATCAGTTATACATATCCTAAGGAAACAGCAAGAAAACTTTCCCATCATACGCTGCGTTTCCACTTTTTTTCCACCTTCTCACGTCATCTCTGCCTTTCCTTTGCTCACAGCTAAAACCCCCCTCCACGTTTTCATCATCTCTGCCTTTACTGCTTCAGCTTCTTTTCTTTCTGCTGATGATTTTCTCACCCACCTGTACCAAAACCTGCTCAAAATTCCCTCACCGAAATCACCTCGTCTTCTCAAAGGTTGGAGCGCCTTATGCTTCTACCAACTTCACGCACTGCAGCAGAAGGCAGGGGAAGGAGGCTTGGTTTTAGAATCGGAGGACCCAGGTTCAAATTCTGACTGTGACACTTACCGCCTGTAAGGCCTAGGCCCAGCCACTTAGCATCCTGCTGCCTTGTGTGTAAAACGAGGGAGTTATGCTTGATGGCCTTGAGGTCTCTTCTAACTCTAAATCTAAAGTCTGCATCCCTCTTCAAACCTACCTGCAAAATAAGGGGACAATATTTGCCCTCTGCTTCTCAGAGTAAGTATGTCGTAAAGACACGGTTCCTATTTGTTAAGCTCCCTCGGATCTTTAAGAAATACAATGTATATGTGTACAGGGATTATTGTTATCACTTCCAGGACATCTCTCTGCCTTGCCACCTGCTCTCCAGCTTCCATCTTCATCTAGAACTTAGGACCTTGGGTTCAGTCAGGCAGAGCTTTAAATTTTATTAGAGACAGCTGGTAGATAGAGCGCTGTGCCTGGAGTCAGGAGGACCAGAGACAGAATGTAGCTTCAGACACTTACTAGCTGTGGGACCCTGGGCAAATCACTTAGCTTCTGTTTGCTTCGGTTTCCTTGTCTGCAAAATGGGGATAATTACAGCAACTACCAGCCAGAGTTGTTGTGAGGATCAGAGGAGAGAATGACTGTAAAAAACTTAGCATATTGCCCGGTACACAGCAGGTATTATATAAATGTTAGCTCTTTTCCTCCTCCTCCTCTCCCTCTCCCTCTCCCTCCCCTTCCCCCTCCTCTTCCTCCTCCTCCTCCTCCTCCTCCTCCCTCTCTCCTTCCCTTCAGCTCTAAGAACAGTAATCAAATTAATAGTGTCAGTTCCTAACACAGACATCTCAATCGCCTTCTCACTCCAAACATCATCACTCCGAAACACTGCTCCCTCCCCTAAATGTATTGTAAAGATGCTTAACCCAGTGCCTGAAAAACAGTAGGAACTTAATAAATTCTTGTTGACTTAACTATAATAGCCAAGGGCAAAGACCATATTACCTGTCACCCTGGAGATATGGCTCCCCCAAACTTGTCTATTGTACCTGGTCAGCAACTCTGCCAGAGAGTGCACAGAAATGGAAAGAAGTGATGTCAAAGCATTCATTTAAATATTTATCATTAGTTCTAATAAGGTGTTTGACTGAGAATGTAAACTCCTTGAGAGCAGAGATTGTCTTGCTGGCTCATATTTGTATCACCAGAGCCTAGCACAAGTTTTGGCACATAGTACCTGCTAAATAAAGCCAGCCTTCCAGTCTTCCTTCCTTCCTTCCATCCATCCTTTCCTTTCTTTCCTTCTTTTGTTATCATCTTCCTCCCTCCCTTCTTCCTTCCTTCCCTCCTTCCCTTTCCTTCCTTCTTTTGTTATCATCTTCCTCCCTCCCTCTGTTCTTCCTTCCTTCCCTCCTTCCCTTCTTCCTTCCTTCCCTTCTCTCCTCCCTTCCTTCCCTTCTCTCCTTCCTTCCTTCCTTCCTTCCTTCCCTCCTATCACTCTACCCTCATTTTCCATTTGTTGCTATGTTATACCGCTTCACCTCCTGCGCATGCCACCATGATGCTCCCTCTGTTCCCTACTTCTACTCTTGCCTTTTGGATATACTTGCATGCTGCCCTTTAAATCTGGAGGAGTTTCTCTACTTGTCTGCCAAGTTAATACCATGTGCTATTTCGAACACTTCCTCACAAAGTCACTTCTTCCATTAAGACTTTCCACATGAATGCTGCTGGCACACCCCTTCCTGAGGGCTGAAGATGGTATCTGGCCCTGAAGGCAGGGATGAAACAAAATTGAACAGCCTTTCAGGACTTTCTAATAATCAAACACCAATAGAAAAGCACCAAGTAGTGATTACCTATAAGTTTCTCTGTAGCCTACTGAAGGAGTTTATGTTTGCCAAAATGCCCTGCTCCTCGCTGTAAGCATTTCCTTTGCATCATTCCAATTTCATAGACTATTTTTTTATCTTATTCATCAGCCCAACAAATGTCCCTGTGTTTACCAATATAGCAACAACTGTAGTCCAAAGAACTACAGCCTGTTCTCATTTATTAAGGGGGCTTGCCTAGTATTTGTTTCTCTTTCTCTTTTCTGTTTAATTCAACAACAAATATTTATTGGATGCCTATTATCCTGGAGATAAGGTTCCCCAAAACCTGCCCATTGGACCTGGTTAGCAACTCTGCCAGAGAGTGCACAGGAATGGGAAGATAAGTGTAATACCAAAGTATTCCATTTCAATATTTACTCATTAGTAAATATTTATACTTAAATCATATTAGAACTCATTAGTTCTGATGAAATGCTTGATTGAGAAAGAGGCTTAAAAAAACCCAAAACAAAACAAATTGACTAAAAGAAGCTTTCACAATAATAATCATAGCTTTATGTGACTCAATGACTCATGATATCACAACCCTCTGTTAGCATAGATCACTGAAAGCTGACTCTATCAATATTTGGGAAAGGAGAGGGACTGAGACTGTGATTTCATTGATACAGGGAATTCCCTGGAGAGGAAACTCCTTCCACCATGGCAGATCAGCATCTTCTCCAGAATTAAGAGAGTTAGAGACAGACGGATGGTAGCTTAAATCACTGACTAACAACAAAGCATGATAAGGAAGTCCTGGGTTCGAGTTCTGCCTTTGACACCCACACACTGGCTGTGTGACTCGGGGCATGTCACCAAACCTTTCAGGGACCCTGGACAATTCTCTAAGATCTGAAGAGGCAGAAGATCTCTATCGGTAGAGGGTTTTCCTCACCAGGAATGACAAGTCCAACAACAGTAACAAACTGCAAATCATTCTCTTTTCTTGTTGCTTTTGCCTAAACAGATAAATCAAAGGCAAGAAGGATTAATGAAATAATTTAATAAGGTAACTTGGTATGGTGGAGTCTTGGGCTTGGTAATAAAAAAACAAATGAAACCCCAAACCCTTGCGTTTGAGACTTCGCTTTGGAGCTTGCTTACTGTGTGACTGCGGCACTTGATGTTGCCCCAATTTCCTAGTGTGTAAAATGGGGATGATAATTAAACTGACTCACGGGGTTGTTGTGTCAAGGACTTGGCAAATCACAAAGCCAAACGTAAGTATGATCCCAGAACACAGAATCCCCACCACGAGGCTGACTTCTTGGAAGGATTCTTAATGGTGGAGGGGAAGATGGGAGATGGCAATGAGGAGGCCTACCCACCCTTTGAGATCCAGCTCAAATCTTCAGGAAGCTCTCTCTGACTGCTCTGGTTCCCCCGGACTAGCTGCCACAGAGCTTCACACTTAATTTTCCTCAAGTTGTTTCATACGCGTTAGTTTTGTGGTCCCTGCGTAGACTATATGAGGATGTCAGGATTCTCATGATGAGAATATATCCCACATCAGGATATCCAGATTATCAGGATATGAATGCTGAGCCCAGTGCCTGGGATGTGGCAGGAACTTAATAAATGCTTGTTGACTTGACTCGACTCTATAACACCCAAGGGTGAAGTCCATATTTTATGCTGCTGTAGACCTCCCTCCATTCCTAGGGCAGCAAAAGCCGTATGCACAGCATAGAGACATGACCGACAGCTAAGGTCCCGTGTAGCCCAAAAACTCTGCGATTATAAAAATTGATTGAAGTAACCCAGACCCTATGTTGTGGTTCCCCCCCTCCCTGCTCCAACACACACACACACACACACACACACACACACACACACACACACACACACACACACACACTTTGTAAGTGGCTAATGGGAAGGAAAATGAAAAAATGCACCCTTGAGCTGGGTCTCCATGCCCGAAGGAGGCAGAAGATGATTTATTTGACTGTTGGGCCAGATTTCTAAAAAACTATTGTTACACCATTGTCTGACTGTTTAGATTTCTCATAACAGAGTCAGTCTTCTTTCATCCCTTCTGGGTTGCGGCCCATGATTTTTCCTTCTGGGTGAACTCTAAGTTAATGATTTGCATCTGATTGTGTATCATAAAATTCAAGTAGCTAGCACACTTTCAGGATAAGGACGGGCACACAGGGGTACAATATGCTTCTTTGAAGCAGATCCAGGCTTGTGCAAACACTGCTAATAGGTAGGGGTGCTCATTTTAAAACATACTTATTCAAAACAAAAGGACTATTCTGGGTCAACTTTTAAATGGACCCTTTCCCGCAAGAGGAGAATATAAGCCTCCTATTCAAAGCTAAAGACCATAAGTCATACAACTAATTGAAAAATAAATTGGTGTAAACTATATGTGGTCAGTAATTCCTTCATGATGTTAATATTTAAAATAAAGGCTTCCATGGGGGTAGGGAATGCTCTGGTCAATGTTGCAATTTTCAAAAAGACCCGACCATTTTCAGAAGTAGGTGATGTCTTTGAATATAAGCAAAGACTGGTCCATATCACAAGGCCATCTCTGAAACTTAGCAGATTTTTAACCAGCAAGTGGGCAAGCCTATTTATAAACTTTACTTCCCATTAAGCTCAGCATGATATCAGCTTACAATAACAAGTTAATGTTTTCCAGTAATTTTCACCATCCTATTTAGTTGCAAGTATCCAATCCAAGGAAAACTCAAAAACAATACAGGGGCTAGCATCATAATCAAATAACAACCTTAATGAATATTATATTTCTACTTTGAAGTGAACCTTAAAAAGTATGGTCAAAATATATGTACTTTCTCCTAGCCCCTGGATGTTAATCCAGGTCGCCAAAAGGAGCAAAAATAAACTCTCCCCGTTTGGAATGGATGACAAACATTGATTCTTGGGGAGCTTCTTCAGATAAAAGAACATCTTTCTTGTAGTTTTAGAAAAGTGCGAAAGTCCACAAATGATCCAACATAATTTCTAAATCCTGACCACTAAACACATAATTTCATATCAGATACATATGATTTCATATTACAAATATTTGCAGGAGTATGATGGGATAAATGATTTTTACCAAAGAGCCTTGGTATCCATTTCCCATTTTGTTTTTCTCTAAAGTACAGTTTAATATGAAATGAAAATATCAAAAGGCAGCTAGGTGGTACAGTGGACAGAGTACTGGCTTTGGAGTCAGGAGGACCTGAGTTGAAAACTGGCCTCAGACACATCCTATAGCTGAGTGACCCTGGGCAAGTCACTTATCCCTGTTTGCCTCAGTTTCCTCATCTATAAAATGAGCTGGAGAGGGAAATGGCAAACCACTCTAGTATCTTTGCCAAGAAAACCCCACAGGGGATCATGGAGAGTTGGACATGATTGAAACCACTCAACAACAAAAGTATCACAACATGCAACACATTTTTCTTCCTATCGTATGCTCACGTATTTTTTTAAAGTTTTTTTTAAGAGGAAATTATTTATTTTTTTTAACATTCTGTTCTTTTAAAATTTTGAGTTCCAAATTCTCTCCCTCCTTCCCACCCCTCCCCCGCCCACCAAAAAGGCAAGCAATATGATATCAATTATACATCACATATTTTATTTTAAGAGTGAGTTTGCCCTTTTACGGAAAATGACATCTGATAGAAGGGAGGGAGGGAGCTCTCACACAAAACCAAGGAACAAAACAAAATGTGCATCTTTTCCCAGAGGAGGCAGGAGGGAAGATTCCCTGAAATGATCTCCAAATGCAGTTGGACTCTTTTAGTAATTTGCTGACTTCTCAATATATAAACTTCTCAGGAAATGAACTAAGATAATGACGACACGCTTTTTCCAACTCAAGCTGTTTTTATTGTCCTTTGCCTGGGTCACCTTGGTCTATTTTCTAATTGCTTAAAACCAGTTCAGCTGCCAAAGGGGCCAGTGATTGAGTTGCCTTTTCTGGTGCTAAGGAATTGCTTGTGATTTTTAGTGTCTGTCCTCACGTGGTGATGTCTTGACTTGTTTACAAACCCAGCCTGCAGCAGTGGTGGCTTAGAAAGCTAGGGGAGGAACATAAATCTCTGCTCAAATTCTCCTCAGGATTTATGGTCGCCGGGATAACCTGCCCCCGGGTGTCAGATTTGTCACAACTCGTCCAAACACATTCCCCAACCTTCCACACAGACAATCTCTGCTTGCTCATTGCCTCCTAATATAAACTTTCCCCTTTGTGGGCAGTATATACAAGTATGCAAAAGTCACCCTCGCTGGGAGGGCAAATAGCAAAACCTCCTCCATGATTCAGAACTGAAGGGACATTGGCTTGAGTCAGTGAGAAATCTTGATACCAAAAATAATTTTAAAGAATAGAAGCTTTGTTATTTTCAAAGCGCATCCAGTGGAACAATCTATGGTTCTGGACAAATCAACTGTCTGGGTCTCAGATTTCTGATGGTGAAAAAACCAAAGATGACTCTCCAGTTTTTCCCAGGTTTCAACCATTTATGAATCTATAAAAATACCGCCCAGCTTGCCACTACCTATTATCTAGTGTCTATGGAGTGGGTAGCTCTGAAGGGTCCTTAGGAGCTGCGTCTGATCTTAGTAAGTTAGGAACAGGCTCATAGAATAAGCGTATTGTTAGTGGGAATGGACTCTGGGCTGGGGAAGGTCATGCAGAGTGTGGTAGCCTTCCCGGGGAAGCAACCATGTTGTTCAGCGGCCATGAAGAACACGGGAGCCGGCTTGCTGAAAGCAACAAGGCAGTTGAGAGAACACAGAGAAGTGAGGGAAGAGATAACGGACGTAATCAGAGAGTTGGGGTGCCCTTTGCAATGATGGGGGGCAATATCAGCAGCAACGGGCAAGACTGAGAAGATCCCAGGCTAAGGAGAGGCACCAGATACCTGCCCCTTCACCAAGGTTCAAGCCTCTTCACTAAGTGTTATGAGTTGTGGGGATGGTACTGAACCCTAGGAAGGGATGAAGATTGCTAGAAAGGAATCATTTCTGTTGCCTTTTGTGTGTTCTTCCTGTCTCTATTATATCTGTCATTTCTTCAATGTTCTGTGAGCCCCAGTGCCTTCAGGAGAGCAGGGCCCTCAGAGAAACATAAACCAAGTTGTGATGTTCTCAAAGGCTTGTTCTGGGTAGTGGCTGAGCCATAAAAATGAGACAGACAGACAGACAGACAGACAGACAGAGAGAGAGAGAGAGAGAGAGAGAGAGAGACAGAGAGTGAGAGAGAGAGAGAGAGAGACAGAGAGAGAGACAGAGAGTGAGAGAGAGAGAGAGACAGAGAGAGAGACAGAGAGAGACAGAGAGTGAGAGAGACAGAGAGAGAGAGTGAGAAAGTGAGAGAGAGAAAGAGAGAGAGTGAGAGAGAGAGAGACAGAGAGAGAGAGAGACAGAGAGTGAGAGAGACAGAGAGAGAGTGAGAGAGAGAGAGAGACAGAGAGAGAGACAGAGAGTGAGAGAGTGAGAGAGAGAGAGACAGAGAGAGAGTGAGAGAGAGAGACAGAGAGAGAATGAGAGAGAGAGACAGAGAGTGAGAGAGAGAGACAGAGAGAGAGTGAGAGAGAGAGAGAGACAGAGAGAGAGAGAGTGGGAGACAGAGAGACAGAGAGAGAGACAGAGAGAGTGAGAGAGAGAGAGAGAGAGATACTGTCTAGTTCCCATAGTGCTTGTACTCAGGATTTAGATCCAGAACCACTAATTAGAAGCAAACAAGATTTATTTGCAAAGATATTTATCATTTTGATCTAAAGAGTATACTTAGAATGGTTTTCTTAAATGGGGTAAATAATCCTACGGTCTTTTTTACAATATCATTTTGCTTTACAAACTTTTTTATTCCTGAAACATCACAATTCAAAATTAATGTTCAGTTAATGAAGTTTTGCTGTATAACTGCATAAATTTCCTCTTCTGTAGGGCCAATTCTGTATGGCCAGTTTTCTGGGTGGTAGATAACAAGTATTTTAAGATTTTGTTGTTACAAGGCTTATAAGAGTTGTGTGTGTTTGTATGTATATATACTTGTATGTATAAATATATGTATGTATGCACATATGTATATATACAAATATAGGCATATATAGATCCACAAACACATATACATACATACAGACATATATGTCTATATGTCTGTATTTACCAAAATAATATTTCTGACATAGAACTCTCAAACACAGGTATGACCTTATCTTGACTTGCCATTCAGACAGAATTCTTGCACTACATATTCTAGAATTAGTTAATAGACTATCAAAGATACACCTGAAAGACATAATGCACTCGAGTTCCAATTTCTATGATGTGGTGGTAAGTGTTGAATATTGGTCTTGCGTCTTAAAATCCTGAAGGTGAAACAGATTCCGCTACAGTTACCTAATTCCCACTACTGTCAATGGGAGTCAGAGGGAGGTAAAGGAAGACAAAATGATTAGGCCATTTGGCCTTCTACAATGCATGAAGATCAGTGTTGTTCATTCTTCACAGATCCTATCAATTTGCAGCAGAAAAGTATATGGACAGCCACTGATATGCATTAAATCATTATTATTTTTTTTTAAGAATAATTCAACAAAAGGAATTCTAGCTTTCACATTTGTCTTTAGGATTGAAATATGTCACCCTTAGAGTATTTCCATAATAGCACTTCTATAATGCAACACAATTACTCATTTGCCACTGAAATTCTAACATTTGATACTGGAATAACAGAGAAAAATAGTGAAAACTGCAAGTTCTGTATTAGGTAGCACAAAAGTTACTCTAACATAGCAAGAAGTCTGAAATATGCTTTAAAATGAACTCAAGAGGAAACAGAATACTTAAATAACACCATCTTAGAAAAAGAAATTGAATAAGCCATCAATAAACTCAAAATCTCCAGGGCCAGAAGGATTCACAAGTGAATTCTATCAAGTGTTCAAAGAACAATTCATTCCAATACTATATAAACTATCTGGGAAAATAGGCTAAGAAAAAACTGCTTTTACAACACAAATATGGTGCTGATACCTAAACCAGGAAGAGTAAAAACAGAGAAAGAAAACTATAGACAAATTTCCCTATTGAATATTGATGCAAAAAATTTAAATAAAATACCAACATGGAGATTACAACAATATATCACAAGCATCATACCCTGTGACCAAGTGGGATTTATACTAGGAATGCAAGACTGGTTCAATATTAGGAAAACTATCAGCATAATTGACTATATCAATAACAAAATCACAGAAATAATATGATTACCTTAATAGATGCAGAAAAAGCATTTGACAAAATATAGCA
Organism: Phalanger gymnotis; assembly: GCA_028646595.1. Lineage (NCBI taxonomy): Eukaryota > Metazoa > Chordata > Mammalia > Diprotodontia > Phalangeridae > Phalanger > Phalanger gymnotis. The sequence goes on along the minus strand of CM053625.1, from coordinate 280,262,174 downwards.
CCCATTCCTTAAGAATCAATGGTGCTTTCCTTAAAATAATAAGTATCTATTGAAAACCACCAGCAAGCATTCAAAGATTAAAAGGTTCTTGAATCAGGCACTGTAGCAACGAAAGAAGTTAGCTGGTCTGTGGGTGGTGGTGTGGTGTAATGGAATCCTGACTCTACTTCCCTGTGACTATTAGATCTCTGCATCTAGCCCTAGACTCTCATTTGAGCTCCAGTCTTGTATTCTCAACCTTCTATCAGATAATTCCAACCGGATGGCCTGCAGCCCTCTCCACCGTGATGTCATCTTCTCAAAGCCCAACCCTCTTCTGAGCTTCCTGGTTTTGACTGAGAACACCACGTTTCTTCCAGTCGCCCGGATCTGCAACCTTGGCACTACATCTCTGATTTCTGACTCGGGTCAGTCCCGTATACTCATTCGTTTGCCAAGTCTTGTCCATTCTACGTTCAACGCATCTCTTGTGTCTGCCTTTTTCTCTTTAGTCACACAACTACCATCTTAGTTCAGGCTCTCATTGCCCGTCGCCTGGACTATTGTCACGGCTTCGTACTCAGGTGCCAATCCCGTTTAACCCCTCGGACCTCCACAGTAATGCTAAAGTGATTTTCCTCAACCACATAGTTGACCGTGTTCTACTCGGTAAACTCTAGTGACTCCACGTTACCTCCCGGTTTAAACATAAACTCTTCTCATTCTACATTTAAGGCCCGTCTTAATCTATCCCCACTTGCATGGCCACCCTTTTGGTACTGCTCTCTGGTCCAGCCATGCTGACTTTTTCCTGCTCCTCACACATGACACCCTGTCTCTACACTTTGGACTGGCTGTCCCCCATGCCTCGAATCACTCAAACTTCAGTAATACATCAGTTATCAACTTTTGGGCTAGTATTACAACCAAAATTAAAATACAAGTCCCTCTATACAGGAATACTTTAGCTGACATACCAGAAAATGCATTCATTCTTTGATGTACTTTACAAACACCAAAAAAAAAAAAAACCCCAAAACTACTTAAATATGGGCCTTGATATCAGCAGTTAAATGTCTGACCGCGTTATTGCTGTTGTTCAGCCATTCAGCTGGGTCCCATTCATTGCAACCCTGTGGACCATACTGTCCGTGGGGTTTTCTTGGCAAAGATACTAGAGTAGTTAGCCATTCCCTCCTCCAGTGGATTAAGGCAAACAGAGGTTAAGTGACTTGCTCAGGGTCACACGGCTAGTAAATGTCTGCGGTCAAATTTAATCAAACATAATTTTTTCTTTTAAAAATTATGAACTTGATAGACGGCAATGAGCACGATCATTTCATAGTAAAAGAAAAATGATTGCATGTGAAACCATGGATCAATTACACAAAGCTTGCTCTGACTTAAAATATATAAATTGAACAGTAATTCCGATAACGTCCTCCTCTTTCTGAACTTCCTTCTGCTCTTGTCTGTATTTTATAATGTTTTATGAATGTTTCCTTTTTACTCCCATCAAAGAAATGCACGAACAAAATAGACACTGTTTTTTGAAACAAAGAAGTAGAGTCAGGTAAAATAAACGTACAGATAGGCCACATCTGAAAAAATAAGCCATGTTCTGTACCTCTCTGTTCATCTCCTTTCTGTCAAGAAGCTAGAGGTATGATTCATCCTAGGGTTTCCAGGATTGAGGTTCTTTATTGAATTACCAGCTCCTTTCCTTTATAACGTTGTAGTTATGTTAGGTTTTTTTTTGTGTGTATGTGCTGGTTCTACTTATTTCACGCTGTATCGGTTTATACAAGCTTTCTCAAGAGTCTCTCCCCTTTGTCATTTCTTACGGTACAATGACATTCCATTACACTGACATATGATAATTTGCTTCACGATACCTCATATGATGAGCACACCACATCTCCAGTTTTTTTGGAACAACAAAAATTGCTACTATAAATATTTTTTGTACATAAGTCTTTTCCTCTCTTTGATCTTTTGAAGACTGTGAGCTTACTAATGGGCAGCAATGTGGCCCAGTAGACTGAGTGCCAGGCCTGGAGTCAGGAAGACTCTTCTTCCTGAGTTCAAATCTGGCCTCAGACAGTAACTAGCTGACCCTGGGCGAGTCACTCATCCCTCGTCTGTAAAATGAGCTGGAGAAGGAAATGGCAAGCCACTCCATTATCTTTGCCAAGAAAACCCCAAATGGGGTCACAAAGAGTCAGACATGACTGAAAACAACAATAAACTCAATAACGGTATAAACGGGTCAAAGAGTTACAGTTTGGTAACATTTTGGACATAGTTCCATAACGTGTCCAGGGAGCTTGTCTTTGCACAGCTCCTCCAACAACTGTCACTTTCATCTCTGCCAATCTGATGGGCATGACGTAGAACTTCAGAGTTCTTTTAGTCTGTATTTCTCTTCTCATTAGGTATTTGGAACACTTTTCATATTTGCTGATAGGTCACATTTCTTCTTTTAAGAATTGCCACCTGCATGAACTGATGCCGAGTGAAGTGAGCAGAACCAGAAGAACACTGTCCACGGCAACAGCAACATTGTGTGATGACCAACTTTGTTAGACTTAGCCCTTCTAAGCGATGCAATTATCTAAGACAACTCCAAAAGACTCATGATGGAAAATGCCATCCACATCCAGAGAAAGACCTATAGAGACTGAATGCAGATTGAGGCATGCTATTTTATCCTTCTTTGGTTTTTAGGTTTTGCTTTCTCACGATTTTTCCCTTTTGTCCTGATTCTTCTTTTACAACATCACTGATGTGGAAATGTGTTTAATACGATCACACATGTATAGCCTATCAGACTGCATGCTGTCTTCAGGAAGGGAGGTATGTGTGTGTGGGGAATTTAGAACTCAAAATCTTATAAAAGCAAATGTTGAAAACTAAAAATAAATGCATTAATTAGTTTATAAAAATAAAAATGAATTAGCCATTCATATTCTCTATCTATCTATCTATCTATCTATCTATCTATCTATCTATCTATCTATCTATCTATCTATCTGGTAATGGTTCTTATTCATATATATTTGAACCAATTCCCTATATAGCTTGGCTGTCAAACTTTTATTGGAAGAAATTTACAGCAAAGATCTTTTTTTCCCCCATTTAAACATTTCACTCTCAAATTTTGACTTCAATGTTTTGTGCAAAGACTTTTCAATTATAAGTAAACAAAAGGATCCATTTTATATTCTGTGGTTCTCCCTATCCACTGTTTGCTCAAGAACTCTCCCTCTGTTCATGGTGGTGAAAGGCATTTCCTTCCTTACTCCTCTAATTTTATGCAATGACTTTTTATAGCTAGGACCTGTACCATTTTGGAGCTTTTTGTGGTATATGAAATGAAATACTGGCAAAAGATGCATTTCCACTATAGGGCTTTCCAGTTTTCCCAGAAGTTTTTTTTCAAATAGCAAGTCCTTATCCCAGTAGTTGGAGTCTGATGTTTATGAAACACCATTCTACTATGTCCATTTGCTTCTGGATCTTCTGTATTTAACCTGTTCCACTGATCAACTTTTCCATTTTATTTCTTTATTTTTATTTTATTTTATAAATTTTATTTAATATATTTAGTTTTCAGCATTGATTTCCACAGGAGTTTGAATTACAAATTTTTTTCCCCATTTCTACCCTCCCCCCCACTCCAAGATGGTGTATGTTCTGGTTGCCCTGTTCCCCAGTCTGC
>CM053625.1:280232519-280257974 GCA_028646595.1 Phalanger gymnotis | reverse complement strand
TCCTCTACTTCTCTCACTTGCTTTTCCAAATCCTTTTTGAGCTCTTCCATGGCCTGAGGAGTTCGTGTTTTTCTTGGAGGCTTTTGTTGTAGGCTCTTTGACTTTGTTGACTCCTTCTGGCTGTATGTTTTGGTCTTCTTTGTCACCAAAGAAGGTTTCCAGAGTATGAGACTGAATTTGGTTGTGTTTTTGCTGCCTGGCCATGTTCCCAGCCAACTCACTTGACCCTTGAGTTTTTCAGTGGGATATGACTGCTTGTAGACTAAAGAGTTCTATGTTCCAAGTCTGGGGGGGGATGCACCAGCCCTGCTACACCAGCACTCCTCCTTCCCCAAGAACCCCCAACCAGGACTGGACTTAGATCTTCAGCAGGCTCTTCACTCCTGCTCTGATCAGCCACTTAATTCCTCCTACCAGGTAGGCCTATGGCCAGAAGCAAGTACAGCTGTAGTTCTGAAGCTGCCCCACCTCCTCTGCCCCCCCGGGTGGTGGCCAAACCGCAAACTCCCTGTCCCCAGCAGCTTTTCCTACTAACTTACTCTGTTGTCTTTGGTGTTTGTGGGTTGAGAAGTCTGGTAACTGCTGCAGCTCACTGATTCAGGGCGCTAGGGCATGCTCCACCTGGCTGCTGGTCTTGTTGGTCTGCACCACCCATACTGGGCTCTGCTCCGCTCAGCTCCGCTCTGCTCCCAGCTCCATGCGGGATAGACCTTACCCAGAGACTATCTAGGCTGTCCTGGGCTAGAGCCCTGCTTCCCTCTGCTACCCTGTGGGTTCTGCAGTTCTAGAATTGGTTCAAAGCTATTTTTTATACGTTTTTGGAGGGACTTGGCGGGGAGCTCATGCTAGTCCCTGCTTTCCAGCCGCCATCTTGGCTCTGCCCCCCCTTTCCATTTTATTTCACCAGTACCAAAATATTTTTGATGATTCCTGCTATGTAGGATAATAGAAGATCTTGTGCTGTTAGGTCCCTTTTCCTACTTTTTTCATTACTTCTTTTGAGATTATACTTTTGTTCTTCCAGATAAATTATTAGTATTTTCTTTCTAGTTCTATAGAGTAAGCTTTTAGTAGTTTGATTGGCATAGCAAAGAACAAGAAAAGTATTGTTATTTTATTACATTGGCACAGTCTAGTCATGAATATTTAATTTTATTTTTGTAAAGATTGTTTGTAACTATATTCATATAATTTCTGTGTGTGTGTTGGTAGGTGAATTCCCAAATATTTTATACATTCCATAATTATTTTGAATGGAATTCATCTTTCTATCTCTTCCTGGTAAATTTTTATAAAATTTTAGGATATAAGTAGATAAATTTTACATTCTGATATTTTGCTGATGTTAATGTTTCAGTTAAATTATTTTGTTGAATTTCTAGGGTTTTCAAAGTAAGCCATTTTAACACCTAAAGAAAATATATAATTGTTATTTCTTTGCCTTTTCTTTTTTCCCCCTTGATATCATGATGTCTTTACTATGGCTAGCATTTAGAGAATTAAGTACAGGAAATATGATGGTGGTAGTACTAGAAGACAGCTTTGCTTTATGCCTTATATTATAGAAAAGGACTCTTGGATTTTTTCCACCATGGAAAATATAAGCTCTTGGCTTTAGAGGGATATTATTTACCATATTGAGGATCTGTATACTTCCATGCTTTAAATTTTTTTTAACATGAAGGAATATTGTATTTTATCAAAGGTTTTTTTTCCCCTCTATCTATCGATATAGACATGTCATTTTCACTCCTTTTTTTATTAATATGATATACCAGAGAATTCTCATATGTTAAAAAAAATGGTATTTGGGGGCAATAAAGAATCAGGAACAAACTAGGGCATATAATTATTAGCAAATGACTAAACAAATTATGGTACATGAAAGTAGCAGAACAGTTCTGGGCTGTAACAGTGCGCATGGAAAATTAAAATTTCTATGAATTGGAAGATTTCAAGGAAGTGATAGCATGTGAAGTGGAAATACAAGGAGGAAAATAAGATATACAATAATTACAACAATGTAAACAGGAAAAGAACAGCTTGATGGTGCAGTGGATACAATACCAGGCCTAGATTCAGGAAGACCTAAATTCAGATTCAGCCTCAGACACTTATTAGCTATGTGACCTGTAGGCAAGTCCCTTAACCCTGTTTGCCTCAGTTTCTTCATCTGAAAACGTTCTGGAGAAGGAAATGGCAAACCACTCCAATATCTCTGCCAAGAAAATCCCAAATGGGGTCATGATATGTTGGACACAATGGAAATGTCTGAACAACAAAACAGGAAGAACAATAAATAAAATGAATAGTGGATAATTAGGATGACTAAGCTTGTCCCAGGAGAAGATTTAAGAAAATGCACCTTCTTTTTCTCTTTGCAGAGAATGAGAAGCTATGGGTATGGAATATTTCACATGAATGATGTGTTACTTGGTACTTCTTAACTGAATTTTTTAGTTTTGTTTTTTAATCTGTGTTACAAGAGATCACTCCCTAGGTAGGGGAAGGGTTGGGGCATAATCAGAAATTAAAGTTATTTAACAAAAAGCATCAGTAGAATTAAACCAAAAACAAACAAGAAAATCCACATCTTCCCAATTTTACAAATAAGATATCTCACCTATTTGGATAAACAATTTTTAATTGATCTGAAACTGCACTTTAGAAACACAGAAGAAATAATGTTTTATACATCCTAAGATCTGGAAGAAAGCATCAAATCTATTACAGACTCAATCTGATAAGAAAAACTGTCTTTAGGTTTACAAAAAAAAAAAAAAAAGAGAGAGACACACACACACACACACACACACAGAGCAAAAATAAATAAATAAATAAAAGATTCCTCAGAAGCAAAACCTGTTTTGCAGTTTACAAAAAATAAAGACAGCCTCCTCCCCCTACCAAAGGATTAAGGTTTAAATGGTGAATAAGGAAAAAAATGTCAACTAGCAGTTTTAAAATGTTAATTAGACTAATCTCTTTGAAGATTAGTAAAGCTGATAGAATTTCTGGCACTTGGAGATCTTCAAAGTCACAACAAAACGATATTAAGCTTCTGGTATGAAAGAAATACCCACACAAATCATCTAAGCTCCCCTTTTTAGAAATGCCAGGATTCCCCAAATGTTAATGTTCTCTTCCTCCTCTACTGGAAATTTCCCTTACTGAGATTAATGAGCATGAAAATTAAAGTTAAAAAGGCATTCAATTGATCCAGCATGAAAACACACACATTCAATCCTTTTGGAGGGAAATATCTGTACTCACCAAATGTTAAATGTCCCACCTCGCTGGAAATTCTTACTGAATTTAGTGAAGGCATCACACACAATGAACCCACTGCAATGATTAAAGGATCATACCTATCCAGTTTGCAAAATGTGTGTCCACGACATGAATAAATCTATACGTGTAGGTGGATATATATGGTCACTATCAGCTATCAGATGTGCCAGACACAAAGACCATCAACATAAAAAGAAGGAAACCGTAAGATCTTTAGTGATAGAAGGGACTTTAGAGGTGGTGTAGAGCTACTTCACCAAAAGGGACACTGAGGTTTGGAAAGGTCAGGTGCCTTGCCCAAGATTAAACAGATAGGATTAGAACTCAGTATCTCTGAGCTCCAATCCAGCTGTCTTCCTATTACATTATGCCTCTTGAGGGAAGCACTATTTTATTTGGGGATAATAGGCGACCATGAAAAGAAGTTAAAGGTTATAAAAAAAGCTGGTACAAGTTCACTTCCTTACAGTCAAAATAGACAGAAAGAGGAGCAATTTATGTGGTGTTATTTTTTTGTTCAGTCATTTTTGTCCAACTTTTCATGGGTCCAATTGGGGTTTTCCTGGTGTGGTTTGCCATTTTCTTCTCCAGCTCATTTTACAGATGAAGAACTGAGGCAAACAGGGTTAAGCGACTTGCCCAAGGGCACACAGCTTGTATCTAAGGGCAGATTTGAACTCAGGTCTTCCTGACTCTAGGCCTGGCACTCTATCCACTGTGCCACCTAGCTGCCCTTATGCTCTTAAGTGTAATTCAAAGGTCCACCTACCCAACCATCTTCCCCAGTGGACTGCTTCTCATGTCTGAAATTCCGAAGAGAGTTGCTGATTTAGGGTAAGATAGTGTCTCTAGCAGATTTGTATTCAGTTAACAGTATGTTCCCTTGGTACAATGGACCTGTTAATACATGATCATTAACCCATCTGCTTAACTAATCAGTTCTCACCTAGCACTACTGTGACCAACACCAAAATGTTAAAAACTGCTGGCACCAATAAGAAACAAAATACAAGCCAGTGTCCAACCCAACCCGGCAGAGGAAAAGAACTCGAGGAAATAGGGCACAGGACAAGTGAGGTTTCATGGGAGAAGGGGAGAAGTGGAAAAGAAATCGTTTCATGTAGGGCACCAGGGTGGAAGACTGGAGGCCATATACAAGGAACTGGAACTTGAGTGAGTGAGCGGGGGAAGTTCCCAGTTATTAGAGGGAGGGCTGAGAACCGAGGTTAATAATTTCACCTAAGGTCGCCTCTTGTGATGTCTACAGCTCATTATATGAAAGACAGGTTTCTAGGATCAGTTTTTTGGGCTCTTAACAGTGTCTTGTCATTTCCTCCATTGTAGGCATTTAGTAAATGTTTGTTAAGTTGATCACAAAGTCTTAGAATTACCCACCCATCTATTAGTGCTGGCAGCCTGAAATAGCCATCTGGATGCTTTTCTCCAGTTCAGGAATGAATCACAATGAAGGGCAGAAGGCAGCAGGCAGTAGATGAGGTAGCATGGTGGTAAAAGCATGGGGCTATAGAGTTTAGAAGGCCTGGATGTGAATCCCACCTCTGATAATGGCTACCTATGCCCCTGGTAATTCATTTTTACCTACCCCGGCTTTACCTACAAAAGGAGAGGCTAGGTGGAGCATTTCCAAACTCCAGATACATAAAAATCCTAGTAGAGTATAAAGTTTCTGCTACAATTGTATTAGCTCTAACGGCTACCCTGCACTTAGCTTATCTGAATTTATTTTTATGTGATGTGTTCTTTCCTATTTAATCACAGAATCTGCATGAATATAACAGGATGGCTGATAAATTAACCATGCGAAAGTCAGAGGGGAAAAAAAAAAACAACCCCAAGATTTCCTGAGAGCCAAAGAGGCTTCCAAACCAGTTTCCAAGTGCATATTTTAACTAAGCCATTTATTCTCCAGAGCATTCATTCCATGTCCGTTCAACAAGAGGCACAGAAAAAATACCAAGAAAGCCCAGCCATGTTATCATTGCTCCAGACATCTTAAGTTTTTAATTTCCTGATTTTTATTAATTTAAAATTTCTCAATCTTAGTCTTGATATTACAAACATAAGCTAAGATTCCATCATAGTATTTGCTGTTATTCTTTTCTCTAAAAAATGGTAAAGAAAAATATACAGAAGGATTTCTTGGTAATTCCACAAAGCTGAAAGTGAGGATAGCATCATCGTTTTAAGAACCTTTATTTTTGCATGTTCTGATGTTTTCAAGTCAAGATCAAATTAAATTGAAATTTAAATTATTGTGAATTATTAAGTTATTATTTAAATTATTGAATTATTGTTACACTATTAAAATATATTATGATTAAAACTGAATTTCTATAGGCTCTCGCGAACCCCAAATAAGCCTCATTTTTCTTATTACAATTACTCCAAACATGATACCATATACTCCTGATGCCCTCAAGCTATTCAATTTATTTTCCAGTCTCTTTCTTAAGGTCTGAATTTGGGGAACATTTTTTGTTTAATTAAAAATTAAAATCCAGATGTCCTGGAGTCATATTCTTAGTGAGTTTCATGCTCCCAGAAAATGTGCCATGTCTCCCACAACTAAGGTGGCAAGCAGCAGCAGTGACTGTCCTCAGCAACTGATTCCATTTTCACAAGAAAGAAATGGAAAATTTTTCTTTTCAAATGGTTCTGTAGGTAAAACAGACTATGCTCTCAGTCTTGATTTTGCTCCCTGGGGCCTGGCAGTATTGGAGCTGGGGATTGTTAGTCTCACAATTGGTGAGTTACACAAGTGGATTAGGGGCTGGTTATGGCAGGGACATGAAAGCAAATGAAAGAAAAAAAAAACAACCAAGGTTTTAAAGGTGAACCTACTTAAGCATTCATAGCACCTCTTTTGCAAAAAACATTCTTTCCTTTGTGATGTTCAGTTCTGAGTCTCATATTTCCCCTCTTATTCTGCCCTAATCCTCTGCATATTGCCGTATGGTCTGTTTAGGGACAATCTGTTCCTAGGTCAGGAGTAATTTTTTCATGGCCATTTCTCTAGCATTAATAATTAAAATAGCTGCATCACACCTGCATCTAGGGCAAGGTGGTGCTATATTCCCCAAGGGTTGGATGGTCCATTCAGGAAGGTCAGTGGGCAAGCAGTGAAATGCAAGTGCTTTATGAAAAACTAAGATGCCTTCCAAAATAGAAGCAAAGTTATTTTATTAAATTTTTTTTATTTAAAATTTCCTTAAGCCCATTGCTTGATTTCATTTAGGCCTTTTTGATGGCTGCCAATTGACCTGACTATAAACACCATAAATTATTAAAAAAATTTACATTCTCATTGATCAGTACCAGGGAGAGTGACTTTAGTATATACTTTATATGTGGTCTAACTCAAAACAAAAGACAACCAGAGATGTCCTAGATTCTTTCAGGGCTCTTCTCCAGAGTATAAGGATTATTAATAACCAGGTGATGGGTCCAGGAATAATTCCTAAACAATAAAAATTTTACAATGAATATCTGCATGTATCTTTAGTTAGGAAAGGCAGCGTTTCCACAACAGAAAGAAGATGTATTTATTTGTTTTTAACATTATCTTTTTTTTTTTAATTTTGAGTTCTAAATTCTCTCTCTCCCTCCCGTCCCTCTCCCATCCATGGAGATGGCAAGTACTATGACATAAATTATACATGTGAAATCATGCGAAACACATTTCCATTTTAGCCATGTTGCCAAAAAAAGGGAAGAAAAATAAAGTGAAAAAATTATACTTCAATTAGCACTCAGGGTTTATCGGTTCTGTCTTTGGAGGGTAAAAGCATTGTTCACCACGAGTCCTTTGAGCTCATTGTGTTGATCAGAGCAGCTAAATCTTTCACAGTTGATCGTCATTACAATACTGCTGTCACTATGTACAATGTTCTTCTGGTTCTGCTCACTTCTGCATCAGTTCATATAAGTCTTCCCAGGTTTTTCTAAAAGCATTCCCCTCATCATTCTTTATGGTACTATAGTATTTCGTCACAATCATTTCTACAACCTGCTCAGCCATTCCCCAGTTGAAGAGCATCCCCTTAGTTTCTAATTATTTGCCACCAGAAAAAAGAGTTGCTAAACATATTTTTGTACATCTAAGTCCCTTTCTTTTTCCTTTGATCCCTTTGAAGCACAGACCTATCAGTGGTATTGCTGGGTCAAAGGATGCGCACAGTTTGACAGCCCTTTGGGCAAAGTCCCACATTCTTCTCTAGCATGGTTGGACCAGTTCACAACTCTACTGGTGTCCACCAGTGTGCTTACTCTCCCACATCCCCTACAGCATTTGTCATTTTCCTTTTCGACCATGTTGGCCAAGCTGATAGGTGTGTTTCAATCTGCAGAAAATTCAATTTTCTAAGATGAAAAGTAAATGTAGAACAAGGTTCTTCCAGTGAGGAAAATCCTACCCCTCACCATCTTCTTTGGATGGACTTCCATTTTTCACGTTCCTTAATCTGGAAGTCTATTCATAAAATCAAGGCCAATGTTAGCTCTTCCCAAGCTCAATGTGGTCAATGGGAAAGTATGGAAGTAGGGGTCAAATGCCCTTCACTGGTTATATAGCCTGTAGAATAGGCATGGATAGCACATAGCGGGTTTTTCTTCTTTAAGCCTAGGCCTGTAATTTCATTCACGTAGGGAGGTCCAATGTGGAAACTTCCTCCAGCATCCAGACTGGAAGTGTGACAGAACTAACGCTATAAAAGAGTTGCCTTGGAAGCCCCAGACTGACCCACAACAGCACAGCTGATATGTCAGAGGCCAGACTTGAGCTCAAGTATTCTTGTCCCCAGCACTGGCCCTCCCTCCACTGTGCCATACTCCCTAACATCTTTAAAAACCGAGTACTGGGTGTCACAAAGGGATGCGGACAGATGTCTCTACTCTCTTACACGCTAACTTCTCTCTGCACCAAATCTGCTATGACCTTCTGCGAAACATCATTTTTGTCTTGCTAATTAGGCACTCAAAAGCATCAGTGGCTCCTCGATGCTTGCAGGATCACAACGAAACTTAGTTTGGCATTCAAGGCTTTCTGTGAGTGGTTCCCAACCTATCTTTCCCATCATGTCTGCCACTCTTTCTCGACATACTCTTGAGTCCACATCCACTCATGGCTTCACCACCACCCCCTTCCCTGCATGTCCTGCTTATTTCCTCCTCTGTTTTTGTTTATGCTATTCGTAACCCCCAAATACCCTCAACTTTGCCTTCTGAAACTGAGCCTTTTCCCTTTAAGAGGCAGCTAGGTGGCTCAGCGGATAGTGTTAGGCCTGGAGTCAGGAAGACCTGAGTTCAGATCCGTCCTCAGACACTTACTAGCTGTGTGACCTTGGGCAAGTCATTTAACCTCTGTCTGCCTTGATCCAGTTGAGAAGGAAATCCAGTAGCTTTGCCAAGAAAACCCCATGGACAATATGGTCCACAGGGCTATGAAGAGTCAGGCGTGACTAAACAACTACACAAGAATTTCCCTTTAAAGATTTTTCTGATTACAGTATCCTGTGATCAGAATTCCCTTTCTTTTACCTTCTATAGCACTTTACTCACTGTACCATTCATTTGGCACCTCACGTGCTCTAATACGGTACACGTCGCCCACATGCTTACTGCTTCCACTGACATAGATAGCAGAGAGGCTCTCCATGCCTTTTATTATGTATGTGCTGTTCTTACTCATGTCTGTGCATGGATGACTTGTTCAATATATAGGAGGTCTCCCTCTGCTTCTTTGAAGATCTGGGTGGGGGAGAGGATTGATATAGTCACCTAGGCTTTCTATCTGTTGTCTTAAGCAGAGTCACATGAAGTGTCAAAGTCTAAATAACTGAAACGTGAACTTTCTAATAACCTGTCTTCATCGGAGGACCCTAGTTACTTGGCCTGGACTCAGTCCATAACCGTTAGCATCCTCACACTCCCCCTTACTTTCCCTATCCCTGTGATATTAAACCAGAGAATGACCAAAAAAAAAAAAACCAACCCAATTCCCCAGCCCAACTGCAGGTGCCCAATCCTTCATTCCCATCCAAGTCAGTAATACCCCACCCAAAACCCCACTCTAGATGTGCCCACCCCTTTCATTGTGCCCTCTGTAATATCTCCTCAATCACTAGCTAACACTTGCTCTTTCCATCATCTGGTACTCACTGAGACCTGGCTCCTCCTATCATTTTCTTTTCTTTTCTTTTTTTAAAGACTTCTTTTATTTTTAGTTTACAACACTCAGTTCCACAGGTTTATTGAGTTCCAAATTTTCTTCCCCTCCCCCCAAGACAGCATGGAATCCAATATATGTTCTACAGATAACTTTGCATTAAACATATTTACACAATAGTCAAGTCATAAAGAAGAACCATGATCAATGGAACGAATCAAAACCCCCAAAAAAAGATGTAGAAAAAAGAAAAAGAGAGCAGATAGTTTCCTTCAATCTGCATTCAGACTCCATAGTTCTTTCTCTGGATGTAGATAGCTCTTTCCATCACAGAGCTCTCTTTGAGCCTTGTATTGCTGAGAAGAGCCAAATCTATCAAGGCTAGTCATCACAGAATCGATACATCTGTGGTTGTGTACAATGTTCTCCTGGTGTTGCTCCCCTCACTCGGCATCATATCATGTAGGTCTTCTCAGGTTATTATGAAGTCCGTATCTTCTCCATTTCTTATAGCACAATAGTATTCCATTACATTCATATACCACAGCTTGTTCAGCCATTCCCCAATTGATGGGCATCTCCTTGATTTCCAATTCTTTGTTACCACAAAAAGAATTACTATCAATATTTTTGTACATACAGGTCCTTCCCCCTTGTGTGATCTCTTTCCTCCTATCCTTTTCAGTCCTGGATGCCCCTTAACTCATACTCTCTGACTCTCTGGTCACGCAGATTCCTTACTCCTTATTATCACTTCTAGAATCCCCCTCTGCTGTCGTCCCTCTGACACCTCTCCTGCTCTGGGGTTCACAGAATCCAAATGGATCACCCAGTCCAGATCCTGGTAGTTGCTATTTAACTGATTCCTAGGACATTCTCCCTCCTTTCTCAACAAGCTCAGTGCCTGGATTACCGTCTTCCTCTCTATCTTAACTCCTACCCTTATCCAAAGGGATTTTAAATACCTTAACTTTCCGGTTCCTCTATCTATCTAACTCCTATGACCTATTCTTCCACTCCTCCTTAACTACGTATAGGGATGATCATATCCTTGATCTTGCTATCACCTACATGTTAGAACACTTCCTTATTCAAGAACTCTGGATTTCCTTTATCTGATCATAAGATTTTACTTTCTGTCTCTCACTATGTCTTCTACCAGGGTGTAGGGTGTGTTCAGGGAAGACTAGTACCTCTAGTGTGAGAGTTGCTTTCCACCTTTGGTGTCCGCCTGTTTCACGTAACTCTCACCTGTGGCTCCAAGAAGCTGTAGCATGCACAGCAGCCACACCCCAGTAAACCGTTTTGGCGGACAGGCTACACCAGGTTGAGGGTGACTGAGGGGTCTCAAACCTGTTGGTGGATTAGTTGGGTGTCTACCCCAAGTATGTGAAGACCTCTCCTGGTGGGATGAGCAGATGAGAACAGTTTGTTCCAATGGCCATGAAGGCAGTTAAAGCAGGTGCTGGGGAGCACTTAGAGCTTGGTGAAACATCAAAGATGCCGAGGTCATCCACTGCATCTCAGGCCATCGCCAGTCATCCTGACTGTCCTGCCACTGGACTATGATGACTCTGGAAGAGAGAGTGAGGCTGAAGACTTTATGTAACTCTGCCTCACTTAAATCCGATTTATGCACAAATCAAGATATCACCCATAGTGGCAACAGGCAAGTGAGGAAGGAGCAGGTGCAGATACACTGGGAGCTATAGTCATAACCCTTCACACAGGCTACCCAGGCCATAGGATCATTTCTCAATGGAAGGAGCAGAGGGATTCGGCAGCCCCCTAGGTGTCTGAGCAACCTTTTGAGGATCTCACTACTCAACTCCTGATGTGAGGAAGGGCTAGAAAAGGGGCTCTAAAAATTGTCTGCTCACCCAACCCCAGCCTGATTAACATGGCAGATGGGGATTTCACTCTGCAGTCAAAACACAAAAAAAATGTACAAAAACTTCTGCAAAAATGATTCCACTCACCATCAGTACAAGGAATTTATGCACATTTAAAGACAGCACAAAATCCAATAGACCTGAAAGATGAACAATTGTTATTGCTAGAGAACTCAGCAAGTGTGGTGGCTAGAAGATGCAATACAAGGACACTCTCAAGGTCTCTCTTAAAAACTTTGGGACTGATTGTGTGACATCAGAGACACTAGCACAGGGTTACCCAGCACAGCATGCCCTCGTCAGAGAAGGTGCTGTGCTCTATGAGCAAAGCAGAACTGAAGTAGATCAAAAGAAATGTGAGATGCCCAGATTTAGAGAATCCACCCCAAATATTTACACGGACTATCTGTGCCCCATCTGTGGTAGAATATTTCGAGCTCACAGCGGTCTGATCAGCCACAGTCAAACACACAGTAACTGAACTCTAACAAAGTGATGTCATTTTGGTCCTCTTTGAGAATGAAGGACAACAACCAACCAACCATGTCTTTTACCTCCTAAAATTCTCTTTGTCCTCACCATGACCACCAACCTCTCCATTCTTCGGTACTATCTCAGGTCAACACCCTTATGCTCGGCTATATTCTCTTCCCTTTCCAATCTCATCCTCTATTATTTTTCAAAAAATTAAAATTTATTTTTCTTAATTATCAAGCATTTATTTTTCTCTCCCCCGCCCCAACCCTGAAAAAGAAAAAAAAAATTCTTGTAACAAATAAGCAAAGTCAGGCAAAACAATTCTCCTCTACTCTATCCCATGTCTCCTTGTTCTACCAACGATCAATGATCACATTTTGAAAAACCAGAAAAAATTGAGGCCATTTGCCAAGAGCTCCCTTTTCTGCCCTCCTCTGCATTTGATAAATCCCTCTGAAACTAAACCCCACTGTGCTCTACAAGGCTGTTGAGACCAACCCTTTCTATATCCTCCAGCAGATTATTCCCACTATCATCTCGGCTCTCTTTTAATCTTCAATCTCTCCCTAGTTACTGGTTCCCTTTTGCCCATGAACATCCTCATCCCCTCAGTCCTTAAAAAATTCTCCCTAGATTCTTCCATGCTATACACTATTTTTACTATACCAGGCTAATTGGCTTAATTTGAAACCTTTGTTTCCTATCCCCATAGGAAAGATCATCTGAGTTTCTTTTCTTTCACATACTCAATTCTTGACTCCTACGGCCTAGGACATGTGTTCAGTAACCTTATGAGTGAACAAAGACTTAAATTGCAAGTAACTGGGATTTTGACTAGAAGCCCACTGGGATCAGCCTCTAACTTTTCCTTTCTTATACGTATGTACCGCTGGGATGCCTGATGTAGTGCCTTACACATAACAAGTGTTGACCTACTTTATCTACTTATGCATTTCTTTTCAAAGTTTAATTTGATTCAAACTTTGTTTTTTTTTTCCAAGCACACCCAAATTCCAAAACACATTTCCATTGAACATGTCTTCTATTCAATTGTCTGGGCATGCTCACCCATCGTGAAAGAGTAATAGCCTTTTTGTTTGCTGTTCTCTACAGCTCCTCACTATTAATACCTGGATATTTGGACTGTAAGAAAGAACTAAGTAAACATTAAGTTGTAGCCAAATAAGACCCAATGTAGTGAGGGTGGGGGAGGAAAGGAAGTGGGGGGAAAGCTTCTTGAAGGAATAATAAATTGTTCATTAGACTTTCGCTCAACTTTTAATATGTTACTGGCATCGAAATATACTTGTGACAAGTACCTCTAATTAAACAGAAAGGATCACACATGAGTTGTTGACTCTGAGCTTTGTGAATGACTAGCTCATAAATAAAGTTCATTAGATTAACAACTTAATATACTAAAACGAGTATTCATTCTGCCAGATGGGAAATTTTGTTTTCAATAACATCAACAATGGACTGCATAAAAGTCAGCACCCAAGCTTTAAGCATCTAAAATCAACTAGATTCCAGGACCTTCCTTTTTGTGGGAAGAAAAGGGTCATCTACTGTACTCCTGTCTGAATAACAACAAATGAAGAAGCTTAGGAAGGCTTCACTTAAAATGAGGCCTTCCTAGCATCCACATCCCTACCCCTCAGAATTGCCTCCTTCCTGAGCTTCCTACCGTCCCCAACAAAGGCAAATGTCTGGGGAAATCATCAGCTGAGAATTCTCCTCAGTTCTAAAGGGTCAGGGGTGTGTAGAATGGAGACAAAGTGATGGTCACACTATCTTCCTCACACTACCTCTAACTACAGACTCTGGATTCATTGGTTTTCTCCCATGCCTGGAGGTCTCCCTCTTCATCTCCACCTCTTGGCTTTTCTGACTTCCTTCAAGTCTCAGCTAAAGTCCTAGCATCTGCAAGAAGCTTTTCCCAAATTCTCTTTAATATCAGTGCCCTCCCTGTGACTACTCCCATTTATCTGATATAAATACGTGTATGAGTGTACTGAATATACATAGTTGTGATGTTGTCTCCCTTGTTAGACTGTGAGCTCCTCAGGGGAAGGGACTGTCTTTTGCCTCTTTTTGTATGTATCCCCAGAGCTTAGCATAGTGCTGGGCACACCAAAGGCACTTAATAAACACTAGCTCACTGACCAATTTTCTCCCTTAACATTTGTATGGTTTGGTTAACGGCACTAGGTATTGGAGAAAAGGAATTTTTGTCCTCTATTTGGTCAATAGAACCCATCAGGTCTCCTTGAGTAAGGCATGTTTAACAAAACACTTGAATGATATTATATGAACTCTATGGAATGCATAATTTTAATTAGAACTAGAACTGACTGTTCCAGACTTCTTTCCATAAAAGACCATCTTTCCAAAAGTTACACTTCAAGAAGGCTTTGATGCTTTCTAAAGTTTTTCTTCTGCTGTTGCTAACTCAGTCAACTTTAATGGGTTGGAGAACTCTCATGATAATAAGGTTCATTTAACCATTTAACCATTTAAATTTCTTGCCTTGAACACTAATCTGGGAAAGAGAGAATGAATGTGCCCCAGCGAAAACACACAAAATGGGTAGTGGGAAACAATGCTGGGAAGGTAGACTGGGGACAGAACACGGAAGGGCTTAAATGACAAGCTAGAGAAACTGAGTTTTGTTTTGCAGGTAATTAGGAGTAACTGAATATTTTTAATCAGTGAAGTGACATTCAGTGCTGTGTTTAAGAAGATTAAAGCAGTTCTGTAATGGTTAAATTAGAAGCAACAGAAGATGGAAGAAGAGAAACAGGCCAAACGTCAGAAGGAAGGCCAATTGGGATGCCATGGCAATAATCCAGGCAAAAGTTGATATAAGAAGGGAAAGGAAAGGATAGATTCTAAAAACAATGTAAAGAAAAAACTAATGATTCTTGATGATTTCACAGAGCCTTCATCTCTACTAATACAGAGAATTGACATTTAGACAATAGAAAAAGAAACTATTATACTATTTGTTTTCTTCCTTCTTCTGCTTCTTCCCCTTTATTAGGGATGACATTTTGATTTTACATCACAGTAATTGATAGATATTCATTCATCCCCCCACTCCTCATGCATGCACTTAAACCCCCTATGTTAAACACTAATTTGAAGCAAAGGGAAAGCAACTGACATAGTATGTCCGACAATCTTTCCAACAGTCTACATAAATAGACTCCTACAATATTAGCATGGCTCAACTATAAGTAACAAAATATTATATCTCAATTTCTCCTTTGATTTCTCTTAAATGAGTATTCCTAAGGTATTTGGATTGATTTTTCTTGTAATGTTTAAGTTTTATCTTGGCTGCCTGCAATGTTTGTTGTTTGACACTGAAGTTCAAATGCCACAACATTTTTGGTGAGCTAAACAGCGCCTTTCTTTGTAGTGTTTTATAGATTCTATCTACCTGAACTTTGCCATGTGCTTCCAACACTTGTGGGTTTCCTCTAACATTTTCAGAACTATGGCAATTGAGTTTCCTTATAGTATGTTTTCCTAAAAGATTTATAATCCTTAGATCATCTCTTTGCAATTTATCTCCAAGTTCAGTATACTTGGTTTATAGGGTTCCCACTACTCTCTTTTGATTTTATTCAATAAATTTTCCTTCTACCTCTCCAGTTTTATCTTTTAATTCTGTTTTTTCTTCCAGAGAATCTATTGTTTTGGGGACTGTCTCTGTTTTATGTTCTAAATTTCCTCAATATTTTAAAAATTTCTTTCTTAACAGTCCTATTTTTTTCTTGATTTCTCCTTTTACTTCTTTGACCTCTTTAAATTTTTTTCTTAAGTTCTACTTTCACACCATTCTGGAGGTTCTAGGGTCTGCTTCATTGACAGGGAAGGGGGCAGAGGAGGGAGCACAGAATCTTACCTTCATTTGAAGTTTTTTTCTCTATTTCCTTTACTGAAAAGTACGTGAAAACTGTTGGCTTGCTTTCTAGATTTGGTTCTGTTTTGGTTTTTTGCTCATTTTTCTCTTCCTCCTTCAACTTTCATCGGTTTTTCCAAAGCATGTTTCCTGTAATGAGGCTTCTTACTGGCATTCCTTTCCTGCTGTACTAGACAGCACTGAAATGAGCCTAGTACCACCATGCCTTCTCTCCTATCTGCTGATGCCTGTTCTTTGTTCTTTCCAAAGAACCAGATAGGTGACTGTTAAGTGATGAGGATGACCATATGACTCAGTCACCTAGGTGGTGCCTTGGATATAGAGCACCAAGCCTGGAGTCAAGAAGACTCATCTTTTTGGATTCAAATCTAGCCTCAGACGCTTCCCAGCTTTGTTACCCTGGGCAAGTCACTTTATCTTGTTTGCTTCAGTTTTCTCATCTGTAATATGAGAGGGAGAAGGAAATAGCACACCAGTATCTTTGCCAAGAAAACCCCAAGTGGGCTCACGAAGAATGACTGAACAACACGTATAACTCAAGGCCACAAGCTGATTCTAAGGGGCCCGTCGTAGCTGGGCCTATTTTCCACTTTTCATGAGTCTTATGCATCTGTGATTTGCCCTCCTCTACAGCACTCAGTGTCCTTCAAGAGGTGTCAGTTTCAAGATCTCCTTTTCAAGGATTCCTTTTGCCAATCCTGCTGAGGCATTAACTGGTTTCCTACCTTCTCTTTTGCCTTACCCCATCAATGTTACCTGTGTTTCTTGGTCCTGGACTGCTTCGTCTTGGTTCTGACTCCTAGCTCTATCTTGACAGCTGGCATCCGGCCCACTCCCTAGTTCTTTTCCCAATCTATACTCTTGGTCTTTGATTTCTTTCTATCTCCGTAATTAGGGGGTATTCATGGTCAGTGGTACCACCTACCTAGAGCCTGGCATACCTTATGATGTGTCTATTGTGGGCTTTGCCATAAGCTTGGTCTCTAGGAAATGCTCTGTTACCAACTTATGGGTTCACAAGGATTGCTAGCAGAATCATCAGCTGGTGGCCAAACTCCTGGTGATGGGGCTTTCTGTACTTACTTTGATTTCTTTTTCTCTTTTCTTTTAAAGCAAAGACACTTTTAGGCTATTTCTCTAAAAAAAAAAACAGATACAAAGACCGTCCCCAGAACGTAAATCTTTTACAGCTTGGTTGAAACTACTGCAGCCTCTATAATTCTGGCATTGCTTTTGAGAACCTCCATGCTTACTGTTCTTAACGTTTTTTGTGTGACATTGTAACATTTTTGTTGCCCACGCTTTGGCAGTCTGATGAAACCTATGGACCTCTTCTCAGAATAACATTTTTAAACACCTAAACTAAAATACATAGGATTACAATGGAAATTGTTTATAATGAACTACAGCTATCAAAATACAGGGTGTCCCAAAAGTCTTATGCAGTTTTAAGCTATTTTAATAGCTATTAAACTTAGTGCAGTTTAATAGCCTTAATTAAAGCTATTAATAGCCTTAATTATTAGCTTTTATAGCTATTAAAGCTTAAAACTGCATAAGACTTTTGGGACACATTTTTTTTTTAAAGGTCAGAGATCCAAGGTTAAAAATCCCTGCTCTACGATATGATGGGGTATCACAGGAATAGAGCTTTGGTTGAGTAAGACATGGTAATGGATACATTTGATCAAAAAGAAAGGACAGAAGTGAGAAGAGAGGTGAGGTATTTTGTATACATAACATATACACCTATGTGCTGGTATATGTGCATGTATGTGTGTATAAATATGTATATGTGTATGTATTTGTGTGTGTATATATCTATTTTTTAAATGTGCCTAAGAGACACCAAAATGTGGGTGAAGAAGAGGGATCAGAAAGAATCTTTCCTCATAATCGTTGGCAAACATTTTACCCAATGCAAAAGACTTCTTTTGAATTCAAATATGATTCCTTCCTCCTGAGCAATAAGTAACCTAGTAATATAAATCCCCAACATGAAGAGTTTTGGTAATAAAAACAGACTGCTAATTCTACTTAAAAGGCATCATAACCTTGCCAGTGTTGTCGTAAAATGAGGTAATGTCCATGGCGCTTAATGAGCCTTTCTTTGAAATTGTACATTATTTACCACCAGCTCACGTGAACTTGCTGCATAATCTCACCTTTTCTAAAGCATGTTGCTTCAATTTCAATAGTACAATTATGAAACTTTGAAACTTTTAATGTTTGAAAAAATGAATCCCACATGTTCTTATTTTTTTGCATGTCCTACAATTTGAGTCTGTTTTCTACATTCCCAGAAAATTAAGAGATAAGCACATTTCTTGTTTTCAAGGTATACTACTTTAGAAATACTCTAGAGTTTGATTTATTTGTGTAAACATTTTTCATGGAAGTCAAAATGTGTAACTCAAGAAAATGTTCTGTTAAAGAATTTGTTATTCTGGTTAGAAAAGGATTGCCTGCTTCTTAAAAGCTAACAGTTTTCTATTTACATAGCTGGCTATGAATATCCCTCCTGGTGAGATTCCTGTTCTTTTCCATACTGAACTTAGCCTTGGCAGGTGTGGAGCCCTAAGTAACTTCAAAGGTAGCTTTGCAAGGGAAGGGAACATGGTGCTGTCTTCCCCTTCCATGCATTAGCATGGGCCAATTCCCGCTCCTGGGCATACTCTCACAGCACCTCAGCCATGTAAACCCTTCTCTTCTTTCAGGTCTGAACTCAGGTGTTACCTTCTTCATGAACTCCCTTCCCACCTTCCTTTCCCCTCAGCAGATCCTCTCCTTTCTCAATTTTTTCTGGAATATTTCGACTGGATTTCTCATTTGCCTCTGTGGAATACGACTTTATACAGAACCTATATAAGAAAGTCCTCTATTAGATTCTCAACTTCTCACAGGCAGTGAATATGCCATTTTTCATCATGGAATCCACTATACCTATCACAGTTTCTTGTACCTAGTCTTTGCTTAATAAATGTTTTCTGAATCAAGTTCTTCACCACCCTCTCCAACTTTAAAATCCTCTCCCCTAAGGTTTACCCCACAAACAGCAATAATAGAACAAAAAAAACCAATCACAGTTCTTGTGACATCTGAATGTGTATGCACCAGAGTATTTTCCACTTGTCTATGATTTTATTTTTTCAGTTGGGGTGAACTACTTCTGATCATGACAGTACTAACTGTGACAACTGCATAACCATTGTATCCCACCCTTTTTAGACCTCAGTTCTGGGTACCATGGTTTTAAAAGAACATTGCAGACTATTCAGAAGTGGGTAATCAAGACAGTAAACTACCTTGGATCTATGTTACATGAGGATGCAAGAACTAAGGATGTTTAGCCTGGAGAAGAGTTGAGGTAAGAGGAACATGATACTATGATATTCCATAATTCATGATAACAAAACATCACAATGGGAGTATTATGGTTAAAAGACAGGCCTCTGTCTCAAGGTGAAATACTGCACAATTTTCCAAAGGCAATCTGGCTTGTCTTTCTCTTCCTGAATTCTGAGGCCAGATCATTCACTATACACACTCACCGTCTGACCAAGATACCTACACACACACACACACACACACACACACACATATGTGTATTACATACATGTATATAAATATACACGTGTATGTATGTATACACACATATGCACACACACACACACACTCTAACCAGCCAGCTGCGTATCATAGTCTGGACGATAGGCATTTACAGAATTACAGAATTTTGGCAATGGAAGGGCCCTCAGTAATAATTTAGTCCATACAATAGGAATAGCCATATGACAATAGGAATATATATGACAGGTGTACATTGAACCTCTTGTTCCCACAATCTGGCTAGCTTTCTGGGTGCTGGCTGTGGGTGGATCTGGACCCCCCCCACAGAAGCTGCTAGCCAGATTGTGGAAACAATTGGACATCATATACTCCTGAGTTTTGTCTTTTCTAAGTGAAATATGTCCAGTTCTTCAATTGTCCCTCATATGACATGAATTCAAGGCTCTTTCATCAAGATTCCCTTACCCTCCTCCCAATCCTTTTTAGCATATTAATGCCCTTAAACTAAACTAAAAACAGTAATTTCCAAACTGGAAGCTTTTCTAGTGTGAAAGAGTCTGTCAGAGCTTATGTGCTTCTGGCATAGCCCTTTAAGAACCCAAGGTCACCTTCATGCCATGAGGAGGCACTAGACTAGTATTTATGGAAACAAAAATAATATGATAGAAATAATTATCTCATATGTATTCAGTTATTTTTAACTTTTCAAGGTGTTTTTGCATTTGTATTTCCCATTTATCAAATCATGGGCATTCATTCATGTGTAACACAGAGAGATTTATAAACTATGATGCCTCGCTGCTGTTGACTGTTTCCAAAATGTTGGCAGAATTCTGAATAACAAACAGGTGCCTATGATTCCTGCTGGGTAACTAGGCAGAGAGAATCCTTCATTCAAGGGATTAAATACTTAAAGAGTTGGCCCCTACTCCCTGTGACTACACCAGACTTTTAGTCCTCCTCCACCTTCCAAGTCCATAGCTAGGACAGTATGTATGTGTGCATTCATGTACATAAGTACGTATCACAGCTCAGCAGAAGAGGCCCTCCTCCAGTATACCCTCATGGCTGATCTTCACTAGTATCTGTGCTATCATTCCTTTCCCATCCTATAACCTATATTTTATGGTTTCCAAGTCCTCTCTGTAATCAGCACGAAAGAATTCCTTTTCTCCCTGAAAGAGGTAGAAGAGTCACAAGAGTGACTTGTGTTGCTTCCTTCCTCTCTCTCAATGTACTCACTGAAAAATCAGGGAGAGAACAGGAAAGAAGAGCTAATGGAGTAAGAAAAAATGGAAATGCTTAAAATTCATAGGAGAAAAAACTTCATGCTGGACTACCACCATAAGCTATCCAAGGATAAAATATAACTGTCAAATATGGGTTCATCTCAGATCTCTCCCAGGGAAAATTCATTACCAGAAGTGCCAGAAGAATCATGTTACATAGCACAGAACAAGTCAACAAGCATTCCTTCAGTGCTTATTATGTGGCAGGCATTTTTGCTGGGAATACATAAAAGAGGTGAAAGCAGTCCCGGCCCTCAAGAAGCTCACAATCTAATGGGAGAGACTATGAGCAAATCACATCACTATGTATACACAAGATAAAGACAGTGTAAATCTCATTTGCTTCAGTTTCCACATCTATAAAATAAGCTGGGGAAGGAAATGGTAAACCACTCTAGTATCTTTGCCAAGGAAACCCCATATGGGGTCACAAAGAGTCAGATATGACCAAAAAAAAAAAAAAACCAAACCACCAGACAGCAAAAACATCAACAAATCAGAGGCAATCTCAGAGAGAAGATCCTAGTAGACTCACCTAAAACACAGGAGGCATGGACTAAGAGGAGGATGTTATAGCAAGGCTCTAGCATTTACACTGTGAAGTTATTTTTATTTATATTACTAAAAGACATTCCAGTTTCCACAGATCATCTTCCAAGCCTCAAACTCCTTCGATTTATGAACACACCCATAGCACTGAGATATCTGGAGAAAGTGAAGTGGGGGATGGGAAATGTTTAAGCCACTAGAACAGTAGAGGTGAATACAAAGGCCTTGTGAACAGCCAACAAGACTCTTTAGCCCAACCCCACAGGAAAAGCAAAAATAATGGAATTTATGTCAAGTCCATTAACTGCCCATTTGGTTCTCTTAGAACTGGTAAATAAAAACCATAAATGGACTGACATACATTCAAAAAAATTTTTTTATGCCATAGAGAGAGCAAGTTTGAGTTTTACATCTGTGTGTATTACAGCTTAATGCCTCAGGGTAAACTCTCCCAGATGTGTATAAGAAGTTGAAATTCCTTGGGCCAAATTCTCATCCTAGGAATGATCGTCACAGTTTTACATTTAACAGGAAGCTACCCGGAATGCTCTACAAACATGTCTATCTGATGGAAAGAAGAGAACTTGTTCAGTTATGAGTTCAATAAATTAGAATGTGAGGCTAGGCCAAAAGAAATGTAAAAATGAATACGCATGGGTAATCTGACAGGATCTGAGATGTCAAAAATGGATGACACCAAGAACCATTCTCCAGTAAATAAGTGGTCAAAGAAAATGAAGTAATTATATGAAAAAAATTATTAAAAAATAAGCCATAAATACCATATGAAAACATGTTCCAGATCACTAAATAGTAAGAGAAATGAAAATCAGAACATGGGAGGTGGGAAGGAGACTGACTTAGCTGACGTGAGACAAAAGAAGAAAAGGAGAAAATGCACCCATTTGACAATCACAAGATTTTTTTCATGGAGTCAGAAGTTTCCCTATCACACATTAAGAACAAAAGAGAAGCCATCTGATGACCTCTACAACCTAGAATTTGTCTTTGATAAGAATATTGATGAGTAATTGGTCTGATGACTCAATAGTGAAAGCTGGGAATGTACTCCAAACAACCCACTTTTCCCCAGTAACCCAGTATGGATCTGTCATTCATTAATTTAACTGCTTTTGAATCTATATTTCCAATTTCTACCATCGTCTGAAGATAACAAGAACTATAAGTGTTGAAGGTAGCAGTTCCCTTATTTTATCCTAAACTTATCTTGCTAGAGCATCCATTAGTCTAGCATTCTGTGATTGGCAAGTGTGAACTAGGAATGAGGAGCCCTAGGCTCTAAATCCAACTCTGTCACATGTGACAATGTAAATCACTTCCCTCTGGGTGGAGAGATTCCTCTATAAAATGAAGGGTGCCATCTAGCTCTAACAAACTATGATTTGTCCTCTCTGTCCCTTACAAAATCTCTTACGGATTTTGGTCACATCTCCTTTCAGCTTCTTACCACAGTACAGAGTTCTAATCTTTTTAGTCTATACCCACATAACACCTCCTTCACAAAAGGGAATGTCTCAACCGCCTGTCTTTGGGCTTTTGCCAATACTGTTAAGTCTTTCCTGAGGTATGGGAGCCACGTTGGTACATGGCATCGTAGGTATAAGCATACCAGAGTTTTGTATAGGAAGGAGAAGAATTATTTCCCAATAACAAGGATCTGTTTTTGTTGGCCTTTCTGGTCTGAGCATCACATAAATCTGCCACTTTTCAATGCTAATATTTCCTTTATTTGTTCCCAATGTTTAATAAAAGATATGGCATCTTTCTTGCTTAGAATAACTAAGGCTGGTAGGACAAATAGTCATCAACAGTGGCTGAAATGGGATGGATTGTTGTTTCAACAATCTGGCTAGCAGCTATTGTGGGGGTGTAAGACCAACACAACCCCAACAATAAGCACGCCGCAAAAGCACAGGTTCTCTTGATCTGCTTAACTAAGGAAAGCTACGTGAAAGGGTTTGACAAGCTTACTTTAATTCAGCATACAAATATCATTCACTTAGTTCAGGGGAAAAAGCCAGCACACTGAACTTCAGAACAAATACAAAGTACAAACATCAACAGACAGACCTTGTCTGATTCAAATCCCAATACATAGTTACCAGAGTTCAACAAAGTCTCAGCATCCGAGTTACAAGCTGGAGGGCCCTTAGCTACAGCTGTCCGGAGTCTCTGCATCACCACCATCTCAAGTGTAAGAGCCCTACACAAATGGCCCAGTCCTATCTTCTTACAGGGCTTCAGATGTCATCAAATGTCATCTGAATGATCAGAACTTAGGCTGCTATGACTGGCTCTTGAGTTAGCCCCTCCCCTTAGGACCCTAGGAGGTTCACATCCACATAGGTTAGGTTAACATCTAATAGGGGTTAGAGCCTGGGGCTTAGCACTTTGTAAGACTCAAGACAGGCATGGCTCTGGAGTTAGCAACTCCCCGTAGCCAGCCCCACCTTGGCCCTACCCCAGTCACCAATCCACACCCACATAGGTTCCGCACCTAACAGGGGTCTGGACCTGGGGCTTAGCACCTAGTAAGGCTCAATGATATACACTGAATTACTCAAAGGAAACAAAGGCTAAGAGCCCATTTTGCTTACCAACACAATCGTGCAACAATTTTACTGGAGAAATAAGGAAGATGGATGTATTTTGGCCCAGCCTGTTCCATAGCAAGTTCTAGAAATAAGATACTATGGCTCAAGGGTGAGTGAGATGGCGAAGCCCTGTCATGGAATCTGGATCTTGGCCTTTCTGTGAATTGAGTGGGATGAATGGGGGTGGGGACTTTTCACCCTGGCTCAGGGCTTCTGATAGTCAGCTAGGCCCAAGTTTCAAGTTACTACTTGTAGGAATCCAAAACTTAGAGCAGCCTGAAACGCAACACCCCCCCCCCCCCAACCTGCCCCAACACGAGTCTCTCCAAATAAGGATAAAAGTGTTTCTAAGAGTTGGCATTGGCTAAATTGTACCTGGGGTAGTAGATTTCCATGTTTAGACTGTGAGCCTAAATTCCACCAATGAGAGTAAAAGGTCAATGGTGGGGTGGGGGTTGTTTGTGTTAGGATATAAAGCTAAGTTCTGCCCTCTGGGCGCCACCTCTCCCTACCGATTATCTATAGGTTCACAGACTACCCTTTCTCACAGGATCATAATAAAATTCATTTCTACTTTCTACTTGCGAAGCCTCTGAGTTTAATTTTGGGTGAAGTTGCTGTCCCACACGAAGGTATATAACTTACTTGCAAAAGCATCCCATGAACGTGGTTCTGCCGGATACACAGGTCTGTGCAGTGGGGTAGTTCAGACAACAGAGACTGAATGGTACTTGGGATCTGGTCAATCACGACAAATGGGACCAAGGCCTGGGCAGCCATTTCCCTAGAACGGTAGACAGCAGAATGGCCACACCTAAAAACCAAGGAAAATGCACTATTATTCATCAATCGCTTCCACACCCAATGCACACCCATAGTGTGTGTGTGTGTGTCTGTGTGTGTGTGCGCGCGTGTGTGCCTTTAGCTTCATGTGGACTGGGCTGGGCATGCCCAGGGTGAAGGCGGCATCCATTTTCCTACTTGGTACCACACCTACTACAGTACTGGCACTTTAATATGTCATTTCCATATCTATGATTATCATTGAGGACTCTCTATTCATTCTTTCAATTAAAGCAGTTTGAGACCCTGGAAAATGTGCTGGGCTTGATTCCGAATCTTGACCACACCATTTACAGCATATGTGACCTTGGACAAATCACTGAAGATCTCTAAGCTTCAGCTTCCTCATCTATGAAATAAAAGGGTTGCATTTGATGGCCCCAGGGTCCTTCTAGCTCTGAATCTGTGATCCAAAGATAGTCCTACCATTAACATCGCAAAGTGACAAACACAGAACAGAGATCAAGAGAAGGAGGGCTATCAACAAACAGCTTATGCAGCTGAACATCGTAGGTGAGCTGCAGTTCAAATACTGACCAACAGACAATATTAATTAATCAGCTGGTATGCACCAGGCACTACAGGAAGAAACAGTAAACAGGCAACAGTCATTGAATAAAATATGAATGAGAAAAGTAGAAGAACAACGCAATTAGTGCAGATCACAGTGACGGGGGGGGCGGAGCCAAGATGGCGGCTGGGAAGCAGTGACTGGCGTGAGCTCCCCACCAAGTCCCTCCAAAAACCTATAAAAAAAATGGCTCTAAACCAATTCTAGAGCTGCAGAACCCACAAAGTGGCAGAGGGAAGCAGG
>CM053625.1:280214727-280232019 GCA_028646595.1 Phalanger gymnotis | reverse complement strand
ACAGAGGGCACAGGGTGAGTTGAATATGAAGGGATGATATCTAAAAAATAAAATCAAATTAAGGGATGAGAGAGGAATATATTGAGAGAGGGAGAAAGGGAGAGATAGAATGTGGTAAATTATCTCACATAAAAGTGGCAAGAAAAAGCAGTTCTGTAGGAAGGGAAGAGGGGGCAGGTGAGGGGGATGAGTGAATCTTGCTCTCATTGGATTTGACCTGAGGAGGGAATAACATACACACTCAACTGGGTATCTTACCCCATAGGAAAGAAGAAGGAAGGAAATAAAAAAAGAGGGGCGATAGAAGGGAGGGCAGACGGGAGAGGAGGTAATCAAAAGCAAACGCTTTAAAAAAGGGACAGGGTCAAGGGAGAAAATTCAATAAAGGGGGATAGGTTAGGAAGGAGCAAAATATAGTTAGTCTTTCACAACATGAGTATTGTGGAAGGGTTTTACATAATGATACACATGTGGCCTATGCTGAATTTCTTGTGTTCTTAGGGAGGGTGGGGGGTAGAGAAGAGGGGAGAAAATTTGGAACTCAAAGTTTTAAAAGCAGAAGTTCAAAAAGAAAGTTTTTGCATGCAACTAGGAAATAAGATATACAGGCAATGGAGCATAGAAATCTATCTTGCCCTACAAGAAAGTAAGGGAAAAGGGGATGGGAGGGGAGCAGGGTGACAGAAGGGAGGGCTGATTGGGCAACGGGCAAATCAGAATACATACCATCTTGGAGTAAAGGGAAGGGTAGAAATGGGGAGAAAATGTGTAATTCAAACTCTTGTGAAAATCAATGCTGAAAACTAAAAATATTAAATAAATAAATTTTTAAAAAAAGATTCCTAGGTGAAAAAAGCATCAACCTTTTGAAGCCTAATTAACAGTTCTTGATGGAAGGATGCAGGCAGTCAGATAATTTGTGAAGAAAATCAGGTAGTCTCATTAAACAAACTGGGTGACTGAAATAAGCATAGTGTATTAAAGATCTCTCCTATTTTTTTTGGTGTAAAAAATGTGGGCATTCTAAAATGGTCTCTAATGTTCATAACAGGATGAGAAGCCAAGGAAGCAAGTGAGTCTCCAGGTGTGGTAGGAATAGGATGTAGGAAAAAAGAAGAGAAAAAAAAGAACTGGTTTTTTAAAAAAAGTGTCTATTCTTGCTGACAGATGGACATCTCCAAAGACTACAATGCTGCCACCAGGGTGGCTGAGATGAAGTTCACTGAAAGGAAGCAAAAGAAGAGTACATTTCGACACATGGCATAGAAACATGCTTACATGCATCCCAGAAGACTCTGAACATAGCACCCTGTCTCACATTCTGTCTAAAATCAAACCCAACTTGTTTCACTATTTCCTAAAATGGTGGAGAGCGCCTTCCTTCTACCAGCCTCTGAGGCTTGCTCAACTCATTCAAAGCCATCCCAAGCCATCCATAGCCGTGTTGGCTTTTGTCTTGCCACTGAACTTCGATGACTCTAGAGGAGAGAGTGAGGCTGATGACTTTAAATCAATTCACTCAATTGTGCCATTGGTCCTCTTCAAGGATGAAGGATGAATGGCAACAACAGCGGCAGCACTTATTCTATAGGTGCAGTGAGTTGCCGAGTCTGTCACATGCACCCCCTTCTCTCTACTCACAGAGCCACCAACCTAGTGTAGGTCCTCAGCACCTCACCCCTGAACTATCATAGCAGCTGCCACCTGGCTGATCTCCACACTTCACATCTCTTCTCATTAGAATTCCTCCTCCACTCAACTGCCAATATGATCTTCCTGAAGTGCCAGTCTGAGCTTGGGATCCACTCCCTCCTCAATAAACTCTAGGGCCTTCCTGTGACCTCCAGTATTAAGTAGAAGATTTTGTGGTTGGCTTTTATGGTCCTTCACCCTTCCTACCTTTCCAGTCTTTTCACACTTGACACCCCTTCACACCCTTATGATCCAATGACACTAGTCTGCTCTTCCTCACATGACATTCCAATTTGTGACTCTGGCCTTTTCACATTTGTCTCCCACACCTGGACTCTTCCTTCTTGCCTCTCTGGCTTCCTTCAAGGTTCACCTCAAATCCCACCTTCTTCTAGAGGCTCTACCCCTGCCCCCACTGCTAGTGTCTTCCCTCTGAGCTTATCTCCCAATCGCCCTGCTTATATCTTGAATCACGGAATTGTTTTCTTTTTTAAAATTTATGTTTTGTTACATTTTAAGTCCCAAAATGTCTCCCTCCCTCCCATTAGAAAAGGCCACCATTTCACAACACACACACACACACACACACACACACACTATATATATATATATACATATGTGTGTATAGCATATATATGTATATACATACATATCATATATATAATCAAACTACAAAGGACCTACGAAGGAAGATGCTGTCCGCCTCCAGAGAAAGAACTGATAAATAGAAGTATGCACATTATGGTGTGTATATATCTATATGTGTGTGTCTGTGTATGTATGTACATATACACACACACAAAGAACCATATTATGCATACATATGCATATGTATATATTCATGTGTGCGTATGTATATATACAGATATATCTATATACACACACACACACATCTTTCTCTGGAGATGGATAGCATCTTCCTTCATAGGTCCTTTGTATTTGATTGCAGGATTTATAGTACTCAGAATAACTTAGTCATTCCTAGTTGTTCCTACCAACTTGTTTTCCTGTGGTCTCCTCCCTTAGAAGGCAAGCCCCTTGAGGACAGGGACTGAATTTTTGCCTTGGTTTGTATCTCTCTCTAGCACTTGGCACAGTTCCTAGCACACGGTAGCATTTAATAAGCTTTGCTTGTTGACAGATCATGCTGTCTAGCCCAGTCCCTGTCTTTATGCTTACTGTTTAAACTGTTGATCTACGTTAACAAATCAGGCTTTTGATCTGAATACTTGCTCCCTTTGGTCTCTCATGTTGGCACACCATGTCTGTGGAAAGTGACTGCTGATTCCTGTACACCTGAATTGATGCTTCTATCCCATCTATCTATGAATGGGAATGTTCACACCGCAGTTTTTCCTGGCACACTAAGCCTCAGTTTGCACCACGGGGTTCCTTCCTATGCCAGGTCTCATAGCTGACCTTTGTCTATGGGCAGGTGGGACAGTAAATTTTATAGCTTTAAGTAAGGGCCTTTGACAGTAAAAGTTTTCCAAACTGCTAAAGATGTGCAACTGACTGCCACTAGTTTATGGGCCTGTAATTGAGAAACACTGATTGAGGGAATGTCAAAATATCTGAATGAAAAGGGAAAATTTCAGTTGATCATACAGATGTTTTGCCAAAGCCTAAACAAAACCCCTAGGTGATGCATTGAGTTTTTAAAAAATTTATTTTGATATTTTGACATTGTGTAGAAATAGCCAGGAAAAAAAAAAGCAACTATTACTCCAGGGCTGCTGAAATGTGGTATCACTTTAGCAGTAATTCTTCCTCAAGTCTCTTTGGAATAAACATAGAAAAGCCTTTTACAGAAACTGAAATCTAAGGGGATCTGAAACCCTGAAGATGAAATGAGAATCATCAATATCAGTCTTTATCTAGAGGGAAAGAGTACTACTAAAAAAGTTAAAAATAAATATCAAGATAAACAGCCCAAGCACTATTCCACAATGAAAATAATTTAGAAATAAGATTTAATTTTGAGTTTTAGTGTAATGTTCCCACCCACCCCCCAGCCCCCAATTAATCTGGGGGATTTTCTCCTTGACACTCTATAAACACAAGGCAGTGGACTGGCTACATCAGGCAACAGCTGGACTCTCCAGGCTGGGCTCCAGGATTCACATAAGCTTTTTTGCAGGTTGTTAAGTGAGAATTCAGTTCTTGTTTATGCAGACCAAGTGAAAAGGCAAAAGCATTCCTAACAATTGCAAAATCCAGTGATTTTGGATTGGGTTCCCAGCAAGACCTAGGAGCAAGTGAGACAAATCCCACAGTGATGGTTGGATTTTCAAGAGACGCTGAAACCGGGCCTGATCCTAACAGGTTCTCTGTCTTCCCCCACCCAGAGAGTGGTTGTCACAGATTAATCAGCTCCACATATGGCAGGTCTACTCTTGGTGACGGGCACTGCTCAAGGGACAATTTCTCAAGTGATTTACCACTGTTGAAATTTACATAGCAAACCTTTGGAGTATATGCTTAATATTTATGGTGGTTGGTTTTTCGATTTATAAATAAGTGACATGGTGGTCAGTGAAATAAACTACACAGAAGTACCAAGAGAAATTCACTTTTTCCTCAAGGCTAAGCGTCATTTTTTCATTTAAAATATCCTCTTTAAACATACATGCACATGTGCACACTTCATTACAAAATTCATTCAGCATACGTTGTAATGGAGGAAACACTACCATTTTCAGTATTCCTCTCAAGAAACTACATTAGCTCACTAGTACCCATATCACATACAAACCCCTCAATCTGGTCCTCCATAATTGGTCATAAAATAACTATCCAAGAGTATTTCTCATAAGTTTATATACGGATGCACACACATATGCACATATTTATAAATATACATACCCATATACTTATGTGTATATGTGTGTATAGATATATATCTTTATATATATATATACATATATTTAGATATATTTATCTATATGTATACATACACACTCGTATTTTTTTTCCTGCTTCAGAAAGGCAGGTCAACTCAATGGAATATGAATATTACAATGCTCTTCATCCCTTCTCATATTGATATCCTTTCTTAGAATGACTGCCATACTTCTCCTTGCCTCTCAAAATCTTTCTCCTCCTTCAAGGCCTTATACAACAGAGGGGTTACTTGTCTGCAACACTTCCCCAAGTGTTGTTCAAATCAGATTAAAATATAATTGGAAAATATTTAACAAAATAAATAAAAATACAATAAAATATAGATAACATTGCATTTTAAAACTAAATCAGTATGTGGCCCATATGTGGATTAGTGGCCACCACTTCTATTTGAGTTTTGACATCACTGCTCTACATGAAAGGCTCCATGAAAGCTTTGACTTCCTGTTAGGCCACTCTCTGGAGAGGCAGCCTCGTGGTCCACCAGACTAAGAGACTGGAGTTCAAATCCCACCCCTGACAGCTACGAGGGTAGTCAAGTCACTTAACTCAAAGGCCTCAGTTTTATCCACTATAAAAAGAGGTGGCTGAATTAAGTGAACTCCAAGGTCTCTGCCGGATCTAAATTTCTAAACATTTGATTCTCCTTTGAACTTCTGTTGAGCTTATGGTCTATGCCACACATCTTGGCACTTAATTGGCCACTAGCTGTTTCATGTTTGTTCATTTTGTAATCCCAAGCTGTCACCATGGCAAGCTCGACTGTCCTGAACCTCTCATAGAGGGTAACATATCTGGGCACTGTTAGGTTAATGGGAATGGGAAGATCTTTCCCATCCATTAATAGGTCTATGTGAGCTGCTTTCAGCCAGAGTCACACATAAGTCTGAGTCATGGAGCCTGTGGTGGAGGAGCTTGCTGAACGGGTGGAGCAGGACGTGAGTGGGTGAGATCGAGCAGGCAGAGCAGTAGCATGAGTGAGAGAGGGAGTGATTTTGCTTAAGGGAGCTTGTTTGTAGGGAGGCCTGAGAGAGGGAAGGTTTGGGGATGGCAGTGCTCCCTGCATTGGTAATACGTACAGACTTCTTTATTACTATGGTGGATCTAGCTTTCTGGTGTTGGAATAAATGTCTTGGTTTCATCTTCAGTGAAGAGAGTCTGTTATATCTTGCGATTCAAACCTGGGAATACACCGGCATATTCATAGCAGCCACTGTGGGTATCGCATTGGCGATATAGGCACAGAGGAAACATTCAATAAGTACCTCTGCCCATTTACCCCTGTCCTGAGTCCAGGGGGATGAGTCCATCATCCTGGTCTGGGGTCACAGAAACAGAGTAGACACTGCCAACTTGTCCACATTCTGGCTGGACTATAGCTATGGAAGGGTATATTTTATTTTAAAAAAGAATCAAGATAAGGTTCGCTAAAGTGGAGTATGGGACATATTGGTTGCACCTGACTTGCTCACTTCAACTTGCCGCCATGATAACAGAGATGGACCAATACAACTACCACATGGCTACAACTCAAACTCTGAGAATGATCCAACAGAAATGACTCACAGGGAGTTCATACCCAAGTCAAATAAAGAGATAGTAAAAGAGCACCTAGCTTCCTCTGAGAAATTCAAGTCGCCTGGCCCAAATGAACTACAACCTCTAGTCCTGAAAGAACTTGCAGGGGTGATTGACATCTGAAAAACCACAGAAAAGAGAAGTCCCACAAGACTGGAGAAGGGCAAATGTTCCAGTTTAAAAAAAAAAAGTAAAGAGTGACAAAGCCTGCAAACTATAGGTTTGATTTTGATTCCTGGAAAAATTATAGAACAGATTATTAAAGAGATGGTTGGTAGATACCTACAACAGGGGTTATTTGAAAGAGCCAGCCTGGCTTTATCAAGAAAAATTCACGTCAAATATTTCCTTTTTTTGACAGGATTATTGAACTAGTAGATGAGGGGAATGCTGTGGATGTGGTTTACTTAGATTTTGGCAAAGCTTTTAAGTAACTATAGTTGTGGAGAAGATGGAGATATTTGCAGTAGACCAAAAATATGAGGCGATAAGTTCAGAATAGTTCCTATAGCAAGACTCAAAAAGTATCACTTATCATTCAATGTCAGCATGGAAGGGAGTCTCTAGTCGAGTGTATAACCCGAGGAATTGGCACTCGGCCCTGTGATGTTGGACACTTTTATCCAATGATTTAGAGAAAGGTATTAATGGGATGCTCATCAGATCTGCAGATGACAAAAAGCTGAGTGGGATAGGTAATAGAGTCAGAACCTAAAGGATCTGGCAACAGAAACAGACTGAATCTAGCAAGATGAAATCTAATTGAGATAAGTGTTAAATCATGCTCTTCGGTTCAAGAAATCTACCTCAAGATGGAGGAGGCGTGGATAGGCAGCAGTCATTCTGAAAAAGATCTGGGGGTTTTAGTGGTCTGCAAGCTCGATATGAGTCAAAGATGTAACACGGAAGCCAGAAAGGTTTACACTATCTTGGGCTGTATTAAGAAGGGCACAGCTGCTGTGAACAGTAAGCAGTCTTAATGTACTCTGCCTTCCCCAGATCTCATCTGGAGTGCTGTGCTCATTGCTGGCTGCCACAGTTTAAGAAAGACATTGATAAATGGGGGAACGCCCAGGAGAGGGCCACCAGGCTGATGAAGGGCCCTGAGTACGTGTCACATGAGGATCAGGCAAGGAAACTGGGCATTGTTTGACTCTGGGCAGATGAGTCACCCTGTCTTCAAGTACTTGAAGGACTGTCACATGGAGAAAAAACTAGGCATGTTGGGCTGGGCCTTGGAGGGCAGAACCGGGAACAGCGGGATAGAATTCATAAAGAAGATGGTCAAGTTCAGGATGGTGATCGAGAAGAACTTCCTAACAATCAGAGACGTCAAAAAAGTCAAATGGGCGGCCTCCAGAAAAGGCGGCTTCCTCTTCCTGGGAGGTTTAGAAGCTGGGCCTGGGTGGAAATGGAGACGCTTGTGTGCACTATAGTAAGTACTCGTTTCATGTGTGGATCGAACTCTCTCAGTGATGTCGAATTCAAATAAAAACGGGGGCCACTAATTCCAAATGGGGTCATGAAGAGTTCCACACGACTGAAACAACTGAGCAAAAACTATATCCCTACAGGACTTAGAAAACCACATATTCACATGATCTATGTCCTGCTGTATTTCGATTCATTTTTCAATTGCATTTTAATCTGGTTCAGGCTTCTGTCTGTGTATCTGGTATCTCTAGACTAGAAGACAGCAGAGGTCCCTTTCGATTCTCAAATTCTGTGATTTTTTTAAGCTCTTCAACTGATAGCACTCTTCCTCTGCAACAACAACTTTGCATTTAATTACTTTGTCTTTATTTTTCCTTTCGTACATACATACACACAAACACACACACACACACCCCTATTAAAGTTTAAAACTACTAAAACTTTTGGAAGGCCCAGTACGTACGCACATATGTTGCTTCCTCTGATAGAGTGTAAATTCCTTGAAGGCAGGACCTGTTTTATTTATTTATTTTGGGGGCCATCTCCTAGTCCAGTTCCAGGTCCACACTAGGTAGTTTAAAAATGCTTGCTGATTTATTGACAACAGTGACCGATTGTTGAATGAGTGAACTAGTACATGAATGAATGATAATATGTCCATGTTCTAAAACCCCAAAACGACCAGAACCTGTATGTCTGCAGCAAGGGTTCTTCATGCGGCATTCACGATAGCTTTCGAGGAAGAGGGCTGTGAACTTGATTGGGGAAAAAAATTAAATCTTTACTTTCACTCACCTTTGGTTTTCTTTTTAATCCAAGTATTTTATTTTGTGAATTTAAAAAAATATATATTATTCTGAGAAGGGGTCCACAAGCTTAATTACGCTGACAAAAGGGTCCATGACATAACTGGTGTAGTGGCTGCTTTGTGGAAGTAGGCAGAGTCCTAAGAAATATTCCAGAGAATGTACATGTTACCTGGCAACTGCAAAATGCCACATCCTTATTTCTCTCACTTACAGCAAAGGACGTGGAATCCTTCACGCATCATCTCCTACTGAGGCTGACAGAGCTGTGACCCCCATAAGCTCATCTGACATGAAATGGGTTGTTGGCTACATGTGTTTCCTATGACTGTAACTAGGGTAAAACAAAACAAAACAAAACATCAAAATCTGTCATCTCTAAAGGAAGGCTAAGTAGTCACTACGGCAGAACAACTGACTCCAGCTGGCTTACCAATCGACAGTCTGCAGAATGCCCCAAAGCTGAGCTACGCGAGAAATCCGACACCAGGCCCAGGCACAGGGCCCTGAGGTTGACGGCTAAATTTACAGAAGGTGGTGCTGATACCTGTTATTATCCTCTATCGGGAGTTACCCAACCTGAACATCGATGTCATCTTCTATTTTTCTAACTGTGCAAGCCTTGTGGATGCTGAACCTTCTTGGCAGCTGGGTGGTGCAGTAGACAGAGCACTGGGCTTGAGCTCCATGAGTGCAAATCCTTACAAGTTGTGTGACCCATTAAATGTCTGCCTGCCTCAGATTCCTCAAGTATAAAACACGGATAATAATAAAGCCTACCTCCCTGGGTTGTGATGAACATCAAATGAAATAATTTTTGTAAAATGCTTAATACAATGCCTGGCATATAGTAGGTGCTTAATAAATGCTTATCCTATTCCCTCTATCCCCATCACCCCCCCCCATTCTTATCTCTGCAATCTCTCTCTCATAATTCCCTCACTCTTCATCAGGCAGCCGCCACCCTAGTTCAGGCCCTCATCCCCTTCTGTCCAGACTACTGAAATAGCCAGCCAATGGTCTGTTTGCCTCAGGTGTCTCTCCGCTCCACTCTACTCCATCTTCTAAATATCTGCCAAAGTATTTTTCCTGAAGAACAGGTCAGAACAGGTAAACTATTTACTCAGTAAATTCCAGTGACTCTCTGTTACTTCAAGGATCAAACAGAAAATCCTTGGCATTTAAGGTTCTTTACAGCCCGCCTCTTCCTACAACTCTGGTCTTTTTATATATTACTTCCCTCCATGAACCCTATATTCCAGCTGTATTGGATTACCTGCAGTTCCCCACAAACATCCCCTGCGTCTCTGCCCAATGCCTGAAATGCTCTCCCTCTGCACCTGTGCCTCTCCCAATCTCCCAGTTCCCTTCAAGAGTTAGCTCACGACCAGGTCAGGAAGGAGGCCTTTCCCGATCCTGCAACTGCTAGTGATTTTCTTTGCAAGGTTCCTTTGTGTCTGCTATGTATGCATCTACACGTATGTTGGAAAGTAAGCCCGCTGAGGGCATGGCCTTTCTTCCCTCTTGTTTTTGCACTCCCAGTGGTTAGCACAGTGCCAGGCACATTGAAAGCACCTACTACAGGCTCTTGATATAACTGAAGCCAATTTCCTCCAGCTTGATTCATTCCCAGAATAGAATAACAATTCCAACTCAGCATACATATACCCAGTACCTAGCACGGTGCCTCTGGCACACATAGGTGCTTAAAAAATGCTTCCTGATTAATTAACTGATAACAAAACTTTCATTAACTACACTGAATTTTTGCCACTATGACTCCTTAGGATCTTCTTCAAGAGAAATAATCAGAAAAGACAGAGCCATGGGCAAGAAGCAAATACATTAAGGTGGATTCCCTTACATAAACATTAAGTGCATCCTAATAAGTCCAAGGCACTCTGTTAGGCACTGAGGGTAGAAAGAAAAAAATGAAGCCTTCTCCCTTCTGCCCACAAGAGGCTTATAATCTATTAGAGGAAATGACATGGACAAAGATGAATAAATACAATACAGCAGATGGGACAAGGGACTGGTGCTGTGACATTTCACTGATATGGGAAACTCCACCTACCAATGAAGGTCAGCACCTTCTCTGAAACTTAGTCTTAAGAGAGCTGCCTAGGTTAACCTAGAAGAGGGTAAGTGATTTGCCCAGGGGAATTTCCAAGGGAGAATGTGTACTTTGGAGGCGGGGTGAAGAGGACAGTACCAAAAAGAGGAATTAGGGAGAGTTCTCGAGGTAGGAGTTGTCTGATTTGAAGGGGCCTAGGGATTTCAAGAAATGTAGACAGAAGGGAGGGCATGAGGGACAAAGGCATGTAGGTAGGAACAGCAATTTGTTTGGAATAGAGACTACATGATGGGGGTAATGTGAAAGGAGTTGAGGAGGATAGTCTGGAGTCATCTTGGGGAGGGCTTCAGGGAGGAGTTTGTCATTTTATCCTAGAAGCCACAGAGAGCCACTGAATCTAATCGAGCAGGGGAGTGATATGGTCAGACATGTCTCAGAAGTATCTGTGTGGAGGAGGCTGAGTAAGACCAATGTGGAGACTAGTGCTTCTGGGTGAGAGGATGAGCACCTGGACCAGAGAGGTGTTTGTGTCAGTGGGAAGGGTGGGATGGGTGTGAGGGAGGTTCTAGAGGCAGAATTGACTGTGGTTGTTGTTGTTCAGCTATTTCAGAGTCTTCCTTTCTTGGCAGAGTTACTGGAGTGGTTTGCCA
Organism: Phalanger gymnotis; assembly: GCA_028646595.1. NCBI lineage: Eukaryota > Metazoa > Chordata > Mammalia > Diprotodontia > Phalangeridae > Phalanger > Phalanger gymnotis. The sequence continues at coordinate 280,220,881 of CM053625.1, read as the reverse complement.
TTTCCTTCTCCAGCTCATTTTACAGATGAGGAAACTGAGGCAAAAAGGGTTAAGTGACTTGCCCAAGGCCACACAGCTGGTAAGTGTCTGAGACCACATTTGAACTCAGGTCGTCTTGACTCCAGGCCCAGCCCTCTATCCACTGGGTCACCTAGCTATAGAGCTGATACAATCTAGCAAATGTTTTTGTATAGGTAGCGTGCTAGAGTGAAGAGCTGAGGAAGACTCTAAGTTTTCAAACATGAGCGACTGAAAGGATGGTGGCACCTTCCACAGATAAGGGGAAATCAGGAAGAGGGCTCGATTTGGGGATGCAGTGGGGGTGGGGATGGGAGATAATGAATTCCGTTCTGGATGTGTTTAGTTTAAGATGGTTTTCATATGTGCAGGTGAAGATGTACAGCAAGCAACTGGAGATGAGTGCTCAAGGGAGGGGAAAGAGAGACAGAGACAGACAGAGAGAGAGGCAGAGACAGACAGAGAGAAAATGAAACAGAGAGAATGAGACAGAGAGAGATAGAGAGACAGACAGACAGACAGACAGAGAGAAGATATGAAGACGGGCAGTCTTCTGATAATCAAACCCATGGAAACTGATGAGAGGGAGCGGAGTCAGAGAAGAGGGGAGGAAAGGAGAGGAGAAGGGGAAGGGACAAGAAAGGAGAAGAAGGCAAGGGAGAGCCTAAAGCAGGTGTTTGATAAATGATCGTCCACTGACTGATGTAAAAGGTCTTCAAAAGTGGAATGGAAAATTAGTTTTCTCCCTAAATCTTTAAAGAAAGTCTTCGTAAGCAGCCATTGACTATGTTTTGGAGAGGATTCTCACCCAGATAAGTGCCAGACTAGAAGGCCACGGAGGGCCCGCCCAGCTCTGAAAGATGATGATTCTGGGCCCCCTCCCGGCATCTATGAGCCAGTTTCATCTTCTGTGAATGAGGGGGCTGGACCACATGATCTCTCAGGTCCTTTCCAGCTCTCAAAGTTCTATGATTCACTGTGTTTATCTTTACAAAGGAGCAAATGAGTAAACGTAGTCCGGATCGTCTCAGAACAAAAAGTCTGCGGCCTAGAGTTCTAATCATTTTATTTGGTCATTAAGACGCAACAATTTGTTTTACTAAGTCTAGTAAATATCCTTGAATGAACCTCCCAGCATGTCCGATACCAGCACCTTGGGCTACAATGTTACAAAACACAAAGAGAATGAAGGATTTTGGAACTTTCCAAGAAACTGAACTTCTTCTGAGAACACTGAGAAATAGCAGGGGCGACTGAGATGTCAATAACAGAAGTGCCTTGGGGAGGGTTGAGGGAGTTTTTGGTCAAATGAAGGCTGCAATTAGGCACGGCTGAATCTCGGACTAATGGAATTCCAATCTGGATGGGACCTTTAGGCTCCGGCACCTTGCCTTTGGGCAGGTGAAGATGTAAAGCATCCCAGACAAATGACTGTTGACCCTGTTTTTAAATTCCTCTGGGAAAAAGACTTCACAAATGATCGACTAGAGAAAAAAAAATTCTCACTTAAGTGTTGCCACATCCTTTCTTGCTACAATTTAAGCCCTCCTTACTCTTATTTCATTTTCGGTGGCTAGATGAAATAAATGCTTTTATTAAAATTAAAATTATCATTAAGGCATTCTCTCCCCATCTCGGCCCCCAGAGTTTATTGTGTGCTAAATAATCTTTTAATGGTTAATTTTTCTTCAGGAGAACTTCACTTTCAAGGGTTCTCCAAAACACAAAGATAGTAAATATTTATTAAGGTCCTACTGAGCACAGACGAGGGCAGCTAGGGGGCACGGTGGATAGAATGCTGGATCTAGAATCAAGAAGAGTCACCTTCCTGAGTTCAAATCCAGCCTCAGACGTTTTCTAGCTGTGTGAACCTGGGCAGGTCAGTTAACCCTGTTTGCCTCAGTTTTTTCATCTGTCAAACGAGCTGGAGAAGGAAAGGGCAAATCGATCTTTGCCAGGAAAATTCCAAATGGGGTCACAAAGAATCAGACACAACTGAAAAATGAATGAACGACAACTACGCAAAGAGACCTGAGGTAGGTAGAAACATTTGATAAGGCCCCTGGTACTTGCCCACCATGAGTTTACTATCTAGCGGGGTATAAGATATCAGTACAAACAACTCTAATATATTGTACTGGGTGATAGGTATCTTAGAAAGTTACAAGATAAAAGACTATGTGAGGTCTGAGACACTCACCTGAAGATCAGAGGAAGCAAAATTGAGGAGCTAGGCTTTAAAGGATGGGCAGGAATTCAACAGGTAAAGAAAGGGGGAAATGGCTCACCTGGTGAGCTCAGCAGCTCTCAGGAGCTCAATGATTAATTCTATGCAAATTAATTCCACATCTATATCTCCACAACTTCTCTCTCTCCTAGGTTCCAGCAGGCACCGACTGCCTATTGCGAATTTTGAATTGGCTGTTTTGGGGGCATCTCAAACTCAACATATACGCAACAGAACTCATTATATTTCCCACCAAATTCTCCCATCTACCCTACTACTGTTGAGGGTCCCATCTTTCTTCCAATCACTGAAGTTCACAAACTTCCTGTCACCTTTGTCCCAGTGAACACCCAACCTTGTCCTGTTGCAGCTGGCTCTGCTTTCAAAGGTCAGGGAGAATAGGAACCAAAGGACATGAGGTTTAGAACACGTTCCAAGTCCTAGTCCAAGAATCAGTCAGTGAAAGGGAAGTCCCTCCCCTTGGGGCATGGAGTTCATGCTCTCAGCTTTGGCTCTTTACAATCCCTAGTACAAATCTTAGGAGATAAATGGGGCTTCTGGATAGTTGGATGCAGTCCTACTCAAGGCCTACAGCGTCCTGACGGTGCCAGAGGTTGGGCATGTTTAGGGAATTCCTGTGGAGTGCTCAAGAGGCAGCTCTGAGACCAGCACTTTGATGACTATGGAGGTAGGATGTAGGTAAGGCCAACAGATTAACTTACAGATTCACCACCATGCTCTGGTAGGGGAAGGGAAGTCAGATGCCAGGGATTTGACCACACTAAAAACTTACATATGGACCAAAAGGAGGTCAGGGCAACCCCACTTTTCCAGACCTTCAGACAAGGAGTTAATTATGTATGGGGCAGGGAGTGGTTACTGACTGAAGGAGGTACCAATTGATGTAGAAGAATAAGGAGGCACCTAACGAGGCAACCCTAAGATGTTGGAGGAAGGATCCTAATTGCCATAGGGCTGGACCCTTATGGCTCCTGGGGCCAAAGGTCATAACAGCACCTAGATTACCACTGCTCTGCTGCCTCTGGAGTCAGGCAGGAGAGCCTAGGGTGGGAACAGAGAATGGCTATGGAGAAGAACAAAAGTTGGGATGGACTGGTAAGGCACTGGAAACTCCAAATTTCTCTAGCCACTGCAGCAGAGGTCCGGGGCTTGAGAATGCACCCTGTGCTGTTGTTTCCCTTTTACTTCCTATAAAGATTACTTTTTAAAAAATAAGAATTTATTTTCTTGCTCATCCGTGTTTTTCCCCCTTTATTTCCCTTGGAGTATTTCTTACTGGTGCTGGGGTGTTAGGTTGAAGAGTCAAGCTTAGCTGGAAACGTTCCCTCTGCCATGTCCAAAAGTGTCTCACTTTTGTGTGGACCATGAGCCCACAAGCAACCAAAAATAGCTTTAATGCTGCATCAAGAAGCTTAGTGTCCAGGACTGGGGAGAGGATTGTTCCCCCTTATCCTCCCTTGGTCAGCCCACATTTGGAGTCATGTGTTTTCCACTTACCACATTTTTAGGGAGGAAAATTGATAAGCCAGAGAGTATCTAGAAAAAGACAACTGGGATTGTAGAGGGTCATGCAAAGTTCATTTAAAGGAACTGGGGATGTTTATTCTGGAGAAGAGAAGTCTTTGGAGATGGTGGGAGGGAGAGCTGTCTTTATTTGAAGGGCTGTCATGTGAAAGAGGGATTAGATTCATTCCTAGTGGCCCCAGAGAGCAGACTAAGAGCAGGGGGAGGAATTTGCAGATAGGCAGATTTAAGCCTGATGTACAGAAAAAGGCTGCGGGGCCATCTGTGCTGGCTGTTGGACAGAGGAATCTTGTCCAGGCATGGGCTAGACTAGATGGGCCCCAATGCTGCTCTCAGCTCTGAGTTTCTGTGATCCTCCCAAGTAGGTTCAATGTACCCTCTCCGTCTCTTTCCCCCAATAACCTTGTTTACATTACTAGTTAGCTTCAATAAAGAATAGCTCCACACAGTGCAAAAGTAACTTTCATCTGAGGCCAGGCAGCATTCTCCCAATTTCTGAATTAATGAAATCATATAATTGCGCTATAGGAATGGTCTTGGAGGCAATCTGGGTCAACCCATGAAAAAGCATGCCCAGGACAACCTCTCTGAGAAGGGTTCATCCAGCCTCTGCTTAAACACCCACACTGACAGCAGTACCACTGTGTTCTAAGGCTGCCCATACATTCCATTTGGGGATCTAATTGTGAGCGATTTATTCCTGACATCAAATTTAAGTTTGCCTCTTATGACATCCACTCATCGCCCCTAATTCTGCTCTCTGCAGCTAGTCAGAACAAATCTAATGCCATTTCTGAGGGATTTCAAATACCTGAAGACAGGTAACTTGCCCTCCCTTGAGGCTTCTCTTCTCCAATTTAAGCATCCTAACTTCCTCTGACCAGTCCTCATCTAAGTCCATCCTAACTGACTCCCTTTGGACACTTTCCAGCTCTTTGATGTCTTTCCCAAGTTACAGTACCTAGAACTGAATAATGCTGTGGATGAAGTCTGATGGGGTAGAATTGAGAAGAACTGTCATTTCTGATGCACATTGCCCTTTTTAGCCGCTCTATCCCCTTGCCATCTCATTCGGAGTGTGGAGTCTGATGAAAGCCTCAGGTCATTTCAAATGATATGCTGTCTAGCCATGCCTTCCCCATCTTGTACTTGAGAAAATGAGTTTCTGAACACAAGTGTAAGACTTTGTCCCTATTAAGTTTCCAAATGACTGAGGTTTTGTTATAGATAGGCTAACAGGAGTATACCTCACTGACCCACCAAAGACTGCCACTGTCAAAGGAAGCAGCTGCAAAAAGCTTAAATATGAAACAAAATGGTATCAACACACACACAATACTCATCCCACCTACCAATCAAAACTATCTTTGTGTGGCTTGTAAGTATACAATTTCAGTGGTTATAGTTCTGGTTATAATTTCAGTGGTTATAGTTCTCTGGCATTTAATTAGTTTTCTAATTATAAGGAAGGTCACTTTACATTCAGTTCTCCACCTGGACCATGACCAAGAATAAATATATTAATTTCTTCATGATTACATTAAAAAATTGAAAACCTGTCAATAAGGCCTCCTTGCAATTCTCTGTAGTATATTCAGACTTAACGCTTCAGCTATGGTAAATTTTTAGTACATGTTAGAGAAAACTCATTTCTGATACCTAGTGATATTTTAATAATAATGAACTATTTAAAATACCCATGTCCTATTGCCCATGTTTTTGACATTTCTAGTATTTAAGATGCTTTCTAAGCCATTCCTCAATTGATAAAAGGTCAAAAGATATGAACCGGTAGTTTTCAGAAGAAATTATCAAAGCTATTTATAGTCCACAGAAAAAAATGTTCTAAATCACTATTGATTAGAGAAATGCAAATTAAAACTCTGATCTATCACTCCATACCTACCAGATTGGCTAATATGACAGAAAAAGAAAATGACAAATGTTGAAAGGGATGTGGAGAAAATTGAGACACTAACGCAGTGTTGGTGAAGTGGTATACTGATGCAACCATTCTGCAGGGCAATTTTGAATTACAACCAAAGGGCTATAAAACCACACATACCCTAATACCGATACTGGGTCTGTATCCTAGAGATAAAAAACAAAAAGGAAAAGGACCTATACGTACAAAAACATTTATAGCAGATCTTTTAGTGCTGGCGAAGAATTGGAAATCGAGGGAATATCTATCAATTGGGGAATAGCTGAGCAAACTGTTGTATGTGATTGTGATGAAATACTATTGTGGTGTAAGAAATAACGAGCTACATGCTCTCAGGAAAACCTGGAAAGACTTACATAAACTGATACAAAGTGAAACAAGCAGAACCAGGGGAACACTGTATACAGCAAAAGAAATAT
>CM053625.1:280164691-280214227 GCA_028646595.1 Phalanger gymnotis | reverse complement strand
AAGAATTGGAAATCGAGGGAATATCTATCAATTGGGGAATAGCTGAGCAAACTGTTGTATGTGATTGTGATGAAATACTATTGTGGTGTAAGAAATAACGAGCTACATGCTCTCAGGAAAACCTGGAAAGACTTACATAAACTGATACAAAGTGAAACAAGCAGAACCAGGGGAACACTGTATACAGCAAAAGAAATATTGTATGATGACCAACTGTGAGTGACTTAGACATTCTCAGCAATACAATGATCCAACACAATTCAGAAGGACTTATGAAAAATGCTTTCCACATCTCCAGAAAAAGAACTGATGGAATCTGAATGCAGATCAAACCATATTTTTTCTTTATTTTTCTTGTTTTTGTCTGTGTTTTCTTTCGCAACATACTAACATGGAAATATATTTGGCATGACTGTACATGTATAATCTATATCAAATTGTGTGCCTTCTCAATGTGGGGGGGGGGGAAGGGGAGAGGGACAGAATATAGAACTCAAAAATTTTTAAAAACTAATGCTAAAAATTGCTTTTACATGTAATTGGGGAAAAATAAAATATTAATTTTTTTTTAAAAAAATGCTTTCTACTGAGGCTATATACAAGCTTCGACACAGAATGGAAGAAAAATCAGTGACACCTTTTTCTCCTTTTAAGCTGTTTAAACTAAATTTAGTCTCAATTGATTGCTACCACACCCCCTAGGCTTTCACCCCCAAATGGTTGCAAATTGGATGAGTAATTCTACATTCATGCCAAGGACATAAACTTCAAACCCAGAACAAAAATAAAGTGCTCTGTGTGAAATCCAATACTATTTAAGTAGGGGTGCTAAGATTTAATAAGCATAATAACACACTTAAAAAGTCCACAAATATAGAGAGAAACTTAATCAATCTGGACCATTTCCCTTCTGTTTCCTTATTTTGTACACACAATCCTATGGCTTTGGCCACATTTGCAAGTGTTTAGATCCAGAGCAAACCAGTAAAAGTTGGCATTGTTTAATCTCTAATTTCTATCACCAGCTTGTACAAGGCACAGAGAAGTTCCTTACTCCCCTGCACACTTCAAAGAGTTTGTTTTATTACTCAAATGGCCAAACTGACAGACCATAAGTCAAGGAGAAAGGTAAGAAAGACTATGTTGGAAGAGGGAATTTTTAAGACACACCCTTCATGCAAGGCTGCTTTAGCCACCGCTGGAATTTGAGATTTAGAGTGTATGTTTCCTACAGAATGAGAATTTTAGTCCTAATTCCCAGCTTCTCTGGGAAGAGAGCTGGGGCTTTTTGATTTTGTTTTATCTGGTTCTCTTTCCAGAGTAATCTTTATGTTGATTAGGTTTACCTTAGTCTCCTACATGTCCCTAGAATCCTTCGATCCTCTAACTCCCGGCAGGGAAAACAATAAATTTAAATATGAGACAAAAAGTATAGCTGGTCATTCTCGATATCCTAAGGCCAAGGAACAGTATTTTTTTTTTCATCCAATGCTATGAATCTATCTATCTATCTAGAGGTTTATGTATACATATGTGGGTGTATGTATATGTGTGTGTGTCTACAGAGAGACATATATATGTAATATATATGCACACACCCCCATATATATGCATACATCCTATAAAATATACATATAGGTGTTTAGACTTATGCATGTAAGGAATTCTCTTTGAAGAAATCCCCTTTACTAATTAGCACTTACTCTACAATTTACAGATCTTAAGAGAGCTGCCTCGAGCACCAAGAGGTTGTATCACTTGCTCAGGGCCACATAGTCACCATGTGTCTGGGGCAGGTCTTAAAGCCAGATCTTGACTCTGAGACAGACTATCCATCCATTATACTATGCTGTCTCTCATGTGTTTGTATATATACACACATATAGACATATATTTCATATATATACACACACATATATGTACATACATGTATATTAAGAGTCAGAGGGTCTGGGTTTGAATCTAGCTAAGCCACTTACTTCTTGGAAGACTCTGGGCAAGTCACCGTGCTAGGCATTGGAAATACAAGGTGATTCAGGCATACTACCTGTGTTGAGCAAGTCACTTAACCTCTCTGAGACTCAATTTCCTCATCAGTAACATGAAAGGGCTGAACTAAATGACATCTGATGTTCCTTCTATCTCTAAATCAGTACAAAGAGACAATGTATTAGTCTATACATTAACTTTGAATTCTGGGCATTTGTTGGTGCTGGGTTTTTTTGCTTGTTTTTGTTTTTTAGGTTTCTTACAGACAAGGATGTCTAAGTTTTGTTTTTTAGATGGTCCTACAGACAAGGATGTCTCTTGGATTGGAATGGAGTTGTTTTTAATCGTGAGTCGGTACATATTATATACATACCAGTCTCATTAGCCAAAACTGGTCATAGTGAGGACAGGTTCTAAGCAGGGGAAACGAGGTGAGATGTAAGTTTAATTTGGTGGTGAAACATAAGCTTTGCTGTTTAATGGCTAACACATCCCACTGATGTGGTTGACTTACTTAGCACTACTTGTAGTCGTCAAATGCTTCCATTCATTTATTTGGTAACTAGGCTTAATACTTCAATTATTCCAATAATTGGGAGAACTGCTAATTTGGGGGTATATTTGGATGAAATAAAGAGTGTCTTTAGTGTCTGAAGAGAGTCATTCGTTATTTTCAGCATAAAAATAAAAGTCTCTTCTTCAACCCCCAATCTAACATGCAAAATGATCGCTGCAAACAGACGTTTTCATCTTTTGTTCATTGAGGTATCTCTGTGCTTACAGCTGCTTCGATGCCCACTTGGAGCCCTGAAGTACTCTTTGTTTCTTAAATGATAAACAGCCCCATTATAGACCACCCTACTCAATATGCTACAGCCCTCTTCAGGTTATCCACATATCATTCCTGATCTTGGGCCAACAAAAACATAGGTAACGTGCTAGCCTCTGGGATGCAATGCCGGGCATTCATTCATTTAACATTTATTGAGTGATTACCATATGGCAGACACTGTGCCGTGCACTGAAGATTAATATACAGTCTTACCTTCAAGTCTTGAAAGTCCAGTGGGGTAGTGAGACAATGGAAGAACTTTAAAAGTGCTACGGGAGTTAGAAAAGGCTTCAATTTCACCTTAAATTCACTTAGATTCAAGAACCAACATTCGGAAACCCAGCCACCTCCTGGGGAATATTCATTCTTCTATAAAAGATAATATGATCCCTCTTCCAGGCCAACCCCTTAACCAGCACCCAGAAAAGCTTCCCAAATAGCATTCTGGGGCCAAGATAACAATTTGCCAAAGATGAACATCTGCCTTTTTTTCTCCCATATGAAGACTGAAAGTTTTCTTATTCTCTTCCAGGAACCAAGGCCTCTGGGAAAACTAGGTTTTCAGCTTGCCAGACAGACAGCATCCCACCCCCATCCCCTTTTCCTCCTCAAAAAAAAGTGTCAAAAGAAACAACAAACACAAACTCACAGGATGTAAACCAAACTGCAATTAAGTAATTAACCATGTCAATAATAACAGTAAAAGCAAGGATTCCACTGGCCATTCTTGGGCTCTCTGATCATAATCTAACATTTTATTGGGGTGGGGGGAGGGTCTTTCATCTAGAAGGCTAAACTAGGTGTGTGGGGGGAGAAGGCATACTTTCATCTTAGAGAGGAAGAGCAGCCACATCTGGAGAGGACAACTAACAGTACCAAGACAACTCACATTCCTCCCCATGAGCCAATCTGGAAGAGATTACACAACCCAGATGCTCCAACCCATGAAGGCTTGGGATCCCCTGTGATAAAACTGCAAAGGAAGAAACTTTTTTCTTCACCTACCCAACATGCTAGATCTGGTTCATTTCCTCCTAGGGACAATAACTGACATTAATAGAGTTCTATTATATACATGATGTGATCTCCCTTGACTCTCATAACCCAGTGAAGGTGGGTATTATTATTCTAATAGGACAAGTATGGCATTTGAGGTCCAGAAAGTTAAGTGACTCAGCCATATTTACACAGCTAGTGAGTGGGTCTCACCTGACTGGAACTCCAGTGGTTCTCTGCTTTTCTGGTTTTTTTAAATTAAATTTTATTTTATTTTCAAATGAAGATCTGCCTTCCTCCTCCCCTCCTGCTCCCCATTGAGAAAGAAAGAAAAACAAAATCCTTGTTACAAACAGTTGTAGTCAAGCAAAACAAATTCCCACATTGGCCACATCCATCCTCCCCACCCCACAAAATGTCTCAATCTGCACTATGAGTACATCATTTCTCTGTCAGGAAGGAGGCAGCATGTTTCATCATGAATCCTCTGGAACAGTGATTGATTACTATGCTGATCAGAGTTCCCAAATCTTTCAAAGTTGTTTTTTTTATAATAGTGTTGTTATTATATAAATTGTTCTCCTGGTTCTGTTCCCTGCACTCTGCCTCAGTTCATACAAGTCTTTCCAAGTTTTTCTGAAACCATTCCCTTCAATAATTCTTAGAGCATAAGAGTATTCTATCACATTCGTGTATCATGTTCAGTCAGTCCCTACTTGATGGGCACCCCCTCAGTTTCTTATTCCATGTCACCACAAAGTTAGCTGTGGTAAGTATTCCAGAAATTCTTTCTGCTATACTAGCTGTTTCCCCCTCTCTTCTGGCGTGCCCAGAACCCTTAAGCTCTCTTCCTAGCAAAATCTGCTCTCAGGAAAAGGCCTGAAACTCTTTATAGGACAGTGTCAAAGGCTGAAAAATATTTGGGGGTGGGGTCCTGAATTCACATTTTCTCCTAGATCAAAGCCTTGAGCTAAAGGGCTGAAAGACTTCTGGTCAAGTGTGTTGTCGTGAGGATTAATGTTCAGAGTGAGGTTGGACTAGGTGTCCACTGCGGTCCCTTCCAATCCAGAGACTCTGTGGCACACATGCTATTTCAGAAATGAGAGAGATTGGGCCAACAAGTTGCCTGGCCCTACCTTCGATCATCCCTAGACAATCGCTTCTCATCATCTCCACGTCACCTCACTTCACTGTAACTTCCGCCTCCGATCCAGAAGTCGAGGTCCCACTTTTGGGACTCCAAGCTTGATCTTATTTATCTTTCCCTGACCCAGACCCATCACGGCACTTCCCAGGCACATCAATGCCACGCTGCGGAGTACATGTCCCCAGAGCTCAGCACGGTGCCTGGCACATAGTAAGCTTTTAGTGGAGGCGTTTTCATTCACTCATTCATTACTTCATTCACATTCATTCATTCATTTACCTACTCTGACTATGGGTAAATCTGGCCCAGATCATTATACGTAGGAAGGGTTCAGCTCTGAGGAGAGGGGATTTATTATAGGAATATTTGCTAACTAGAAATAAATGGGATTGTACTTATATCCCTGACAAAGTAGTCACTCCATCAGGGTAGGATTCAACATTGTAGATCATTTGGGACAAAGCATCATCCCCCAGACCTGTTTGGGACCAGAGAATGGATGGCCTGCACTGAAGGACTGTAAGTAGCCTAATCTTAACCTCACACTCTAGGCCTTTGAATCTGGACCATGAATTCCCTAGTCCACAAACTGACACTCCAGAAAGCACATCCATTTCTCTGTGTTGTCCAAACAGCCCAGGACTGGGCACTGGGAAGCTTCTCTACTGAACAGTCAGCTTTCCTTATGGAGTACTCTCAGGGCAAGGCTTACTAAAGCGGCTGTTTTAGAAATGTGCTCAACCATGTAGTGGAATGCAAATTCTTCCCTAGTCTTTTCAAATTTTCCATAAGCCTGGTTTTCATATTGCTGTGAATGAAATTCTGATGCCTTAAAATCATCCAGGAGAAAAACTGGGGGAAAAAGGGACTGAGTTGGATTAATTATATGGCATTGCATCTTGCTTGTCTGAAGAAACAAAAATTACATTTCTTATGTTGCTCTGCACTAGGCTTATAAATGTTATAATTAGTGTTAAATGAATTTTCTTCCTCATTAATCAACACAAACTAGAAAAGGAGTTGAACCTTGAATGCTTGCCTTCTAGGGAACAGGTATTTTTTCTCAAAAATGAATAAAACTTAATCAAGCAAGAAATGAGCTGAAACTACCCTTACTACCAACCCAACTGACCCATTTGATTAACGTTTTAAAACACTTTTCCTCCACTGCTTTGCAAAATGTGTTCCTATCTGCGTGAGGCATCTTTTCAATAAAAGTTCACTTTTCTCCCTGCTATCTACGTCTCTACCACTTGGCGTCAAAAAAGACTGAACCTTCCTAGATGATTACTACAACAACAATAAGACGATTTATTTTTATATCGGCATCCACAGAATCGTAACATCTCAGTGGCCATCTAGAGGGACGTTCACTTCCCCTCTTTCTGTCCTGTGGGGACAAGCAGAACAAATTTAATCCCTCCTCCATAGCACATCTCTTCTGATATTTGAAGAAAGTTAATTTCACCCCACTCACGTCTTCCCTTCTTCCTGCTAACCATCTCCATACTGCACGGTCTCCAGGTTCTTCATCATCTTGGATGCCCTCATCCTTAGGACTCTCCCTGGTTATTAATGTTCTTCCTAAAATATGGTGCCTAAAACTGAATTCAATACTTTTAGATGTGCTCTGAAGAGGGCAAGACAGCCTGGGAGTGTCATTTCCCTAGTCCCAGTCTCTCCATGCTGCTTGCTGGACTACCATTCAAAAGACCGTGTAACATGGTGCATAAGACAGCTGGACATGGAGTGAGGAATCAGTAAAACTTGAGTTCAAAGCTTCTAATATTTGCTAGTTGTGTGACCTAGGGTGAGTGATTTCATTTCCCTCTCAGTTTTTTCATTTGTAAACCAGGGATAATAATACCTGGAGTACACCTCTCCCTTAACATTGGTGTAAGGATCAAACGAGATAACATACATTAAGTCCTGCGCAAAAATTAAAGCGTTATATGTCAGCTGTTGTTTATGTGATTATCGTATCTATTTCGATGACTCAAATCTACATATCTAGCGCTAATCTATCTAATGAACTCCAGGCCGATATCAGCAAATCTTCTGCTAGAAATAGCTACACTTTTCCAGATCACGTCAATTAAAGAGGAAGAAAATTCATTTTCATATCCCATAGGCAAATCAAACTCAACATATTCAAAACAGAACAGTTAATCATGAGTCTTTTTATGGTCCTTCCTCCAATTGTTCCCGTTTCTGTTGAGTCACCCAGTTTCAGGGTTTTGGAGTCATCTTCGACTCTTCATTTTCCCATACTACTCATATCTAAAGATCTGACTACTCTTTTTAGTCTGCTTCTGTAACATCTCTCATATACATCCCTTTCTCTCTACTCATGTGGACACCATACCAATTCAGATCCTCACTGCCTTTTGCCTAAACTACTATAATCTTCCTAATTAATTACTCTACCAATCTCTCACCTCTTCCGTTCATCTTCCACACAGTTGCCAAAATAATCTTTCTAATGCCCAGATGTAAACATGTCACTGCCCTAAGAACCATCAGTGGCTTCCAATTACCTTTTGGACAAATTCAAACTCTTCAATTTAGCATTTAAAGCCCTTCACAATCTGGTTCCAACATGCCTTTTCAAATTTATTTCATACTGATCTCCTCCATACAGTCTAAATTCCACTTGGGAGGCCCTGAGTTCAACATTCCACTTCCTATTTCTGTGCCCTTGAATAGGCTGGCCCCAATGATGGGAAGTCACTTATAGGAAGACACAGTGGAGCCTCTAAGTAAAATGTCAGCTTTTAGAGGCAGGCAAGACTCATTTCTTGTTTTGTCTTTGTACCCACTGAATTTAGCATCATGCTTTGTACATTAGTGGGCTTCCCTAATAAATTAGTAAGGTTTGACAGAACAAGCTGGAGTTTTCTCAACTGAAGTTTCTCAAAACTTGTGATTTTTGTTTTGATATTCGGTGACACCAGCATAAATTCCTCGAAGCCAGTGACAGGGAAATACATGATCTCGGCTTAAGCCAGGGGCTGCCATACAAACAAAACTGCAGAGCCAACCATCACTAGGGCGAGACCAAGAGAGGTTGAAGGCTGAAACAGTCAGTCAAAAGAAAGCAACCACACCAGAAGCAGAGCTGAAATAGCATACTTATCAGCTGCTGCCCACCCCCTCCTTCCCCATTTATGTGGTGAGCTTGCACCTACAAGTAGAACAGCCGAAGCCACCTCAGATGTTAATGACCTGAAGGTTTGCTTAGAGATGTTCCTGCAAAGCAGAAATTTCAAAGCTGGGGAACATTCAAGGATTCCCCTATCTAGAGTGTCTAGGTTCCTTCCCTCCACTGGCTTTCTGTGTCTCTGCCCCTCTCCTTCGGGGTCAGTTCAAACGTCCCTTATGGTGCTGGAAGAGCAGGGACTTGTGCTCCTCACTAGTCTGTAGTTAGTAGGTAGGAAGGAGGGAACCTACCCCAGTCTATCAAATTGTTTGGACGAGGGCCACTGACCAAGAACTATCCCAAACCCAGATAACTTATTTATTTTGAAGTGTTTCCCTGAGATGTCATCTGTCCCTACTCTGAACCTATCAATTTACATGCTTTCTCCCCCACTAGTTTATGGGCTTCTGGGGGGGGGCAAGAACCATTCAAGGTTTTTTGGTTTTTGGCCTTCTTTGTATCTCCAGTTCCTTGAACAGAGAAAAACATTGAAGAAATGTTTACTGATTAAAAAAAAAAACAACAGCTCCCTCACCACAGGATGGAAATGGAGTAGGACATTAAGATGTGACCAGTTTTCTCCTCTTAATTACACCTAAGATACTCATTTCTTGGAAAGTGATCATTTACTGCTGGCAAGAAAAAAATCAAGATAAGATGTATGGGCAAAAACTAAGTAAACTGTTTAACTGTAAAAAGATAAAAAAAAATACATGTATAAACAAAAATCTCCCTGAGACATACAATCAAGATTTCACGCATCACAAGCCCCAAAAAGTGATTTTTCTTCATACCAAGACACTCATTGTACAGTACCCTGGGATTTCCTATTGCAATTTCTGTTGTAAGAAATTCCTAATATTTCTAAAGAATCTTAGAGCTTCCATCAAGCTGTTTTTGTTGATCAATCTGTTGAAACCATCTGGGATTAATTAAATTCTCCTTTTCTTCATTTTCTGCTAATTTCATATCAGAGGAATAAAACTAAAGTAAGCAGCATGAAAGTAAAGGAAATAACAAATGTTTATTATTCAAAACTGCAGGATAATGAACAGTTCTAAAGGCTAGCTTTATTTCATTTCAGAAATGCTGTGGCAGAAAGGTGTTTAAGAAAGCATTTATGATTTCTTGGGTGCCAAGATTCCCAACCAAAACAAAAGGCATAATAAATCAACCTCCTAGCCTGGCAGAAAGAGTCCTGGGTTAGAAATCAAAAGACCTACCTCCATCAGGTAATGTAGAGAGCACAGAAACCTATCATAATCAATCTGGACTTTATTCTTAGCTTCTCCTTCTTCAAAATGAGGCCCACCATGCCTTCTTCCTTTACCTTTCTCAGATGTGAGAAGAGACAAAAATAAATATGAACCACCTTGAGCTAATTAGAGGGAAAAGTTCTTTATCAATCTAAGCTCCTTTTTCAAAAATGTTTACATGCTTCTATATCTACACAGACCATTTGCAAATACCGAGAGGTTCCCTGGCATTGTCTGTGACTTGGATATCATCCCAGAAGGAAGGTGACATGCTTCCTTCCATATCAACTTCTGCTCCTAGGTGAGCAGACAGTGAACAAACATGAATCGGATAAACCTGGGGCAAAAAGAGTTACTAACTCAGGGAGGGATTGGAAATGAAATCTCCTCTTTGAGTGTGCTCGAGGTGGCATTCGTGTCACTGAAAGGGACTTCCATGGTATCTGATGTGATCGTTTCATTGATCTTGCCCCCACATTCTGCAGTTGAGGAAACCTAGGCTTAGCTCAATTAAGCAACTTACTTGGGTAAGAGGTAACAGCTCAAGTTCACCAGGCCATGTCTTCTGACTCTAAACCTAATGCTCTTTCTGTTAGCCACAGCAGTCTCTCAAGGCAGGCTTACAGGGTGGAGGAATAGGCACAATGAATTGGCAATACGTGGCTAGATCAATAAGAATGAATGTAAAAGAGCCAGGAATGGTTTGGCTGGAGAAAAGTTTAGCAAAAGCAAGAAGAGAAGTAAAGAATCTGATATGCAAAGGGAGGAAGTGAGTTAACATGGACACAATGTGTAGCTAGGCAGGCATATCCAACGGGATGACACCCCATTCCAATGAGGGCATTGTGAACAAACCACAGATAACCAAAGCAAGTGTGGCCCCTTTCTCTTCTTCACACATTAATCTAGTTTAATTCGACTTCTTCTTCCACCCTTTATTACATGTTTGCTCTCTACATAGAAGTAATTTTGGTCTTGAAATTTTATTTTCCATATGGGAAGAAGTAAATGAATATTTGTCAGCACCTGGGACATTTTATTCCTTCAGTTTGGCATTAAAAAGAAAACAAAAATTTGCTGAGCACCTGGCCTCAATTTGTCTAGAAAGATTTAAGTGTAACTAAAATGTAAATTCCCAGCTCAGAATATTTTTTCAAGATGCTACAAATTAAAATCTTCCCCATCAGCCACTGGTAAAGTATTCCTGCAAACCAGAGTGTGAATATCATTTCTTATCCAAAATTCACTTTTTTTGATTCTCTAGACTATTGAGCTGAATTTGATGACTGGCTGGATTACTTAATTATCCGTCAGTCTAAATGGACAAATTTTGCCAAATGGATTCTTTGACTCCTAAATGTCTGTCCTATTGTTACTTATCCCCTCTCTGTTTCAACTCACACCTGAATAGATGTTGGTATGGTTGACTGTTGTCCTTTGTTCTCAACCAAAATGACATCACTGATGTTGGGGTCAAGGCACATCCAAATGTGGCCGATCAGACCAATACAAGCTTAGAAGGCTCTACCACAGGTTGGGAATAAATAGTTCACACAAACATTTGGAATGGAGATGTCTCTAAATTTGCACATCTCATGTTTCTTTGGAGCTACCACAATTCTGCTTTCCATATAGAGCATGGTGCCTTCTTTGATGCAGGCATGCCTTGCTGGGAAGTCCTGTGTTAGTGTCTTGCTCGTCTCATAATCAATTCCAAAGTTCTTCAGAGAGACCTTGAGAGTGTACTTGTATTGCTTCTTCTGACTCCATGAAGGCACTTGACTTGTGTGAGTTCTTTGTAAAATAGCCTTTCAGGCAAATGTACATTTGGCATTCAAATAACATGGCCAGCCCATTAGAGTTACACTGTCTGCAGGAGAATTTGAATGCTTGGCAGATCAGCTTGAGAAAGGACCTAAGTGTCCTGTATCTTCCTTAGAAAATTCAAATGGAAGCGATTCAGTTTCCTGGCATGGCACTGGTAGCCTCCCCAGGTTTCACAGGCATACAACAATGAGGTCAGCACAACAGCCTACAGACCTTCAGTTTGGTAGGCGGCATAATACCTCTTCTCTCCCACATTTTCCTCTGGAGCTTCCTAAACTGAGCTAACTCTGGCAAAGTGTGCATCAATCTATATGAACGTCCCTGGAAAGTATACTACCAAGGTAAGTGAACTTATCCATAGCATTCAAAATTTCTCCATTTACTGCAACCATATAAGGATGGTGTGGTGCTGGCTGTTATAGAATCTCTGTTTTCTTGGTGTTAATTGTTAGGCCAAAATTTGCACAAGCAACAGAGAATCAATGCATACTTTGTTGCACTTCAGTCTTATAGGCTGCATTGAGGGCAATCATCTGTGAACAAAAAGTCACCACATACCAACTTTCCCTCCACTTTAGTCTTGGCTTGTAGTCTTTTCAAGTTAAATAATTTATGTCAGTACAGTAGCTGACCTTGATATTGTTTTCATCCTCATTGAAGATATCCAACAACGACACTGAAAACATCAAGCACACAACCCTGCTTCACTTTCTTGGTGACTGGAAAAGTGCAAGAGCATTGTCCGTTATCCAGAACCTGTCCAAGCATGCCATCATGAAACCAATATACAACACTGATCATCTTCTACAAACCCTTACAACTGACAGTATCAAAGGCCTTGGTCAGATCGATGACCATTGCATACAGACCTTTGCTCTGCTCCTGGCATTTCTCCTGGACTTGTCAGGCAGCAAAGGCATTGACTGTTCCTCGGCCCTTTCTGAAGCCACCTTGGCTCTTGGGTAGATGACCATCTTTCAGGTGAAGGATTAGTCTATTAAGGAGGACTAGGAGTGGATGTTAGCATACCGTCAATCACACTTCCAGCAATTTCTGAGAATGAGACTACATTCCTCCTCTAAGATCTAAGATTGAACCCTATTTATCTATCAAAAAACACCGAATGAGAAATCAAGAGAGCTGGTGTCTACTCCTGGCTCTGCCAGCGAATTGTTATGGGACCTTGCATACATCACTTTATTTCTCTACCCAACCTCTGTTTCTTCATCTAAAAAGGGATTGGTGGGCCGTACTGGATCATCAAATATTCCTGAAACTTTAAAATGGTCAGATCTTGGCCAAGAGGCTTTCCCTTGTATTTCTATCCAGGGAGTCATCTCAGAATGGAGCAGAAGACGAGAGGTTAATAGTCAAGCAGGTTCAGCTAAACTTAGGGCTGCTGGTGCCCTATCATCATGAGGAGAATACACAGAATAAACAGGAAAGAAAGCCAGAAATATCTAACCTGAGGACTCAGACAGCACTGAAGTGATCACAACAGGATAGTGAGAGGAGCAGATCACACTGAGGTAGGCCAGGGAAAAAACAAGAATTGAGAAATCATCAAAAAAACAAAAGGGAAATCTAGGAATAAGGGGCCGAGGAGGTGCCTGACCTCCTTTGGAGAGGTCCTGGGGTAGGACAGCCATGCCTAACCAAACTTCTCAGAGGAACAGGCATGAAACTTCCTTCCTTAAATAGACCACAGGGCTCACTCTCTTTCTCTCAGGACTTCAGGGATTCCTGAGGAGCCCTTACTGCATTAAAATGGGTTGATTACACTGCATCATGTGATGCTTTTCATTAGGCTGTCCCATGTTATTAGCAACTAGGTGGTACAGTGGGTAGACCACTACACTCGAAGTCAGGGAGACTTGAGTTCAAATCTAGCCTTGGGCACTTACTAGCTGTGTGACCCTGGGTAAGACACTAAGCTTGTTCCTGACTCAGTTTCCTCATCTATAAAATGAGGATGATAACAGCACCTATCTCCCAGGGTTATTCTGAGAATCAAATGAGGCAGTATCTGTAAAGCGCTTAGCACAATGCCTGGCACATAATAGGTGCTTAATAAATGCTTATTCCCTTCCCCCCAATTCGTGTTTTCCCCAAATTATAAACTCTTTAAGGTCAAGAACAGGCCTTCTAATTTCTAGAAGAAGGGCCTCCTATTAGCACAATAGGCGCTGCAGCTCTGTCTCAAAAAACCAATGGTTGTCACGGAAAGGGGACTTCCCCACTGCGAAACGTTTCAGTAGAGTAGGCAGTGTACCGAGCTGGCTTCTGATTGCAACACAGCCTGAGTTGGTGGGCTAGAATCACAGATTTTGCTGAAGAGCGGAAGGTCTCCACAAGTTCTGTTTTGCTAGCTCGATTTGTCTCTGCATTCCAGGGAAGGTGAACTCCCCCTTCTATTCCTTACAAAGACAATGTTCATAAGCTGACCATAAAGAAATCTGGCATCAAAGACAAAACTGGCAAATGCCCTCCCCTGCACGGTAAAACATGCAGGGGGAAAAAGGCACCCAAGGCTTTGATCCCAGACCACTTAAAATGCAAGTCCACATCATGCTGAGAAAATCACTTCATTCCATGCCCTGGAACGTGGTCAGATCTCAGATGGGATTCGGAAGTTCGGAAGCCTACAAAGGGAGCCCCCATACGCAATGCCAGTCAGGGCCAGCCTCGCTTGTAGGAAAACAAAGTTACTGGTGGCATGTCTTAAGGAGCATCAGGAAGGCTCTTTTGCCATATCTAAAAAAATAAAAAACAACTCTTTCAAATGAAGTTGACAATTTCACCATCGGACCTTCTCTCCCTTGGCTTAAGGTTTTAATATTCATTAAGCTAGGTGGCACAGTGAATAGAGCGCTGGGCCTGGAGTCAGGAAGACTCATCTTCCTGAGTTCAAATCTGACCTCAGATACTTACTAGATGTGTGACCTTGGGCAAGTCATTCAGTCCTGTTTACCTCAGTTTCCTCATCTGTAAAATGAACTGAAGAAGGAAACAGCAAACCACTCCTGTATCTTTGCCAAGAAAACTCCAAATGGGGTCATGGAGAGTTGGACATGACTGAACACAACAACTCATTAAACTGCAAACCCCACTGAGCTATTAGCTACCTCTTACACTGCAGCTATGAATAAAGGATCTGAGGGCAGGTTTTAATAGAGGTCAAAAGGAAGAGGAACATGAAGGGCCCTGTGTATCTGAGTAGGATAGAATGCCAACAGGCAGGATCAAACTGAGTACTTCAGAGTTTTGCCCAGGGCTAGCCTTGATTACAGTTCTTCAAGGTGAAAATATTGCAGATCAAGGGTTTACATATTTGGGTGGTGGCATAATCCTTTGGAAGGAGTGGTAGTCAGGATTTTTTTCTCTTCCCCAAATACCATGGAATAGGAAACATCAGTAAGGTGATCTGGGTTGGGGGTAAAGAGGAGGATAGGAAATTAAAGCTTTGGCTTCATATTTTTAAATCACCTCCTCTAAGTCATAAGGACTTGAGTGGGGATAGACATAGAATCTTCTAGGTGAGCAGTCTCAAAGGCTTCTTTAAACTGCTCTCTGAGCTAGTCCCAAAAGAATGGGAACGTGTATATTTAACAGTCCATCCACGGCGGGTTCAGAGGCCTTCTCATCTAGATAACCACGCCAGATTGGAGGGCATTCTCTGTTCTCTAATATCCACTCTCTCTCACAAAGAAGACTCCTTCACAAAGAGGATGGAAAGATTGAGAGTGATCTATTCTGATCCATCACGAGAAAAGCATCTTCAACTCCTAAGAGGGCCGACTGCCCCCTATTCCTGTCAGAAAATAAATATGGCTTCAGTAAACATGCCCAATGACATCTGGGAGGGAGAAAAATAATGGAACCGCAAAAATAAAAACCCCCACAAAGAAAAGATAATTAAATTAATAAGGAATGCTTTTCAGACATAACATCATACAAGCTGAATAAATGTTTGCAGATATATTTTCTGAATAATAAAGTTATAGATGTTGCTTAGAAGCCAACTTTAAGTGGATTAACTACAGAAGCACGTCATTTAGGATCATACCATGGAGAGACCTCATGGGATACACTAAGAACTGTACGGTGCCTTACTTTCTTGAGGGTGAGGGGGGGAAAGATGAAGAAAAGAGTGGCCAATATATAACTTTATAAATCTGTGTTACAGGATTAAAGGCAGATTTATGGTTTTGTTCACTTCATGTGAAAAAGCTTTTATAATTTGTTTAATGAGAAAAATATATACACACATAGATGTGCATATATACACAATGTGTATGAAGATAAGTATGCATATGTATATGTATGGCAGTTAGAAGAAACAGAGGAGAGAGTGCTGGGTGTGGAGTCAAGAAGGAGCCAGTTCAAATCCAAGCTCAGACACTTACTGGCTGTGCAACCCTGGGAAACTCACTTACGTTTGCCTTGGTTTCCTCATCTGCAAAATGAGGATAAGAACAGCATCTACCTCTTCCAAGGTTATTGTGATGATCAAACGGGATGATAATCACAAAGCACTTAGCAGAGCCTGGACCATGGTACATGTTAGCTAATACTGCTATTATATATACATATATTATAATGTATTACTATCATATGTAATATATACATATGTATTACTATTATAAAGTACACATATGTATGAAGTACTATTATAGATTATATAAACACATGAATTACTATTCTATATTATGTATGCATATCATTACAATTATTTTAATTATAATTTTAATTACAATAATTCTAATTAAATAATAATATAATTGACTGTACTATTAAGTGCCAAGATGAACACTAAGTACGCGAGTCCTGAAAAGGGAGATTAATGTGCACTAGAGTATAAGCCAAGGCAGGCTCTGAGGCATCTTGTGAAAAAGAGGTTATGGATATGCAGAGATGAAGGTGGAAGCACTGTAGGCAGGAATTACATCAGCAAAAGATGGTGGTCAAAGGTCATAGGTGGTCTAAGATCAAGGCACATTTGGGGAACCAAGAATAGACTATATTGGTTGGTATGGATGCATTTAGGGGAAAGGGGGAGATAAAGCTGGAAAGGAAAGGGCTTCTTTCAGAAGGTGGTGGGTGAAGAGAAAGATAAACAGGCATTGTCCTCCTTTCTAACACCATTTCACTGCTCTGTGGCTCACTTCCCCATGGGTAAAACAATTTCTGCCTCCTCAAAATCTCTAAGGGACTCTGGGAAGACAGATCAGATAATAAAGGTGATGCTCTCCTTTGAAGGAGACAGTTCTTATGTTGCTGCCACAAGAGCAGGAAATGGCCAATGAGAACAACTTCAGAGGCGCCGGCCTTTGAGTGTTACAAATATGGCAACCCTGGGCAACCAAAAATAAACTCCTTCAATGTCACAATCTGAGTGAAAACTGATCATTCCTTGGATTGCATAATTTCCAAGGGAAAACACACACTGTCTCTCTCTCTCTCTCTCTCTCTCTCTCTCTCTGTGTGTCTCTTCTGTACTATTTCTCAATAGAATATTCTTAAAAGGACCCGCTCTTTGTTTCTTTGTTGTTATTTTTCATGAGTAATGCAATCAGAAAATGCCCATGAAATTCTTTAAAAATATAAGATACATATGTCTTTTAATTTTTGATGTTCAGCTTGACTTTCATATTTCAACTGAAGAGCTTTCCATAGTGTAGGTTTCCTTTGTTGATTTCCATTGCCATATGTCTAATTAAAACTGTTCTGCTCTTTGTATTTTGATATTGTCAGAGAGAAGAGAAGCAGATTTCACCAAGAAGTTATTTCAAGAGAACAATAGCTGAAAGGCACTGGAGAGAAAATATACTGAAAATCCATTTACAAATTTTAAAACGACACTTGGGCAGGCTTTGGAAAAGGCAAAAAGGAAAGGCAATAGGGATGGTTTTCCTTTCAGACACAGCTACTGAGAGTCTGGTTTGAGCCATTGGGAAGTAAGGGAGGGATGGGTTTCTTCAAAGCCTCCATGGGACAAGAGCTGGGATCCTGCCAATCTCACTTCCCCCGTGGTGAATTTAATGAAGACATGCCTATGGGTGGCAGCTTGTAGGGGCCACATTTCCCTACCTTTGTCACTAATTCACTTAATGACACAACAGGACAGTAGAAAGTGATGGTCTTTAGGCTTCCTCCCACTCAGAAAAGAACATAAATGTAATAAATTTATGAAAAGATCTGAACTGCCTAAAACTCAACAGATGAGTAAATAAATTCCCAAGCACAGGACACCAGAAGGAAAAATAAAATTGGTTGGTGAAAGAGTAGCAGGTGAAAGTGTGTGATACCAAGAGGAAACCAAAGTCTATCCTTGGAGCATTTCATCCCCTTCTCATTGTGCAATTCATTTAGGCACAGTCTCTGTTCAACCTTTTGCTCTGCTCCCACTGGATGGAAAATTCCACTTCAGCTCTATTCAGTGTTCAAAAGGCTAATGAGAACTCTTTCAACTACATAAATTATCATACAAAAACAAAACACAACTTACCCAACCCCGCGGATATGACTACTGTTTAATGAGGTCACTATGATGCCTCCTAGCACAACAGGGATTAAATGCAAGAAACATTTATTTAATACCTACTATCAGTTGGGGATGCAAGAATGAAAAATGACACAGATCTGGCACTGGGAGTTTACATTCCACTGAGATTTATTTTTAAAATTTCAATGAACGGGAAGTGTATGCTTTGCATCCATTTGTTCATCTACACACATGAAGTTTTCTAGAGTTCAGTAAATATCTAAGTATTTCTCATGGACAGGATGACGTATTAGGTGCTGGGGGAGAGCGAAAGCTTCAATTCCTTGGCCTCATGGGGCTTACTGTCTAGGTGATATGTCACATGAACAAACCAATACAGTACAAAGTAATACAGAGTAAGAGCCGCAGAGGGCTACAAAGCAAGATGCGTTGTGAGTTCAGTGGAGTGAGAAGGAGAGGAAGATCATTATGGGCTAGGAGAATCAGCAAAACCTTCATGGAGAAGATGGGATTTGTGTTGAGTATTCAGGTTTGCTTAGGAGGCAAATTTGTCTAGAAATATTACCCCCAGAGTGGTAATAATTCCATCAGTTACATACTATTGGCTCCTGTTTATACTGTCGAATATTCTATCTAATACATTCCCCTTGAATCTATGGCAACCACCACAGTACAGGTTAGGTCCTCAGTAAAAACCTGCTAACTGACTGATACAGAGGAAAGATCTACACATTCCATCTTTCACACTCTCCCATGTGACTAATTCTTCTGGTCATTAGAATTCAATTTGTTCTTCACTCAAGGCGGCATCCCTGTCCATCCGGTGACAGAATACTTCTGAGACGAGGGAGAGACTTGGTCCCCACCTTTCCCTAACCTTTGGCCAGAAATAGCAACTCAAATCTGCCCGAGAAGTTTGGGGCAAAGAAAGTTAAAGACAGAATTAAAAATCAGAAATCTGTAGCTAAAATTCACCAGGAAGCTGCCTGGTGTCTATGTGCACATATATACACGTGTGTTGTATCTGCATGTAGGTCATGAACAGCAACTTGCATTATACATAAATCCTAGGTTAAAAAAAATCAAACACCATCAATTATTGTATACTCAGATGAAACAAATCATTGAGCCTCTCAGTATGACTGTCAGATGCCCTCATGCAACTGCTGCGCCTCAAAGGAACCATACCCAATACACTAACACACATCTGTGGGCAGTCAGCTCAGCTGGTTAGAACATGGAGGCTGAGACCATAGATTCAATCACCATGTAGGCTGGTTAATTTTGCTATGCTCAGTGGTCAGGAAATGTCCCTATAACCCTGGCCAGAAGTATATGCTGTTGGTCCAAAAGGGGAACTAGGCTTGAGAGAGTTTGCATTTTAACCCAATATCTCCCCACAATTGTGGAAAAAAAAAAGCTGAAGATTATATCCTATTTATCTCTCGGGAGATAAGAAGTATTATCTTTTAGTAGAGTGTACCAGTATATTACTAACACATTCTTTATGAGTTGCCAACTGCCCACCTAGATCAGGTGAATAAGTGTAAGGACCTCGTATAATTACTCAGACTGTTCTCTCTTTCAGGAGGCTAAAAGCCATCGATGGCTTGAAAAAGGCAATTTGGCTCACAGGGATGAGCTAATTATCGCACGTGGTCAGGGTACTATTTGCCAGAGCCCCATCCTTGTGGGCTGGTTTAGTTCTTTTCCTTAAAAGGTATTGCAATCATCCTGGAGACTTAACTAGCTCAGAGAGCTAGGCTTGCTCAGGCTGCTGATATCCCCTCCTGGTCATCTGAACACAAAAAGCCACAAGGGGTTCTTGCTCCTTCCTGGTGCTTGACCTGTGGACTGCCATAGGCAGGCCAGAAGCTGGGCTAAGCTGAATCAACAAGATGTCTTTACTGCCAAGTCAAGCTCCTTTTGTTAACTGTGAAACCCTCGATGAGGGTTTTGTTCCAGTATCAAACTTTAGCGCCTAAGTCAGGACTTTCTGACAATGCTATAGAAAAGTGACTTACGTGCTCTCTCTTCTCAAAAATAAAGAATACCCTTCCACCTCAATTTTTCACTACTAAAAAGGTTTTTGAGAATCCAATATCACAACTGGCTTCCTCTGTGCTTTCCATGACCAATAGGCATGAATTGTCTTCCCTCTGGATTTCCTTCGTATGAAGGACATCAGTTTCTTACGTTCTTTTGAACTTGTTTCTACCTTTTTTTTTGGTAAGTAAAGACGATTATTTCTTATGTGTACATTTAATGTCCCCAGATAGATCAAAAGTTCCCAGAGGACAGGAGCTAATGTCACTAATATGTCTTTCACATTTCTACTACAATGCTCATATTAGATTACATGAGAGTCACACACAATGGACACTCAATAAATCAATGCCTGTTGACTAAGGAATCTGCTGTAATTTGGCCTTTGTCTGGACGGGAACTTTTCTCAAAAAGAAAGCTGTTGGTGTAGTGAAAAGGGCCCTGGATTTGGAGTCACATGATTGAGGTTCAGATTCTAAGCCTAGTACTAACTATATGACCTCAGCCATGCCATTTACCTATCTGAGCCTCTGTTTCCTTTAATGTGCAAAATGAATGGGCTTGGGGTGGAAGTGGACTAGATGATTTCTAAGGTCCCTTCTACCTCTAAATCTTATTAATATCAAGGGCAGTTATGAAAGGAAGCCTTTTTACTCAAATTGATATGCTTCTCACTTAAATTACGGGTTTTAATTTTGTAAAACAATTCAACGAGAAGTTGAGTTGCAATATACCATGTATCACTAAAACATGGCACCCTAATGTACAATAGGGCAGCAAGGTAGTGCAGGGGATGGAATGCAGCTCCTGGAATCAGGAAGACCTAAGCTCAAATCAGACCTCAGACTCATACTAGCTATGACACCCTGGGCAAATAAATTATTTAACCTCTGTTTACTCATCTGTAAAATGAGATTAATAATAGTACCTACCTCCCAGGGTTGTTGTGAAGATTGGATGAGATAATAAATAATTATAAAGTGCTTAGGACAGTGCTTGGCATATATTAAGCTCTATACAATATTAACTATAATTATTATCGTTAATAATGGAATTTTCTTTTTGGAGGATGAGGTGAGAGTTTGAGTATTCTGAACACTCATAAAATAGGAATGACTATATGTAGCAGGTACTTTCAATTAAGTACTAATTTCTGGCATATGGAATGCATTGCACAGTGTTTACATTTCTGGAGGATTAGAAGGCTTCCATGAATTAGATGTTCTTAACATAAACTAATACAATGTTCTAATTCTTATCTTTGTTCCATGTCATTGTGACTGTACACACATTTTTTTTTCCATGTTTCCCTTTGTGATTTTACTTAGCTGGTGTTTTTTTTTAGTTAATAATGAAAGTACATGTTTTAATAAGGGGAACCTCCAAGTAAGATTTGCCATTCATATTCCTAAAATGAATCACCCGGTGCTGAGCAAGTGGGCCTCAGACATTACTCGCCTTTTGGGAAGCAAAAACCAATAAGCTGGGTGAATGAGTCATCTGAGATGCAAGTGCAGATGATGCTGACGAGGTCAGGGGATGCATCAAGCAAATGGCGACAGCAGCCACTTGCCTACGATTTCATTTTAATGATTCCTCATCATCAGACACCTAAGAAGTAGCTATGTGAAACCAGAAGGCAGAGCCCAGGACACTACAGAGGTAATCAAGAGAAGGCATGCTCCTTGGCTTGACACTCGGATCCTTCTGTCCCAGGCCCAGTCCAGCTTTGGTCAGCTGTGTAAACATGAGAGTAGTGGAAGGCTAATCAGGATGGTAGCAACTCCAAGATCTACTGGGAGTTTCCTCAAAGCTGCACAAGACGTTTTCATTAGTGTTAGGGGCTCATTTGTGGGGGCCTGGAATCCTACAGCTATGTACCACACTGATAGGCACTGTATTTTCTAAACCCCTCAGGGAATAAAAAGAAAACCATATATGGAATAAACACATCAACAGAAACCCATCTTTTTCTATTTCTCTCTGTCCACAAAACCTTATTTTAATTCCTATCCCTCTTTCTCTCTACTTCTAAAATTTCCTAAGAGGTATCCAAACCCTTAATTACTCCTGAATGACCATTACGACCATTGCCTTAAAAATAAGAATTAAATGGTTGCTGTTTGGTCGTGTCTGACTCTCCATGACCCCATTTGGGGTTTTCTTGGTAGAAATACTGGAGTGGTTTACTATATCCTTCTCCAGGTAAGTTTCTAGATGAAGAAACTGAAGCAAACAAGGTTAAGGGGCTCACCCAGGGTCACCCAGCTAGTAAGTGTCCGAGGCCAGATTTGAACTCAGGAAAATGAGTCTTCTTGCCTAAAGGCCCAGCACTCTATCCACTGCTTCACTTAGCTGTCCCCAAATAAGAATAATAACTGTTATCATCATGGCCCTTGAAACACTCCTTACTTGTCCAACAAGATATGTACTGTTATATTGATTTTAAAAATGAAAAGGCCTTCTGAATCTTAGCCACTCACTCAAGGTCACACAGCCTATTAGTCTTAGATCTGGGACAAAAATAGAGCTCTGTTGGTTCCAAATTTTGCAACAGAAAGTGAGTGAAAATTATTCCCCTATTCAAACACCAAAGAGTCCTTATTAACTCTGGGATAACATGCCCATTCCTTTGCTTGGCCTTTGAAGCCTTTCACAATCAGACCCTAACTTCTCTTTCTAGCCTCATAATGTATTACTCCCCTTGCCCTTCTATAATCTAGCCAGTGTGGCCTTCCCAATGTTCCTCACGCACAGCACTCCCGCTAAAGTATCACCCTCTGCATGAAGTCTTTCCCAATCCCTGACCTCCCAGCCACTAGTGTCCTCCCTCTTTAAATTGCCTTCTTTCTGTATGTAAACAGTCTCTCTCACAGAAAGAAGGTGACTGAAGGTAGGATCTGCTTTATGTGACTTTCTATCTGCAGCACCTAGTATAATGCCTGGCATATGGTGCCAGCAAGGTGGCTCAGTGGATAGAGCACAGAGCCTGGAGTCGAGAAGATCTGAATCAAACCCAGAATACCCAGTGATCTTCACCTACTACAATTATCCCTTCCACATCGTAGGAGTTAGGAGCATGGCACCCCCACAATCTGGAAAATCTGCATAAAATGTAGTAGCTTTTCTGTGTTGTCTGCTGGCTCTTGGGTTCTTTTTGCAAACTTTAATTTTTTACTTATTTAAACTTTAAAAAAGAAAGTGTGTATGTTTATGGTATTAAAAGATAAAATATGTTGATATGATACAATAGTATACGCATATTTTATGCATTTCTGAGTTTCTAAGCCTTTTCTGCGTCATCTGTTGGCTTTTGCATGTTGTCTGCAGCTTCTGCAAAAGTCCCAAAAAATTCCCATCTAATTTTTTATGCTGACCTGCAATATATTGAAACCACGATGGGCAAAGTCATGATGTGGAAGAGATAACTTAATATCTTTAAAATACGTTGAAAGTAAATCCTGTAGCCCCCTCCTCCCCCCTTAAATATTAAAATGGAGTATGAACCTTACCTCCTAATGAATGGGACAAAAGGCGCCATGCTGAGCGCTGAGGAAGCGCCATCCATAGGGGAAGGGTACAGTCTTCCCAGGATCAACAGTAAGAGAAATAGGTTAGGATGAAGTTTCAATTCACTGCTGTCACTACAGAAAAAAAAAATTAAGAAAGTTAAATACTTCTAGACACAGTCTACGTCAATGTGCCATGAGATATTTCAACTCTGTGAAGTAGTCCATTGCATTCAAACATATTTTAGAGATTAAACTGTTTAATAAATACTATGTAATATGTATTTTTAATATATGAATTTTCATCACATTTTGTTTACAGCTCTGTCATAAATTTATCTCACTCTGTTTTGTGAACAGGCCTTAGCTTCAGCTAACATCCGAGATGACAAAGTCTTTGAGAGCAGAGACTCTATCTTATTCACTTTTGTATTTCCCATAGTACCTGGCACGGTGCCTTCCACATGGCAGACCTTAATAAATATTCAATGAAGGAGTATATGCATATATGAAATATAGCTGTTCTTGGATATAGTGAATAGAATACCACACTAGGATTCAGAAAGACCTCAGCTTGAGGCCCATCCCAGAGGCTTACTAGCTACGCGACACTAGGCAGATCGCGTAATCTCTCTCGGTCTCAGTTTCCTCATCTGTAAAATGGTGTTATATCTCGTAGGGTCGTTGTGAGGATCGATCAGTCAACATACATTTATCAAGTGCCTACTATGTGCCAGGCACTGTGCTAAGCACTGGGGATGCAAAGAAAGGTAAATGTCAGTCCTCATTCTTCAGGAGCTCAAAGCCCAAGGTGGGGAAGACAAACATGCAAACAGCTATGTACAGACGAGCCAAATATAGAATAAATTCAAAATAATCAACAGAGGGGAGGTACTAGGATTAAGAGGGACTGGGAAAGAGTTCCTATAGAAGGTAAGATTTTAGTTGGTACTTAAAGGAAGTCAGGGAAGCCAGGATGGGATGATGAGGAGGGAGGGCATTTGAGGCACAGGGGACAGAGAAAATGCCCAGAATTGGGAGATAGAGTTTCTTGCTCATGGAAAAGCATTTGTAAAATATTTTGAAAACTTTAAAGCAATACATAAATGTCAGCTATTATTATTATTACCATTACTTTATGTGTGGCTTATGGAATTAAACTTATGCTTACAACTCAATTCTCAAAGCTAATCATTGAGTCCATTAGGATATGCTATATTCATTCCAACTATTCACAGGTATAATGCTAGCTGAGCCTGATTCCTTAGCTCCTAAAATACAAATATATTTATGAAAATACAAATACATTATCATTTGCTAAGAGCTAAACACTCTTCATAAAAAAACAATTAGCTCATAGGAAAAAATTCTAAAAAAAAGCATAACTGACCTCTCTGATAAGTTTTCTCCCCTGTATCAGATACCTTGCTTAAGTTCAGTTTTTTTGCCATGATGTTTATAGGATTTGGAAACACATGACAAATATATAGTCTAAGATGATCTTGCTAACATAGCAAGTATAAATGGGCAATGAAAGTTTAGCACGTAGTCTGTTGTGGTCTGTTGCCATAGTTTATGGACTTGCCTTTCTGTCTTCTTGGCCACATCTCCCCTTTGCTCAGATAGACAGAGCCTTCCTACTTGTGAGCATAAGAGATCAGGTCAGCCCATGTGCTGTTGCTAGCTAATGGTCAGTATCTGTGCCCTACCACTCGAACTTCTGGAAATTCAAATTTATAATTATATGCAGATGTGTTCTGCATTAAGCAAATTCCATATTGGATTCTTATGACTCAGATATGTTAGGCACAGTTGTTTAAATTAAAAACAATCTTTGGCTTACAGAAAGACTTCACCAAGTAATTCTTTTAAAAAGCAAATTCTTCTATTTATAATTAGTATGTAAGACTAATTTTACCCCAGATAACTGACTGATATGAAATTTATATTAATATATTTATTTCCATAAAGCAAGGTACAGTATTGATAGGATAAAGGGTAAGAAGGAGCTTTCAAGACATCTAGTCTAACTCCCTGATTTTATAAACGAGGAAACAAAGGCCCATTTCACTAAGTGATGTGATTGAGGTCAAAAAGGAAGTAGCAGAGTCTTGATTTGAACTCAGATCCTCTGATTCCAAATTCAGTACTACATGGTTGATGGATTTTTTTAAAATGCAGCATGGGCACCTAAAGTGAGATTCAGAATCTGATTTTGTAATATTTCCCTCAAGAAGGAGACTATTTAACAAAATAATTCACTTCATTTCATTTCCCTCTACACTTCTTTCAAAACACACATGCGCATGCACACACACAACACAAACACACACACACACACACACACACACACACACACACACACACACACACACAAAACATACAGAGACACTTTTTTCTCTTCTTACCTATCCACAGTATTGGCCACAACTTCCAGTTGTTTAAGAAGGAAGGGATAAAGTGCTGGAAAGCGAGAAAAAAATTCTCTCCCTGTCATTCTGTAAAGGAAGCAGAATCAATAGGTAATTATAACCATAAGATCTCCTCTAATTAATTTGATAAGGAAGTCTTTAAAAACACAACAACAAAGAAAACTAAGGTCATTCCTTTGGTCATTTAATTAAACACAAGATCAATATCCAGGGCTAATTAGCAGATTAATACAGGAAGATGAGTAATGATTCTAAGAACTCTTAATAAGAATTATGTTTCAATTCAAATATTACAATTAAATGATTAGATATAATGTACAATGTTCTCCTGGTTCTGCTCACTTCACTTTGCATCAGTTCATATAAGACTTTACTGAAACCATCCAGATCATCATTTCTCATAGCACAACAGTATTCTTTTTTTTTCCTTTTAAAGCCTTAGATTCATTTTAGGCACAATTTTAATATACAGACTAGATTTTTTTAATTGCTTGCTTTTAGGTGTATTGATTATCAACTGAATTTCTAGCTTTTTCTTTACATGTAGAAATAACTCAGCTTTAAGCAGCCACTGAAGGGAATTAAGAAAGAAATTAAAAGAATGAAATTTGGTCATCACAATCCAATCTACACTGCAATGAAATAGGTACCTCGTAAAAGGGGCCTCACAGAAAATTCTCACAGATGGTACTTGATCAATATAGCTTATCTGTTTGACAGCCAAGCCTGGAGCATTTAGTGTATGAAATACTGTAGTCTATAAAGAGGTCTAGACAATATTTTAATGGCTCGTGTACAATGATACAAATCTTGCTGCAGTAACAGTTAAAATAAATACCAAAATATGGCAAGTGAGTGAGATGTAGAATTCTTCACGTAAACATAATAGCATTCTATCACAATCGTATGCCACAGCTTGTTTGGCCATCCCCCAATTGATGGCCGTCTTCCTCAATTTCCAATTCTTTGCCACCACAAAAAGAGTTGCTATAAATAGTGTTGTACATATAAGTTCTTTTCCTTTTTTCTTTTTTGTCTTTTAAATCTCTTTAGGGTATAGACCTAGTAGAGGTATTGTCGGGTCAAAGGGTATGCACAATTGTATGGTCCTTTGGACATAGTTACAAATTTTTCTCCATAAAAGTTGGACTAGTTTACAACTCCACCAATAGTGCCTTAGTATCCCTATTTTTTCCACATCTCCTCCAGCATTTGTCATTTTCCTTTTCTGTTGTGTTAGTCAATCTGATTGGTGGTATCTCAGAGTAGTTTTAACATGCACTTCTCCAATCAATAGTGGTTTAGGGATTTTTTTTGTGTGACTATTAGCTCTGATTGAAGTTTTAAAATGATTATTCAAGTCCATAATGAAACAGGCTAAGTTATACAGTGGACCATGTACAACGTACAGTGCACAAAGCAAACTGACCAAAAATGAAAAACATCAAGAAATGACAAACTTGCAAAACTGCCCAATTAATCCTCAGACAACATGCAAAAACTTTCAGAACAGCCTGGCTGCTGGAGGAGTTAAGTGATTTCTCTACAATACTGTATTATCTCCTTGAAACTGGAAAAAGTGAGACCAGTTTAAAAAAAAAAAACAAACCAAACAGATGCTAATCCTTATTATAAAGAAATATTTACCATGGCAAGATAATAAAAAGACTAGAGTACTGAAGACTGGAAAGAGATAACTTTTACTACTGAAGCTTACTTTTCCATTCAAAACTATATCAAAACTGTCATTAGAAGAGGGGCAAGTGAACCTGTAAGATCTAGGAATCTTCAATAGACTACAAAACTTGCAACCCACTCAAAAATTTGGGGAAATTTTTTACATCTAGTAGTCTATGAAGTCTTATCTCCATTGAAGATATGGTGAACTCTGGGAAATATATAATAAGAAGCCAAACTGTTCCACAATTACAGAAATTCTCAAACAGAGATAGAATACTACAACCATTCTACATTCCAAGACTAAGGAATGTATACGAGATGGAGATAAACACACTCCAATAACTTAGGATCACCTTATTTAAAATCTATTCATTGAAATACTATGGATTACAATCAAGTTTAGATATAGAAAGATATCTTGGTCATCAAATGGGGCAGCTAGATGGCATAGTGGATACAGCACCAGTCCTGGAGTCAGGGAGACTCCCTTTCCTGAGTTCAAATCCAGCCTCAGACACTTATTAGCTCTGTGACCTTGTGTCACTTGACCCTGGTTGCCTCAGTTTCTTCATCTGTAAAACGAGCTAGAGAAGGAAATGGCAAATTACTCCAGCGTCTTTGCCAAGAAAATCCCAAATGGGGTCACGAAGAATTGGACACAACTAAACAATAACAACGACAACCTGCTCATCAAAGGTATGCTTAACAGTCAATTTGGTAAAAGTGTGATTTCATGATGAGTGTCAAAATCTTGTGCCAGATCAAGTAAAACAAGTGACTGCAGCTAAGGACTATATTAATAGCTTTTTTTAAAATGTAAAAAGGTAGTAAGGCTTATTTATTAAGTTAATAAATTTAATTATTTTACTTTATCCCAAATAATTTGCCAGCCACTACTGTAACCAACTGGGCTTTCTAAGTTCTGCTCTAGGAGCTGAACTGTCCTGACTGGTAAATGACTGAGTGACAACAAACTCACATGCCCCATTACATTCAGCAACACAGGCTATATAGTCTTGCCATCCCTCTTCCTCTCCTAACATTCCCTACTTCTTGGCCTGAGAACCATGGTAATCCAATCGATACAAGCATTAACTTCTGGAACTGATATTAAATTGACTCTCTTGTGGCT
This sequence comes from Phalanger gymnotis, assembly GCA_028646595.1. Classification (NCBI taxonomy): domain Eukaryota; kingdom Metazoa; phylum Chordata; class Mammalia; order Diprotodontia; family Phalangeridae; genus Phalanger; species Phalanger gymnotis. The sequence goes on along the minus strand of CM053625.1, from coordinate 280,185,677 downwards.
CCATTCACCACCACTCCTGTGACTTTACAGATGCAAAACACACTCCTCTCTACGTACTGACTCTCTCAATAGAACGTAAGCTTCTTGGGAGCAAAATTTGTCTTCCTTTTTTTTTATATCTGTACACCTAGGGCTAAGCACTTTGCTTGGCGCAGAGGAAGCCTTTTTCATTCACAGTATGTTTATAAAAAGCATCCTTACGAAAAATAGAAATGGAAATAAAGTATAATTTGTAGCAGTATGTTTTAAAGAATAAAAACAAAAGCCATATTCTCCACTCCTTCACCCCAATCCCCAAATATCAGTCTCAAAGAACCCAGAGACAAAAATCAAAAGAAGGAAATGCAGAGGTATAAAGATAGAAAGCTGGCAAAGTGGAAAAAAAAAACATAAAAGACTAACCTATCACGTGGCAAACAGCAGCAACAGAGCCATTGGTGCCCGAGTGAAAAATACACATCTTAGCCACAGACCATAGAGCAAACATTGCCAGCCTGGTCACTTGATGAAAATAAATGCTGAAAGCCAAAAGCCTAGGAGGCTTTCAGTAGGTGTTTCAAATGGCAACCCAATAAACAATCCAAATCTGGCAATTCCTAATGTTCTGGACTTTGAGAAGGCCCCCAATCAAAGCAGTAAGACTGGCTTCAGGGCCCAGCCAGACCTCCTCTCATGAGCTGATGTTGCGCTCGGTGCACGCCAGTGCTAATGAAACAGGGCTTAGTGATAAAACTGGCAGATCCTCAATAGAAAAACAATATCCCCCAAACAGAGAAGCCGACAAGCGTTGGGACAGAGCAAACAAACAAGTTTCCAAACAGATGACTTAAAATGCAAACTAATAAAACCAACTAATGAAAATAAGTTTGGATTTAGAATCCCCTCAGGAAGGCAGCTGGACTGTTGTTAAATTCCTTTCTCAAGTTCCATTTCTGGGCCGACATCACAGAATGAGCACTGACTGATTCTCACTGGACTAGGCCACAAAAAGAAGAGGCCTGAGCTGTCCTGGAGTTGGAATCCTACCCTCCACAGAGCATCCATGCCCCTGACAATTTGGGCTGAAGTGGCTGGCATACAAACCACTCTGCTGCTTAGGTTCAAGTTAGCAACAGAGGGGTAAAGGGGAACAAAAAAAAAAACAAAAAACTTGGACCATGTTGTCTTCCCAGGCTCCTCACTTACCTTCCTATCTTCTGGGAATATCAGTGGGCTTCCTGTACTTTGCCCACTCCTTGAGGGGCTGCTTCCCAGATACAGAATTTCCCAAATGACTCATCTGATGTTAACATACTATGCCCAATGAAGGAAACAAAGCTTTGTTCTGGAAGTCCCCTATCCGTTCTACTTCTAAATGTGAAGAGTGGTCATGGAAACAAATTTCCTCTCTTATATTTGATATAGTTTGTCAATAACTCGCCAAACACCTCTTGAATACTGAGTTATACAGGACATCAAACTAGCTATTATTTCAGAGTTGTCTTCCTTCTTCTCTGGAGAAAAGCTTTAGTCACCCACAAACAAGAAGATAGGTGCTTGCCAAAGATATTTGCCACTGTCATAAAAGAGGTCCAACATAGGATACAAAAGGAAGAATTCCCAATAGATTGTGAGGCCCATGAGACATCTTTTTTTTTCTTTTGCTGATGGCATCAAATTCTGGGACAGTGAAGCCTCCTAAATGAGATCCAAAATTTTTTAAAGGAACTCAAGAAAACTATCTACACAGGAAAAACCAAGCAGACAAAGGATGCTTCTTATCCAGAATATAGACAACCTCTAGAGCTGGCCAATGAGCACAGAGACATTGCAAATGGATAATGCATTAGACCCTGAACAGGCTGGGAGAAGTGCAAGTTCAATTCACGGTGGGAAACTGCAGTGCTTTTTTTTTTTTTTTGGTTATTATTCTGAACTTAACACCGACATTTCCAAGCACAAAGAAGAAGAGAAAGAGGGCTATATATAAAAACATGAATCTCTGTTATGTACAGCTCTTTTTAAAAAAATATATGTGTATATATGCATATACATATGTGTATATATGTATGTATATGTGTGTATATATATACATATATATGTATATGCAACACATAGTTTCAAAGGTGTCATGCTTATCTGTATCTTCCTCCAAAGCACCTTCTGTTCTCTTGTGTGCATTTTTTTTAAAATGCTGGTGGCATGGAATCTACTCATAGGGAGTTAGATCTGAACATATCTCACGTGGGCATGCTGAGACCTACTCAGTCTATGATGAGTGACTCCTTTACTTCAACCTGCCCTCACATTGACAAGAACAGATTCTCAGAGACAGACTATCATCACACAATCCCATTCAAATTTCCAACTTAGAGAGAGAACCCTTTTGAGAGAAAATATACTCCCCTTACCCATCACTCTAGCTACTGAGTCCCCAGTGATATACCCAACCAGCCACTCACAATAATCAGAATTTTAGATCTTAATCATTATGCAGTAATAACAATAATATCATAGATACTTAAATATAATCAGAAAATGCATAAATAATAAAATACATCACAATCAACACATAAACCTAAGTCACATCCTACCACCAATGGATTCAGTATCTGTAGGAAAGAATGAGCACAAACTCACAGGAAACTGGTAGGGCAATATGTGAGGGAGAAAAACTCGTGTGTGCCAGGTAACTCATAAATCTAGACTTCAGACTTTGATATCTACTCAAGAAGATCTATACCACATTAAACCACTTCTTTGCTAACTGCTTTTTTTGCTGGTCCTCAATGGTAAATTCTCTTCCCTTCTAAGCCAGCACTTAGAAAATGATACCACTTAATCTGAATAGCAATGTCCCTAAAACAGAGAATTTAAAATTCATCAGACTAGCCACCCCTGGGCTACACAAATCAGCTCTACCAGCTCTTCATTTATCAAGATATTGCATTACTCAATCAGAAAAGAGCTCACAACAGACAACTCAGGTTAACTTTCTGGACAAGGCAAACCAGCCTAGCTAGCTCTTCCTATACAGCAAGGCAGCAGGATTACCTGTGTTTCTCCTTTTTACTTCTTCTCAAACAATAATGGGGCAGGGAGTGAGAAAAAGGTAAAATGCACTTCTGAAAGCCTTCACCTCTCAAGTTCTAAATGGCACCAAAGGGCAAAAGCTGGAACTGTAGTCTTGATTTGGCAATAAAGAACTAGCAATTAAAGTCTTCTTAATAGCTAATGCTCTTGCTTTTAGTCTCTTCAAATGATCAGGTAGCCAGTCAGTTAATAAGCATTTATTAAGCATCTACTAGGTGCCGGATGCTGTGCTAAGCAGTGGATATACAGAGAAAGGCAAAAGACAGTCTGCCAACAAAGAACTTATAATCTAATGGAAGAAGGGACAGCAAGGAAACAAATCTGTACAAACTAGCAAAATATGGAATAAATAGGAAGCGATCAACAGAGGGAAGGCGCTAGAATTAAGGGATTGGGAAAGGCTTCCTGTAGAATGAGATTTTAGCTGCATGTGAAAGAAGTCAAGATGAGGAGTTGAGGAGAGAGAGAATTCAGGAATGGGGGATGGGTTATAAAGGGCTTTTGAACTCCAAACAGAGGATGTTGTATTTGATTCTGGAGGTGATAGAGAGACTGGCATTTATTGAGTCAGAGGAGTGACACGGTAGGGCCTGTGCTCTAGGAAAATCACTTTGGTGGCTAAATGGAGGACAGACTGGAATAAGGAGAGACTCGTGGCAGGGAGATCTGCTGGCAGATTATGGTAAGAGACCAGGCTTGAGAAGATGAGGGCCTATATCGGCGCGGGGGCAGGGGAGGGCGAGTGAGGGGGTCAGAAGAGAGAAGAAGGAGTATTTGAGAGATCTTACAAAGGGCAACACATTGGATAGGGAGGGTGTGAGAGAGTGAAGAATCATGGATGACACTTGGGTTGTGAGCCTCAGGGACTTGAGAGGATGGCAGGGCTTTCGATAGGAATTGGGAAATTTGGAATCAGGGAAAGATAATGAGTTCAGTTTGGGATATGTTAAAGGACATTGTAAACTCTTAAAAGATTTAAACTTAAATTCTTAAAAGATGAAAAACTTAAAAGATGTAACTGGATGTACAATCCTAGATGTCTGAAAGGCAGATGGCAATGATAATCTGGAGGTGAGCAAAGAGGTCAGGACTAGATAAGTAGATTTGAGAATCATCAGCACAGAGATGATAATTAAACACACAGAAGTTAATGAGGTCTCCAAATGATGTAGTAGAGAGGGAGAAAAGAAGGGGGCCCAAGGGACTATACTTCCCCTCAAAACGTTTATTCCTAAAGCCCTGTTTGACGTTTAGTGGGAGTAACCAGAGGAAGATCCAGCAAAGGAGACAGGGAAGCAGTCAGATAGAGAGCAGTAGAACCAGGAAAGAGTGGTGTCCCAAAAACCTAGAGAGAAGAAAGTATCAAAGAGAAGAGGGTGATCGACGACCTCAAAGGACGAAGAGGGGCCAAGAAGGATGGGACAGAGCATAAGCCATTGGACTTGGCAGCTGTGAGTGCATTGGTAACTTTGCTGAAGCAGTTTCAGTTGAATGATGAGCTGAAACAAACTACTTTCGGAGACTGCTATCTCTTTTATCTTCTGTCAGGCTCTTCAATCTTCAGCTTTAGTCTCATCTATCTTCTCTAACTCCTATAACAGCTTAAATCAGAGCCTCCAGGCTCTTAGTGACTCACTTTTAAACTCTCCAAATTTCCCCTAGGAAAGTGATAGTTCCTTTTTAAACATACTTCAGTCTCTAAAATAGTTGTGTGATTTTTCATTTGGTAAGTTCTTACCTTTTTTGTTCACAAAGTTACATGCAAATGAGTCCTATAGTCCCCCAAAATTCCAATAACCCAAATTATATCCATGAGGCTATGCTTCTTTAGGTTCATATTTTCTCACTTTTTAGTAAATAAAATTACTTCTGCTATCCTTTAAACCATCAAGCCAATTTATATACTAGTGAAGTATCATCCTATATCTTTTACAAGGTGATTTGAGTCTATATATTCATGCGAGAGGTGGCTAGGTGGCACAGTGGATAGAGCATCAAGCCTAGAGTCAGGAAGACCTCAGTTCAAATACAATCTCAGACACTTACTAGATGTATGACCCAGGGCAAGTCACTTAACCCTGTTTGCCTCAGTTTTCTCATCTGTAAAATGATCTGGAGAAGGAAATGGCAAACCGCTCCATATCTTTGCCAAGAAACCCTAAATGATGTCACAACAAGTTGGACATGACTGAAACGACTGAGCAACAACAAAATTTATGCCTGAATCCATATTCTGTGCAAAACTATTCGAATTTCATCTGAAAGCTATTTCTTTATACATATATTTTATGTCTTAACCTCTAGGTGCCCCAGGCAACTCTGTAAGTCAATAAGTTGTCACAAAGATATTGGAGGAGGGAATCTTCTCATCTAGAAGTTCTCCATACCAATGAAATTACAGGTCCAGACCCTAGCCCCTTAATTTTTATGTCTTGTTTTTATATCACATTCATTTCTAAGTATATTCTTCCACCGCCTGGCCCTATTCAATGAGTCATCTCTTATAACAAAGAATTGTTATAAAGAAAAAAAAAACAGATCAGCAAAATTAACTATGTTCAACAGTATATGCAAAGTTACATACCCATGATCCCTCATTTCCACAATGAAGAGAAAGGGGTGTATTTTCTCATCTCTTCTCCAAGGTCAAGCTTGTTAATTATCATTGGAGAGCATTCTACTCTGGGGTTTGTGGTGATGGTTTTCGTTGCTCTTTCTAGTTACCTTGTTGCTGTTATTGTGCACATATTGTTTTCTTTATTTGACTACGCATCAGTTCACATAAATTTTCCCATGCTTCCTTTAAGTATTGGAATATAATCACAGTCAGCCTTTATCCAATTTGATTCTGCTGAGTTCACTTGATTTCAGTACTATCATTATCTTTCTATATTCCCTGTCTTTCTATTATCTCTTATCTTTCTATATTTTTTGGATGCTTCATTTTTGCAGCAAAATTACATTACATTGTATAAATATACCACACCTTGCCCAAACTCACAAGCTCACACATTTTTCAGGGATAGAACTTGTCCTGACTCTACGACTGGATCACTACCTACTACACCAAGAGTTCTTAACCCTTTTTGTGTCATGGACTCCTTCAGCAATAATCTGGTAAAGCCTAGAATAATGTTTTTAAATGTATAAAATACATGGAGCTACAAAGGAAAGCAATTATACTGAAAGAGAGTTACCAAAGTGTTTTTAAAAACAAATTCATGGACCTATGTTACCTAGTGTAACAACACCATGCTGTCTCTTAGCACCAGAAGGCCACTCTGTAAGACTGTATGTTTCAGAAGATCTGCTAGACTGCATCACAAAGGAAGTTTCCTGGTTAAGTGTTTACTACACCAGAAATTACAAGTCTGAATATACAGCTTTATGTTCACATACAATTCATCTATTTTGCAATTTCTAGACCCATAAGTTCTTTCCAATACTTTCTATTATAATTAGAGCAAGTAAGAATATTTTTGTGTACCAGGTCCTTTCTTTCCTTTTCACAATATTTTGGGGATGGAGCTTCCTAGCTTTTAAAAGAATGGGATAATTTTTTTTTTCTAAACATGAAATGTATGGGGGAAAGAAAGAGGGAAAGGGTGCCTGACAGTCCAAATAGAACTGAAAATTTCTTTTGTTTATACTGGAAACAAAAGAGTATCTTAAATAAACAACAGATTGTGACCAATGATAAGGAATGAATGAAGACAATGTGGCATATAAACGTAATACAACAAATTTTGATACTTAAAAAAGGATGAAAATTAGGAATTCAAAGAAACATAGGAAGACTTGCAATGATGTGATGTAGCAAAAAACAAGCAGAACCAGATGAACAATATGTAGCTACAATTCATACTCTGGTTCTAGGAGGTAACACTGGTATAGGTAGAGTACACTCCCGCTACTTGCCCCCAGAGCCCCTCTTGGTGGAGTAAATGCTTTCAATCAGTCACAATGACAATGCTGACTCAAACATGCATCATTTACTAAAAAATAATAGTATATAACAGTAATAACCTATAATAAAAATATAATAGCATATAATAGTAAAAAATATATAAGTAAATTTAATAGTATATAATAATAATAAAATATAATAGTATATAATAATAGAAAATATAATAGAACGGGGATCAGACTTTTTCACCAATGCATTAAGTATCCACAGAGGGAAATGCCTTTCCTCTCTTGATTCTTTCAAATTTATCCTGCATCTAACTTGTTTATATATAATTGTTTGCATGTTGTCTCCACCATTAGACTTTGAGTTCCTTGAGGGCGGGAACTGTCTTTTATCTTTATCTGTAAACCTACTTCCTAGTATAATGCTTGACATATAGTAGGCACTTAATAAATGTTTATTGACTGACTGACACACTTACAGAACCCTGGCAATGAAGCACACGAGTAGGGAAACTGATAAGTCTGGAATGGCAGGCTTTATTTCCTTGGTATTTTCAGAGAATGTTTTGAGCAAAACCACTTCTTTGCTAACTGCTCCCCAATGGTTCTCACAGATCTCTTTAAAGACAAAGCCACTTCTCTGCTACTCTCAGGCTACAGAAGTAGTATTGAGTTCTTTTAGCTCACAGCCACCTTTAGCAGGCCACTAAGAAAATGTTAAGGTATTTCTACGACAAGCAATTGCTTTAAATGATAGAACTGCAAAGCTCCTCACATCTGTTGTGGGCCTCTGAGGAGGTTTCTCCCTTTAAAGCTGTGGCTCACAATAGGGTCATATAGCTTCTCCCTAGGCAGCTTTTATCAAATAGTGGGTTCAGTTTTCTCCACTAAGTTTACAGTAAAAACCTGCCTCATCTACAAAAGGTACAACTCACAAAAAAAAGCAGATGCAAAACCTGACTTTTCCCCTCTGTGTCTCCCTCTCGATCCATAAAGGGCAGTAAAGAGTGACATAAGCAAACAGCTCTTTCAGGCTGTAGGTGGCAATGAAGGGCAATAATCCCAATCTGCTCAGCACAGGGCAAGAATCTGCCTTCTTCCAACCAGCTTCTTGCGTCTATGGCACTGTCCTCCAAAGAGACAGTCATTCCCACTAGCTATGAAGCCAGCCTAACAGCTACATTCAGCTCCAGTCAGTTTCAGTAAACATCTTCACTGTCACCTCCAGTGTATTCTATCTCAGGCTCCTTCTGTCTTTTCTCTTCATCTCCAACGTCTATCTACATCTGGCCATCCCTTGGGAATCTAAAGTCTCAAATCAAGTACTATTCATGAGTCCTCATCACTCAAAGTTTTGAATCATAAAAACCCAAATTCACTGGTTTATCAGCTATAACACAAACAACCACAAACTTTCCTCTAGTTCCCAAACAGTCCTAGGATTTATAGCTCCACAGACTTCTCTCAAGTCACATGCAAATGAGCCATTAGACAACAACTGTGCTGTAGTTATCCAATGTTCTGCTTTAAAACAAGCCTTTTCAGTACATTTATACACAAGTGTTCTTTTCCTGCCCTTTTCAGTCACTAAAATGTCTACATTAAAAAGGAGCAGTGCCTTACATACATAATGCAAACAAAAACATCCCTAAAAGGCACATAGATATGATGATTAATTATAATGACCAATCTTAGCCCTAGAAAAGTGCTGATAAAACCCACTGCTCTCCTCCTTTCAGCAGAGAGGACTACAAGTATGGAATGCTGTATACAATGTTGGTCCTTTTTAAACAGCTGTTTTTTGCTTGACTGCTTTCCTTTGTTATAAGGCAGAGTTCTTTGGGGGTGGGGAATATAACTAGAAATAACAGTAGGGCATAAACAAAAGACAGAAACAACTTTTTTAAATTTAAAAACCATAAAAAATACTTAGAGGCTAGCTTGTCTCTTTGTCCCCAGTACATAACAGTAGGCACTTAATGAAAGCTTCATTAAATAATCAAGCGGCAAATGTACACAAAGAATTATACCAAGGGCAGGGGGAAATACATAGACAAGGTAGCATCCCTGGACTCATTGAATTTACAGTCTAGAATACGATAGATCCATAGATACAACAATGGTACACAGAATTATAGGTCAAATACATTAGAGTTTTGATAGTTTTCTTTGTTTCTTTGGGTTTTTTGTTTTTTTATGCTTTTGAGTTTTACTTAAAACTGAAGAAAGCCATTACCTACAGTGGGAATAAGGGAAGATTTCATGGAAAAGGGGATATTTAATTTGAGTTTTAAAAGATAAGTAGGGATTTAAAAGGGGAAAAAAAAGGAAAGAGGAGGGTAGGTATTCTACGTATAAACAAAAGAATAAACAAAAACCTAGAGGTATGAGATCACAGGAAATGTTTAAAGGACAAAAAGTAGTCCAGTTTAGCTAAAGCACGGAATTCACTGGAAAGAATAATATAGGCTGAAGTTAGAAAGAGGGCAGTACCATATTATTGGGGGAAGAGGGCATGGCTGCTCTTCAATGAAAGGCAAAGGAATTTCAGAACTGAACTCAAGAAGCAATAGAGAGCTGCTGAATGTTTTTGAGAAGGATGACATGAGCAACTCTATGGAAGAGGAAAATTGTTTGCAAATGTATGGAAGACAGATTGCAGGAGAAAGAGAAAGGAGGTATAAATTGCTATTAGAAATCCATTACCATATGGTTGGTGATGAGGACCTGTTGTAGGTAGAAGAAATCAACTCAAGTCAATAAGCATTTATTACATGCTTACTATATGCCAGACTGTGCTAAACACTGGCAATATAAAGGAAGGCAAAAACAAAAAAACAGTTCCTGACTTCAAGGAAGTCACATTCTAATGGAGGGAAAGATATGCAAACAACTGTGCACATTCTATCTCTATTTCTATATTTATATCATGAGGGTATTAAAGGTACAGATACAAAGGTACAAGTATTTATAAAGGCATAGATAGACACACATGTATTTAAATACACATATAGATTTTACATATATATGCGTACACATACATATATACACACCTACATATATACCCTATATATAGTGAGGACATTAAGATATATAGATAGATATGCAGATAGATAGATAAATAGACAGACAGATCTGTGTAGTGATAAGTTAGGGATAATCTCCACTAGGGAAGGCACTACAATTGAAGTCATTTTTAATTGGGAAAGGCTTCTTACATAGGCTGATATTTTGGCTAAGAACTGAAAGAAGGCAGGAGTCAGAGACAAGAGAGGAGCATTCCTGGCATATGACAAAGCCAGAGAAAAGGCACAGGGTCCGAGAGTTGTATCTAACACAACAAGGAAGCCAGGGTCACTGGTCCACAATAGCACATGGAGATGAGTTAAGTATAAGAACACTGGAAAGCTAAGAAGGGGCCAGGTTATAAAGGGCTTTAGAAGCCAAACAGAGATTTTATATAGCTCCTGGCACACAGTAAGTGCTTCATAAATGCTTATCAATCTTGGAGGTAACAGGGAATTTAGGGAGGTGCAGTAGTAAAGACTTGTTTTGTTGTTATTCAGTCACATCCAACTCTTCCTGACCCCATTTCAAGTTTTCTTGGTAAAGACACTAGAGTGGTTTGCCATTTCCTTCTCCAGATTATTTTACAGATGAGGAAACCGAGGAAAACAGTGTTAAGTGATGTGCCCAGAGTCACATATCTACTAAGTGTCTGAGGCCAGATTTGAACTCAGGAAGAGTTCTTCCTGACTCCAGGCTCGGCACTCTATTCATCATACCACCTAGCTGTTCCAATGACGTGTAGACTTACACTTTGGGAAGATCACTTTGGCACACGAGTGGAAGATGAACTGAAGTGAGAAGAGACTTGAGACAGACAGACCAACAGAATTTATGGCCTGCACAACAGAAATAATTGGTAGAATAGAAAAACTTTAATCCACAGTAGCTAGTCTTACCAAAGAAATGAAAGTGAGAATAACTGAATGGGAATGCAAATACACAGAAGTAAAGGACAATCAGGATGAAAAGGAGCAAAAAAATCAGCAACACTAAAAGAAAAAGACCTCTATATGAGCAAAACATATTGATCTTGAGATAACTTAAGGACGATAAATCTCCCAAGAGAACAGGACAAGTCAAAAACAAACAAACAAACTCCTGAACACCACAATGCAAGAAACATAAGAAAACTGCCCAGAACTCCTAAACACAGAAAACAAAGTGACAATGAAAAGAACTATAAATCACCTCCAGATAAAAAGCCAGTAGATTTGGCAATTATTAGCTCACTGCCAATTCAGGTGAGCAAGTTTCAGTTGACTGTCAGAAGAGTTTAGACAAGAACAGAAGGAGAAGTAGAGGGAGCCTTTGTAGATAGCTTTTTCAAAGAGATCAGCCATAAAAGGGAGGAGAGATAGAGCATGTTAGCTACCTGGATGGATCAAAGAAGGGTTTTTTTGAGGATGAAGAACCCCATGTTTGTAGGCAGCAGGGAAAAAGCCAGAAGAGGAGTGACTGAAGACCAGTGGAGATGACCAGGGGGGGCAATATGCCAGACAACATAATCTGTCATGGGATCTGGGGTGCACGAAGAGGGGTTTGTCTTGTTAAGGAGAAGGGCTACCTCTCTATATGAATGATATGAAGGGGGAGAAGAACAACCTTGATAAACAGCCTCAATTTTGTCAGTGAAGTGTGAGGCTAAGTTAACATTTTCTGCTGAAGGGGGTGGGGACAAATGGCAAGGGAGGTTTGAGAGGGATGAAAAGATTTGAAAAAATAGTGCATAGGATAGTGAAATAATTAGGAAGGTGTAAAAAGAATGCCTTGCTAGAGTGAAGGCCTTGTTGATATCACATAACATAAATCTATAGTGGGTCTAGTTCAAGAAGTTTCATGATTTTCTCCTGTTCGTTCATCAGCTGAAGAAGGACCAGGGAATGAGGTAAGGATGCAAGTGAAGCTGAAGAGGCAGAATCAACAAGATGGGGTCAGTGCCTGCATCCACAAGGTAAAGAGTTAAAAAAAAACAACAACAAACTCAACCCAATAAGGGTTTGGACCTGGGTCAGTGGCAGTGCTTTTGATAGAAACAGGGAAGTCAGAACAAGGAGCAGGTTTATGGATTAAGACTGTGAGGAACATGGCAGAGATGCTCCATAGGCTGTTAGAGAAGGATGGAAAACATCTAAAAGCATTTATAGATTCTTACCACATTCCTGACACTGCTCAGCACTGGCAATACCAATGTGAAACGGAGATCACCCCTGCCTTTGTCAAGCTTCTATGTCAATTAATACCAGGTAGGAGAGATCCAGGGAAGGGAGCCTTCTTGATCTGGGGAGTCACAGGATGCTAAGTGGAGGCAGAAGCGGCAATAATCATGTCCTTTCCAGAAGCAATGAGAGTATGGACGTGATTAGTGCTCCCAGAGCAAGAGGTAGAGGAAAGGGGCTGGTAAGAAGGGGATGCTCTCCATCTTTCTGACATCAGGTTTCCCTTCATTTAACTCTCCTGTGAAATCTCAGCCGTACCATAAAAATTTTCAACCTAGAAAAAGCAGAGTACCCAGAGTGTGCAGAGAGGCTAGGGAGATCAACACGAGTTAGACACAGTACCAACCTTCAAGCAAATGAGAATAATGAAATACTGGAACTGGAAAAGACTTGAGAGATCAGCTTGTTCAACCTTCACATCTTACAAAGAGAACACAATGAGGCTTAGAAAGATTATGTGACTTTACCAAGGTCGAACTCATAACAGATGTGAGAATAGAACTCAGGTCTCTTGACTCTTAGTCATCAATCTTAGCACAGTACCACCGAGCTGTCAATGTGAAATCTCCAGTTAACAAAATAAACATTACAATGAGAAGCACTGGCTCAATGAATATGGAACTCTCTGTGAGATAGGGTCCATTTGACCTGGGGTGTCTAAGAATTCCTGGTGCTAGTTGGTATTTAATGGATAAAGAAGAGAGTAGCAAGGATGGCTGTCTACAATATTACTCTCCATCACATCCTATCTACTAGTTGGATTAAAATTCAACTCAAGGTTCTAAACTTACTTTTAGCTTCACAAACTAAGCACACCCACCCATCAATTTTTGGTGAACAGGTGAAGAAACACACATTCGGACAGGTTAGTATTAAAAATCTTCTCATATGGCCTTAGGAGAGGTTTTTCAAATTTCAGTAGGTCATAGAAATTCCATTCAGCCTGAAAATTTGGTATTGACCCTTCCAATTTTCCAATATCACTTTACCTTTCTACTCACATTCCCTTTCTTTACTTCTTCTTTCCCCACATACCAAAATAGAAAGAACCCAGCCTTCTGCAAATATAGTAAAAGTTCCCTCACACACCCTAAATGCCATTAAAAAAAATCAAAGTAAAGGTAAGTATATGTTCACCTAATTCTAATGCCTGATTTTTCAATACTCAAAGAGAATCCACAGACTTCTGGCCAATGCTAATTTCTAAAGGAGTATCAATGCTATTGCACCCACTCAGATGGGCAGGTTCATACCCACTTCTGAAGCTCTACCAATTACCTAGCCGCTGCAGGAATGGGCTACCTTTTTTGGGGCTGAAGCTGTTCATGATAAGAAGTAGGGTCAGCAGGGTAGCTAGCTACGCTGATTAGCAGAGAAGAGCAGCACCTGCTCGGTCACCTAATGGCGGTCACAAGAACCAGCACTGGGGATCCCACACATGGCTGGCTATCTTTAGCTGTGCGGCCACTCAGCTCTCTGTGACAAGTTTAAGGATTATGACAATGGGCTATGCTGTGGTATGATTATATGGCGGAGTGAAAAGATACACCAAAAGTGCACAAGAGCTCGGGGTGACTTCTTTCTTCTTCCTTTCTCATAAAAATTTCACATGCGCTGCCGAGAGACCAAAGGCTTTGGCCTTTACTGTCTCAGCAGTACAGGACTGCTTCATTGCACACATCCTCTGAAGGACGAGGTCTCATGATGAAGTCCTACTGGTCTACAAGTGCTGTTGAGGTCAGTGGTCTTTGGCAAGTCCAGGTTCACAGACTTTTGTCTGAGGCACAGAAATATAGAGGCCAACTTTACTTGAAAACAAGGGGAACCAGACAGCTATGACAGACAGCATTGAATGGATAGCCAGATGTGCATTTCAATCAACAAAAGAATCTGTCTGTAAATGTCTATAATGTCAAGTACTATGTGAAAATATTTTTTCTAAGTCCTAGGTAAAGGAAATGAAACAAGATTGCAGATGCAGAATGGGATTCCCTGCTGTTATCAGAATTTTTAAAAGTGTTTTTATCCCAGTGCACAGCCATGTTAGACCTTGGAGATTTCTTCCTTACACTGTACCATTCACCTAGAAGTGCTGAGAGACTGGAATAATTTCCAAAACATCAACTAGCTCTCCAGATGAAGAGAAAGGACAAGCAACTACTTGGAAATAGCAGGGGTAAGAGCTTAACGTTTTGGACAACTTCAAGAGTCCTGTTTGCTTTTCTACAAACCAGAAAGATAATCCAGGATAAGCACAAATCATATTGTTGTTATTATGCAAAACTCTAAACTCTGGCTCCTGGGTTTGGCAGCAGGAAGCCTGTTGGCTTCTGAAGAGATACAGATGAAATTTATTTAATTAATCATTCCAAGATCAGGGGCCTTGTGTTTGGTGTTCTCATGAGAAGGTAGCTTATTGAAGTATTTTGAAGTTAGCATACTACCCGCTTCTTACACACATGGCACTCTCATAAAAGCCACAATCCTGCCCAATTGGCCTATTTTGCTATTGCTCTTTTTCAACCTGTCCGCTCCTAACTCTATGTGCTCTCCCTCTTGCCTGGAACAGAATCCATCATTGCCCATTCTGCCCACTGGCATCCTTCCTTTCCTTTAAGGACCATCTCAAGTACTACCACCTCCTCTATGAAGCCTAGTCTAATTCCTCCCCCTGGAAAGAAGGTTTCTTTCAATGAGCCTTTTGGACCATTCAATTTGGAGCTTCCTATACACCTAACCAGTTTTCAACTTTGTCCTAGATGCCCACACACTTCTAAACCTCACCACTACAACATAAAAGCCTTGAAGAGACTGTTATTTTTTCATTTTTATATGCCAACCACCTAGCTCAGTACTTTGTGGACAGGAAGAACCAACTGTTTGTTGAACTGGCCTGAGTAGAGTTGCCAATCACTTAGCTCTCAAGATGAAGCTTTTCCTGGTCCCTCTTAATTCTAGTGCCTTCCCTTGATCAATGATTCCTCTTTATTCTGTACATAGCTTGCTTTGTAAATAATTGTTTGTTGTCTCCCCCATTAGATTGTGAGCTGAGGGCACAGACTGCCTTCTGCCTTTTTTTGTACCCCCAGCTCAATACAATGCCTGGCATATAGTAGGCACTTAATAAGTGTTTATGGATTGACTGAATCTCCCTTTGATTTTTATTCCCTTTACAATGAAGAAGCAATTATTGTAAATTTCCACATACCTCCACTCATGTATATTGTTCTGTGTTCTGCCTCCCCAGATAGACTGTAAACTCCTTAAGGGCAAAGACTGTACCCTGTACATCTTTAGGTTCTGTAACTCCTAGTATATGATACTTAATGCCTTTTTTTAAAAAAAAATAATCAATTGATATTCTCATTAAGACAATTAATTTTTAAAGAGTAATTGGGGCAACAATCCTACCCTTCCTTTCCAAAAAGAAAAAATCTCGATTCTACTACAAAGAAAAAAGACCATTAAAGTTTCACTAGTATACAATTAAAGACAAGAGTGCTAGAATGTGTTAGGGGAGGATTAAAAGGCAAAGAAAAAGGGAAAGAACACAAAAGAAGGCTGCTCTCAATAACATGTACAACATAAATAGATTCAGACAAGCAACTGCAGTATCAGATCTTAACAACCTGGTCTCGTTTGGGCTTGTCCAAGGATACTTTCCACCAAACAGATTTAAAGAACATTAGACTAAAGATGAAAACACAGTTAAACTGTTCTCATAAAGAATTTTCATCTTCCCAATTCAAGTGTGAGTCCCAAGAAACAGTGACATTGGAGCCTAAAAAGAGGCAGGAAATCCTCCTTTCCCATAAACACACGAAGCACAGACACGTACCGGGCTATGCCCTAGGAAGGAGGGAAAATTTAGGTAACACATAGCCCGTGTTTGTGGATCTTACAGTCTAGTTAGGAGGATAAGACACTAATATGGAAAGCCACAATAAAATTATTCTATGATAAGTATGTCAAGGAGACGGGGAAGACTTTTCCAACTGGGAGGCTCAGAGAACTCTTCATGGATGTGGCAGTGAGTTAAGTTTCCAAGATGGACAAGAATTCAATTCAACAGCTATTTATCAAGTGTCTACTGTGTGCAGGGGGATTTGCACTACTTGCTGGCAACAAGTACAAAAACAAAACACTCGTTTAGGAGCTTAAATTGTACTGGGGGGCGCTGCAAGAAGTACACAAATGTTAAGCACTGGAAACACTGAAATAATAATTGACAAGAAAATGCAGACTAACAACCGGAGGGGGCAGGATAGGGAAGGGATCAGGGAAGGCTTCTCGGAGAAGGTGGCACCTGAGTTGAGCCTTGGAGGAAGACAAAGTTTTTGAGAGGCAGAGATGAGATGAGATGAGACAGGAGTGCATTCCAGGCAGAGAGGGATGGACTGTCACTGCAAAAGAACAAAGGTGGGGGATGTGCTTAGAGTTCGGCAAATAACCAGTAGTTCCATTTGGATTGGATGGATAAAATGCAGGATTCATGAAGTGGAATTCTGTGAAATCAAGCTAAATCTTCCCAGGTTTTTCTGAAACCATCATCTTCATCATTTATTACAGCACAACAGTATTCCATCAGAATCGTATACCAAACTTGTTTGGATATTCCACAAATGACTGGCCCCTCAACTTCCAATTCTTTTATGTGTGTGTGTGTGTGTTTGTGTATAAAATATATTTATTTTTAGTTTTCAACATTTACTTCCATTAGATTTTGAGTTTTGCATTTTCTTCCCCACCCTCTCCCCCCCACCAATCTGATATAGGCTCTATATATACATTCATATTAAGCATATTTTCACATTAGTCATGTTGTAAAGAAGAACTATAACCAATGGAAGGAACCACGAGAAAGAAGAAACAAACCAAAACAAAACAAAATAGAGAGAGAGCAAATAATATGCTTCAATCTGCATTCAGACTCCATAGTTCTTTCTCCAGATGTGGACAGCATTTTCCATCATGAGCCTTTTGGATCTGTCTTAGAACCTTGCATTGCTGAGAAGAGCCAAGTTAATAAGTTAGTCATCATACAATGTGGCTGTAACTGTGTACAATGTTCTCCTGCTTCTGCTCCCTTCACTCAGCATCAGTTCACATAAATCTTTCCAGGTTTTTCTGAAGTCCTCCTGCTCATCATTTCTTATAGCACAATAGCATTCCATTACATTCATATACCACAACTTATTCAGCTATTTCCCAATGGATGGACATCCCCTCAATTTCCAATTCTTTGCCACCATCAAAAGTTTTTTCCCATTTTTATGATCTCTTTGGGATACAGACCCAGAATGCTGGGTCAAAGGGCATACACAATTTTATAACCCTCTGGGCATAGCTCCAAACTCTTCTCCAGAATGGTTGGCCTGTAACTCCTTAACTTCTCCTCTAAGAATTTGGATGCTATACTACTTGATACATATATATTTAGTAATGACATTACTTTTAGCGGGATATAGTTTCCTTTCTTATCTCTTTTAATTAGATCTATTTTTGCTTTTGCTTTGTCTGAGATCAGGATTGTTACCCCTCCTTTTTTTTGCTTCAGCTGAAGCATAATATATTCTGCTCCAGCCTTTTACCTTTACTCTGTGTGTATCCCTCAATTCAAATGTGTTTCTTGTAAACAACTTATTGTGGGATTATGGTTCTTAATCCACTGTGCTATCTGTTTTATGGGAGAGTTCATCCCATTCACATTCACAGTTATAATTACTATTTGTGTCTTTCTCTCCATCCTATTTCCCTCCCTGTTTATGCTTTTCTTTCTCCTTTCTCCCTTTCCTTCCTCACTAGAGTTTGACCACCACCTCCCTCAGTCTGCCCTCCCTTCTATCCACCCCTCCCTTTTCTTTCCCCTTTCCCATCCTACTTCCTATAGGGTAAGTTAGATTTCTACACCTGACTGATTATGTTATTCCCTCTTTGAGCCAAGTCTGATGAGAGTAAGGTTCAAATAATGTTCATCTCTTCCTTTCTTTCCCTCTACTGTAATAGGTTTTTGTGCCTTTTCATGTGATGTAATTTACCCTTGTCTGCCTCCACCTTTCCTCTTCTCCCAGTACAATCCCTATTCAGGTATTAGACTGATTACTAAACTGACAGTCTACAGGGCTGTTGTGCTGACCTCATTGTGGAAAACCTGTGAAACCTGGACAGTCTACCAATGCCACGCCAGGAAACTGAATTGTTTCCATTTGAATTGTCTTAGGAAGATTCTGAAGATCACCAGACACTGAGGTCCTTACTCCAACTAAACTGCCAAGTATTCAAACTCTGCTTCAGAGGGCACTACTCTGATGGGCTGGCCACGTTGTTCAAATGCAAAATGTATGCCTGCCAAAAAGACTCTTTTATGGAGAACTCACACAGGGCAAGCGTTCACATAGTGGTCAGAAGAAGCGATACAAGGACACTCTCAAGGTCTCTCTCAAGAGCTTTGGGATTGTGTGACATAGGAGACATTGGCACAGGACCACTCAGCATGGCATGCCCACATTAGAGAAGGTGCTGTGCTCTATGAGCAAAGCAGAATCGAAACAGCTCAAAGGAAATGCAGGATGCACAAGTTTGGAGCATCCACTCCAAATGTTCACATGGACTATTTGTGCCTGACCTGTGATAGACCATTCTGAGCTCCTACTGGCCTGATCGGCTACAGTTGGGCACACTGAATCTTGACTCTAGCATAGTGATGCCATTTTGGTCCTCTTCGAGAACAAAGGACAACAATCAATAGGTTTTTGTGCCTTTTCATGTGATGTAATTTACCCTTGTCTGCCTCCACCTTTCCTCTTCTCCCAGTACAATTCCTTTTCACCACTTAATTAGATTTTTTTATCATCGCATCAAACTCAACTTATACCTACATCTTCTGTCTATGTATACCCCTTTTAAATGGCTTAATAACAATACAGTTCTTAAGAGTTACACATGTCATCTTCCCTTTTAGGGATGTAAACAGTTTGCCCTTATTAATAACAGGTTATTTTTTTTTCTTTTCTGTTTACCTTCTTATGCCTCTTTTGAGTCTTGTATTTGAAGATTAAATTTTTTTTGGTGAGCTCTTTTCATCAGGAAGGCTTGGAAGTCCCTTATTTTGTTAAATATTTATCTCCTCTCCTTGCTGTGTAGTGATCCTTGATTGTAACCCAAGCCCTTTTACCTTACAAAATACCTTACAAAATATCATTACAAAATATTCCACACCCTCCAATCTTTTAATGTAGAAGCTGCAAGGTCCTGCATAATCCTGACTATGGTTCCATGATATATAAATTGTTTTTCTGACTGCTTGCAGTATTTTTTCTTTGACCTGGTAATTTTGGAATTTGGCTATAATATTCCTTGGCATTTTCAATTTGGGATCTTTTTCAGGAGGTGATAGGTGGATTCTTTCGATGACTATTTTAGCTTCTGGTTCAGGACCTCAGAGAAGTTTTCCTTGATGATTTCCTGAAACATGCTGCTGAGGCTCTTTTTTTTTTCATCATGGTTTTCAGGTAGACAAATAGTTTTGAAATTGTCTCTCCTGGGTCTACTTTCCAGGTCAGTAGTTGTTTTACCCAAAAAGGTATTTTATGTTTTCTTCTATTTTTTTCATTCTTTTGTTTCTGTTCGACTGATTCTTAATATCACACAGTCATTAGCTTCTACTTGCCCAATTCTACTTTTAACAAACTGTTTTCTTCTGTTAGATTTTGTACCTCCTTTTCCATTTGGCCAATTCTACTTCTTAAGGACTTGTTTTCTACAATCCATTTTTGTCCTTCCTTTTCAAAGTTATTGACTCTCTCTTGCATAACTCTCATTTCTTTTCCCAATTTTTCTTCTACTTCTCTTATTTGACTTTTAAAATACTTCTTGAACTCTTCCAAGACAGCTTTTTGTTCTTGAGTCCAGTTCATATTCCCCTTTGAGGTTTTGGATGTGGTTATATTGATGATGTTGTCCTCTTAATAAGAAAATATGATAATTGTTCATTTTAGCTTTTTGCTTATGGTATTTGCCTAATTCCTGGCTTTTAGAGTTGAGCTCTTCTGCTGCAGTGCAGTGGGCAGTGACCCAAGCTTCTTGTGCTAGGAACCTGGGACTAGTCACTGGCTTTGTGTGCTGGGGCCTGAGGTGCTGGCAGCTGGAGGCTGTGGGGGTTTGGCAGCTTAGCTGATGCTGAGCTGGGGTCAGCAACACTGGAACTCTTGTAGTGGGGGTGGGGAGTCTGGCCCCTGGAGGACACCTTGCACTTGAATGTTTGGCTGCTGGAGGATATGGAGCTATGCCTCTTGGAGTTGTGCTTCCTTAAGTTTTGCTGAAGCACCAGGAGACTTGGCTGCTGGAGAAGGCCAGCACATGTGGTAGTTTTCTGAGCTGGTGTCTACCGGTTACTCTGCTTGTGCTGAGGCACTCGGGGGTCCTGGTGTTGGCAATTGCATGTTCCACCACCCTGGAGCTAGGGATCTCCCCCTGGTTTGCTGAGGAGGAGTGTGCTGCTGGCTTGCTGGGACACCTCTTGTCCTGTACTGCTCCCTTTCCCCCAGAGCAAGAGGGGCCTTTCCTATTAATCTCCTGTGCCAGTAAGGCAAAATGGGCTTAGTTTAACGGTGCCCTTGAGGAGTTTGGCTTTTGTTTACGGTGAAAGCACTTTCACCTGTTAAATGCTAAGCCCCAGGCCCAAAGCCCTATCAGGTGTGAAACCTGTGTGGGTGTAG
>CM053625.1:280147247-280164191 GCA_028646595.1 Phalanger gymnotis | reverse complement strand
TGTTTTTGCTGCCTGGCCATGTTCCCAGCCAACTTACTTGACCCTTGAGTTTTTCAGCGGTGTATGACTGCTTGTAGAGTATAGAGTACTGTGTTCCAAGGGATATGCCAGCTCTGCCACAGCAGCACTCCTCCTTCCCCAAGAACCCCCAAGCAGGACTGGACTTAGATCTTCAGCAGGCTCTTCACTTCTGCCCTGATCTGCCACTTAATTCCTCCCACTAGGTGGGCCTGGGGCCAGAAGCAACTGCAGCTGTAGTTCTAAAGCTGCCCCACCTCTGCTGCCCCCAAGGTGGTGGCTGAACCACAAACTCTATCCCAGTCCCCAGCAGCTTCTCCCACTAACCTACTCTGTTGTCCTTGGTGTTTGTGGGTTGAGAAGTCTGGTAACTGGCATAGCTCACTGATTGAGGGCACTAGGGCATGCTCCGCCCGGCTCCTGGTCTGGTCAGTCTGTGCCGCCCATGCTGGGTTCTGCTCTGCTCCCCTCCACTCCGGGCTCCATGCGGGATAGACCTTACCCAGAGACCATCCAGGCTGTCCTGGGCTAGAGCCCTGCTTCCCTATGCTATTTCATGGGTTCTGCAGTTCTAGAATTTGTTCAGAGCCATTTTTTATAGGTTTTTGGAGGGACTTGGCAGGGAGCTCACGGTAGTCCCTGCTTTCCAGCTGCCATCTTGGCTCCGCCCCGCTGTTTTAAATCTTTATGTGGTATCCTCTTGTTAGAAGGTATACTCTGAAGAAAGGCATTACTAAAAAACCTAGGTAATAGAGTAAACTCGTAAGAATTCCAGAACTACACTGTTGGCAGGGTTTTTCAGGGGCCATCTAGTCCAAAACACACTTGAACCTCTCATCTCCCCTCCACCTCTGACAATATATGTGACAAGTGGGCTTCTAGCCTTTGATAATCTTCAATGAGTTCTACCTCCCAAGACATCCCATTACACTTCTGGTTAGTTCTGATAGCCTCCTAATGGTCTTCTTGACTCAAGTCTCTACAATCCAATTCATTTTCCAGAAAGTGACTTTCCTAATACGCAGGTCTGACCATGTCACGTATACTCCCTACTCCTGGCCACCTTACTCCATAAACTCCATGGATCAACTATAAATTCCCCTGCTTGTCATTTAAAGTTTTATATATCCTGGACCTCATATATATATTTCCTGCTTTTTTACATCTAACTCCCTTCCACACATTCTATAGTCCAGACATAGTGGCCTCTTTCCTATTCCTCACAAATGGCACTTAGTGGCTGTCTAGAATCTACTTCCACTTCTAAAAATCCCTGATTTCCTTCAAGACTCAAGTACAATCTTCTAGATGAGGCCTATCCTGGTTCCCTGAGCTGCTAGTCTCCCCCTCTTCCCCATCAGGTAACCCTGCATCTGTTTCAGATGTCGTGTGTGTGTGTGTGTGTGTGCGCGCACGTGTGCACATGCACTTATGAATGCACAGGTTATATCTGCCATTATATTATAAATTCTTGAAGGCAGATTTTCTTTTGTCTTTGCTTTGTCTCCCCAGTGCCTACTATAGTGCCTGGCATACAAGAGGCATTAATAAATGTCTGCCTTATTAACATTAATAAATTAAATTAATAAATGATCAACTGAATTATTAGAAAGTTTTTCTTTAATATCCTGACCAAATCTGCCTCTTGACCACTTTCACTCATTCCTCCAAGATATTCCTTGGGGGCTGAACAGAACTAGAAGGCTAATCATCTTCCATATGATGGCCTTTTAGACCCTGAAAGGTGGCTATCGTGTTCCCCCTGAGATTTATTTTTTTCTGGTAACCCCTCCACTGTTCCTTCAACTGACCTTCATATGGCATGAAAGTCCAATTCAGCCGTTCACCATTCCAACAGCCCTTCTCTGAACATCCCCTAGGTTAGCAGTATCTTTTCTAAAATGTGGTTAGAACAGAAAAGCAATATTCCAGATGTAGGCTGGCCAGGGCTTGATACAAAGGGGCCATCACCTTCTTCTGGGATGTGATGGCTTCTAATGGCAGTCCAAGATTGTACTCAGTGTCAAAAAAGGAAATAAAGTTTGTCTGACATGATGAAACCAGGTTGGATCTTTGTGATTGCTACAAACATCTCCATATTCACAGGACCCTTGGACCATAGATTGAGGACTAGAAGGAATCCTAGAAGTCATCTAGTGCAGCCCTCTCATCTTACAGATATGGGCTGAGACCCTGAGGCTGTAAATGTCTTGCCTAAGGTCACACAGTAGTAAGTGACTAAGCTCCTCTAGCTCCAAATCCAGGATACTTTCCACTGTATCACACTAACTTAGTCTTTAATAAACCTTCCTAGACTACTCTTTAATAATGCATCCTAGAATTTTGCCAGGAATTAAAGTCAAACTCACTAGTGTTCAGATCATAGACTATTTCCTTTTCGTTTTTTGAAACTAGGACATCTGCCCTTTCACAATCCTGTGATACTTCTCTGGTTCTCTAGGATCTTTCAAAAAAAAATCACTAACGGTGGTTAAGTATTCACACGTGTCAGTTCTTTTGGTACCTCTGGATGTAGCTCATTTAGATCAGGTGGGTGCCTTGAACCCAGCAAGGACATCTAAGCATTCTTACTTTTCATGGATATCAATTAGCCATATTGTTTTCCAGTAGAAAAAATAGAAGCAAAGTAGAAGCTGAGAAGATCCCTTACATTGTCATAAAGCATGCCACCATCCATCATGGATAACAATTCAATCCCTTCCTTCTCTTCCTAAATATAACTTTTTAAAAAACCTATTATTGTTAGCTTTCTTTGCTAGTTTTAGCTCTTTCAGGGTTTTAGTAGCCTTGACACTATTCTTACAAGACTGTGTCACACTTTTGTATACGTTTCCTATTCCTTGTGAGCATTTCCATCTTCCCTGTCTTTTAAAAACTTGTATTTAATTAGCTTGCCTTTTTTCTCCTCATTGAAATTATTGGAATTTTTAAAAAGTAATAATTAGCTGCTCTGTTTTTGGCAGGGAGAGAAAAGTCCAACAGGTGTCTAAATAATTGATATCACTACCTTATTATGTGCCAAATGTGTGATCTGCTTCAAAACTCATCATTTGTGTCCTCTCTGTCCTGTTACTTTTTACTATCTTCTGATGACCATGGATTCTTTTTCTGCCTTTGTTGATATTCACCTACATTATCTCCATCATGCTTCCCCTCTCTGATTCCTATACTGTTATTTCACCACAACCACGCCACTCTTAAAAAAGAACATACTTTTTATTTTAATAAGGTATATTCTTGTAGAATCGCATTCTGGTCATATGCTTCATTCTACCACGTTTTAGCAATATCTATGAAGTCAAATTTCATCCCATGTGTTACAATCTCTAATTCATTTTACTTATTATCCATATTTTTGTACATCTGAGTATAGCTACCTGAAGCCAGTTTTAAGACTGGCTCCATTTTTTTATTTTTGCCTACAAACTTCTACATATCTTTACTTCTGTTCTTCTTCCTATGTTGAACAGATATCTTCTATGCTACGTAGGAGTCTGGAGAGATGCAGGCTCTTTTTTTCCTCTCCTTTTTTTGGTTAAAGTCCTTCTCACTGAGAATACAGACTCTAGGAAAATATATTCTTATTAGCATGACAATATGTACTCTATCTCTGACCAGTATCCTGTCATTCCTGTATTTTAAGCCACAGCCTAGAAATTAAAATCCAATCTCACTTTCAATTACCAGCTTCTTAACCATTTTGAATTCCCAGAGAAGCTTGTGTGGGCAAAAGTGAGGTAGGTGCTCTGCTAAAACAAATTAACTCAGACTCAAGAGGAGATCGCCTAGGAATGACTTAGTACTTTATTTTCATTTGTATAGAATCATAGGATCAGAGACTTAGAGCTGGAAGGGAACTGGGGGGCTACAAAGTCTAACTATCCTTATTTTACAGATGAGGAAATATGGGCAAAGAAACGTTCAATGATTTGCCCAGGGCACATGTCTCTATTCATTTGAAGCAGAACTTGAACCCAGTTCCCTCATCCACCAGTATCAGGCCTCCAAGTCAGCTGGCTTCCTGCCCCAGGGTTCCTAGCACTCATCTGTCTGGAGAAATGGCAAGGTGCGGGGCATGGGCTCCTCACTACACAAGACTCTCCAGTTCCGCAGATGCCACTACTCCTATACGCACAGGGAGATTCCGATTTAGAATTACACAGAGCATAGCACAAAGGGCTTCCCAGCCAAACACCCACATGTCTAAATCTGAGGTTCCTCTCATTCAGAGGATTGTTAAGGCAGCGACACATTAATAATAGAAAACTAACCCATCTCAGCAAAGTCTAAACTAGGTCTTATTAGTGGGTGAATAATCAAAGCTGAGGGATACCAAGTGATAGGGAGAGCTGACATCAAGGCTCAAGAAGTGACGATGGAATGAAGACTTGGTCCCCACAAGCCTATTATCTCTGTTACAACTCTGCCAATACCTCCTGCTGCAATCCTCAAAAGGCCAGAAAGATTATGAGGCTGTGTTTTCATAGGCTATGTTGGTATAACAAATCAAGACCAAGTGACCTTTTACCCTTTGGGTCCATAGGAGTTATCATCTGTGGAACCTGAGCTTGCCTCAAGACACCTACTAGAAAGAAGGAAAGAGGGAAGGAGGGAAAGAGGGAAGGAGGGAAGGAAGGAAGGAGGGGAGGAGGGAAGGAGAGGAGAAGGGAAGGAGGGAGGGAAGGAAGGAAGGAAAGGAAGAAGGGAGGAAGGAAGGAAGGAAGGGAGGAAGGGAGGGAAGGAAGGAGGGAAGGAAGGAGGGAAGGGAGGGAAGGAAGGGAGGGAGAGAGGGAGGGAGAGAGGAGGGAAGGAAGGAAGAAGGGAAAGAGAGAGGAAGAAAGGGAGAGAGAGGGCAGGTTGATTTATTAAGAGCCTGCTATGTGTCATGCACTATGCTGAGCACTTTGCAAATATTACCTTATTTGATCCTCATAACAACCTGAAATGTAGGTACTATTATTAACCTCATTTTAGAGTTGAGGAAACTGAGGCAAATGGAGATTTTTTTTTCTTTTAAGTGCTTTGCCCAGGGTCAAACAGCTAGTAAGTGTCTGAGGCCCAATTTGAACTCAAATCATTCTGATTCCAGGTCAGGGGCTCTATCCATTCCAGTACCTAACTGCTTACTCCCAGGTAAACTAACCCTTCTGCTGACATTGTCCCTAGAGCTGGTTATTCTCAGGACTTCCCTTCTACCTCACTAGATAAATGGGGGGGAGGTTTGGAGGGGGCGGGAGAAGCAACCAAAAAAATTAAAAACAAAATAAAAGCAATCAAAAAGAGCAACAGATTGGATATCCAAAGTCATGGGTTCAAATTTTTGTTCTGCATTTAATTCTCCATGTGACCTTAGAGAAATCATATCACTGAAGACTGAAAAGGCAGACGGAACCCAACACCTTAACCAAGGCTCTGGGAGAGAGCTAGAAAAGTGCTAACAAAGAAAGAAGACAATCACAGCTGTCTAAAATAAAATCTATTTATATAAAGGGAGGGAGGTAGTGCGCTTATGAAGATCAAGGAAGAGTATATGCTATTGTTTCAAAGTCTTTGGCTCTTGTGAGAAAGTTTAAAAAACAATGTTTTCTTTTATTGCTTGGTGTGTCCCGTTGAGGAGTATAAATAGACACTGAACATACAAACACACAAATATGTGTGCACACTTCAACAATAAGTGCATTTTGTCCTTGGAAAAGGAAACAGCGCTCGGCATTATTATTTATACTGCAATCTATTGGCTAAAGCTTGAGTCTGCATTGAAATCGTTCAAAGCTGTTGTAACAGTTTCCAAAGAACCCTTCAATTTGCCAGAAAATACAGAATCTACAAAAGATGACTGATATAAAGACTAAATAAAAATGACTAATTGAATGAATAGTTACTGATGGTTTTCAGATGCAAATTTTGGCACTTCACCTTCATTTTAATTAATTCCATTAAATTGGTGTTCATAGGTCAGAGGAATTTATGACTACACACCAAAAATGTTGTTTATAAAACCATTTACTAGGAATAGCCTAAAGATATTTTGAAACATATTTTTCCACTTGTCCAGTTCAAATTGTTACAATTTCACTGTAAATTAAACTTTCTTCTTATCAGAAAAAGAGAAAAGTAGCAAAGAAAACTGAAATGAGATCTAAGGTATAGTTACAGTGTGACAGTATAGGAGGCATATTTATAACAATAAGGAGCATATGGAAGGACCTAGCACTTAGTGCCTGACACATAGTAGGTGCCTGATAAATCCTTGTTGACTTGGCTTCATCAGTATAAAACTGGTCCAGGGTGAGACTGCAAATCCATCCTTTTATGTGTTATAGTTACATTTGTGTCTTATCCACCCACTCACCCCCATTAGACTCTATGTTTCATTAGGGCAGAGTCCATTAATTACCTAAACTTTTCATCTCCCTCAGAGCCCAGTGATCTCTGCAATCAACCAACAAATCCCTACTAGGTGCCAGAAACTCGGCTGGACTTGGGGATGTGTGGTAGGAAGTGAACTAGTCCCTGTCAGTAGGGAGCTTACATTCTATCCAGTGAGACCACGTGAGCATAGTCTGTAGCCTTACATACAAAACACAAAGCAGTTGTTTGGGGAGGAAGGCACCAGTGGCCACAGAGATCAGCAAAAGCTTAAAACAGAAGGTGGAGCCTGAGCAGAGTCTTGAAGGAAACCAGGGTTTCTAAGAGGTGAAAGTAGGAAGAAATGGGCATTTAATAAATGTTTCTTGAATTGGATTTTTCCTTATAAAACTTGTAAAATAGATTTTAACTCTTGAGAAAGCCTGCTATAAACACTTTGTCCAAAGGTATCGAGCAATGCAGAAGCAGGTCACCAAATCCACACATTATCAAATGAGATAACATATGGAAAGCACTTTACCAACAAATCTTAAAGCACTAGATGAAAGCTATCTATTATCAGTTATATTATAAATACACAAAAACTACAAGTCTCCTAACCACCAATCGATGAACCCGTATTGAGCATGGGAGGTAATAGAAAGAAGTATAAGAAATACCTTAAGAGGTTGTAATCTAGCTAAGGATTCAAGGAATACTATCTACAGTGTAGGATAAGGTAAAGACAAAACAGTAAGTATTCCGGATGTCCCAAAAAAGAAGAGAATGATGCAGGCAGTTAATCAGGGAAGGCTTCATGGAAGAGGTAGGATTTGAGATGCATTTTAAAAGACATACGGGATTCAGATAAACGAAAGGTGGGGAAGGGCATTGTAGATGAGTAGCGCAGTCTAGCTGGAGTGAAGGGATACTGCTAACAATAGAGGTAGTTTTTGAACCTCTTTAAACGATTCAGGATTTCATTTGCATGAGTAGTCTCTCCACCAGTTCGGACGGCAACCATTTTAAGGCTTTGTGAGTTGCTATGGTTAAAACAATTCATCCTTTATTTGGTAGCTGGCCTTCTGGTAAAGAGGTAGACTGGTCTTCGGATAAGAGTCCATTGCTTGGAAGCCTATGCTCAAAGCTCTTCCAGTTTGAAAGAATCTGCTGGAGCTCACACTCCGCAGGCACCACCTTTAAGGATGGAGGGTCCCTTCCATCTACCAATGAGACGTCTGAGTAGTGCTTTGGTAGAAGCACATTTGGTAGAATATAACAGCTCACACATAACAGCAGCCTAAAAGGACCTGAGAGCTCACGAAACACTTCCCTCTAAAATAAAGTACAACCACCTCATGAGACAGAAAGAGGAAGTATCATTAAGCCCCATATGAGAGATGCAGAAACAGAATCAAAGACATAAAGTGATTTGTACAAAGGCAAACACAGTGAGTTAATGGCAGAGTGGTGACTTTTAGGTATCACAATGGCTTTTCCTCATGACCTGGAGGGGCTGAGGATATAAGTATTGCTAGTACTATTTTATAGATTGGGAAACTGAGGGCAACTAGGTGGCACAGTGGATAGAGTGCCAGGCCTGGAGTCAGGAAGACTCATTCCTGAGTTTAAATTGGACCTCAGACACTTACTAGATGTGTAAGCCTAGTCAAGTCACTTAACCCTGTTTGCCTCAGTTTCCTCATCTATAAAATGATCTGGAGAGGGAAACGGCAAACCACTCTAGCATCTTTGCCAAGAAAACCTCAAATGGAGTCACAAAGGGTCAGACAAAATTGAGCAAAAAAACTGAGTCTGAAAAAAGTTTAAGTGACCTGCCTAGCTACTATCATAAGCATAGTACGTGGCAGAAGCAAGATTCAACCACAGACCCTCTAACACTAAGCCCAGTCTGCCATGACATGCTGCCTTCGGACTAGACCTCGGAAGAAAATGAATGCCAAGATAAGAAAGGTGGACTTTGTCCTGTGGTCACTCAGGAAAGTGCTGGGGGTTGTTGGAAAGGGGGTAACACTATGAAAGTAGCCTTTGAGTAACTCCAAAGAAGTTCTGTCTTAAACCCTTTCCTATAGGACAATATTGGTCTCATGACAGACTAAAAGGCTAAATTTGCTTCCTGTCTACCTGCCAAAGGCATATTTTCATATTTAAATATCACCAATAAAATCCCATCATTGAAGCTAAGCTGTAGAATGCACAGTGAACCGTATCTACCTGGCGAAAGAGGCTGGATGATTGAAAGGCCCATTTTAAGCATCACTGAAAGAATGATTATTGAAAGCCTGACACTGGTCTCCAAAAGTGCCTGCCCCCCACTTGCTTCCCCTCACTCTTCTCCATGCAACCTGACTGGAGTCTTTATTTTACACTTAACCATTATATATTTCCTTATGTACCTGGCAAGGAGAGCTGTTAGTCATCAATCTACATAGTTTGGGTTAATAGAATCTTTGTTCAGAAAATTAAATTATGTTTTTTAAGCCTTCATTGGCCTGAGGATGAAAATATTAAGTAAGGAGGGAGGGGGTGTATCTGATTTTCTCTCTACTAATTTGATCGCCCAGCAGTCACTACCCAACTTCTATATTTTTTTTTTCCTGATCAACTGCCTCTCATCATTTGAAGGTATCATTTCATTCCTGTTTTCTGCTGTAGCTCCAGACACTAGTCACAGTGTGTGGCTCCCTCCTACTTTCTGGGCAGTTGGTTTGTCCTCCCTTTGAATGCTTTCTGGTTGACTACCCTGCTCTAGTCTCAATAAAGCTTCTACGATCAAAGGGCCTGAAATGCTGAAGTGTTACTTTTGCAGTTTTGTGTCCCATTGAGGCGACGCCTTACCAGCCCATCATGGAAAAAGTTACTAACCCTTGTTTTCAGGGGCTCCAAAGAGCTACAGTGTCTTCAGCAGCTTCTCCCTCCTAAAAGTTAAAAGGAGAAGCAGCCCTTGAAAAGTTTAAAGCCAAGATTTAACCTACCTAAAAGTTTACCAAACAATTTACTCTTGCAAACCAGACGAGGCATGCGGCTTTACCAGTGGTTGAGACAAAAATGTGTTTTGGCTGCGTTTGCCACTTTCTGGTTACAATACGTGTGCCAGCATTTGGAAACTATAAACAGCAGCAACAACTACTGAATAACTCCAGTTAAACATGCTGGATTATGAAAGGGAGGAAATCTTGGTTAGCATGATATTCTGGACCTCAGAACCCCAGCTGAACAGAATCTCCTTGGAAAAGGTCAGTCTTACACCAGCATTGCAAGGCAGGTAATGAATGCCAGATTAAAAAGTGGCAAGGACCAGCACCCCAAATCACACAGATCATTTCCCAGAGGATGATACACAGAGTTCTGTCTGTCAACAACTTTGGACAATCCTTAATGTGCCTAAACATCCCCAGGGTCCTGGGCCTTCAGAAACACCCACAAGCCATCAATCACAGCTCTACCAGCAATGTTGTTAAAGTGGTGATAACATGACTCATTATTACAAGGGAGAAAAAAGCCTTTAAAATTCCAAACGTGAAGAAAGCAAGACAACTTTTCTGATATGTTCAAACACTCAAGGTTCCTGTAGAAAAGTAAATAAAATTTGGCAAAATTAATGGGAGGCCATTTAAATCAAAGGATAAAAGAAAATGAATTTTACCATTAGTCTCTTTTTTTTTAAACTAAAAGGACTTGGTATGATTGTCATTTTTTTTTATCTTCCTCCTATTTTCTTAAGTTTCTGACAGTTGATTTTTTCAGTTTCCTGTAGTACACACACAAACACACACACACACACACACACACACACACACACACAGAACTTTCTTAAATTCTGCCTCAAACATTAAAAGATATTTCCAGTTCTAAATGTAAAGATAACTGTTTCCACACAGAGAGTGGATTATTTGGATAGGAACATATGGCAAACATTTTCTAGGAAGGGAGTAAATGATAAATAGGGTCAAAGGCAATAGTCAACTAAGAAGAGCTGTGACATCTCAGCAATTTACAAATTTAAAGGAAAGCAAAAGTTTTCAGGACAAGGAGATGTAGACACCACCTCCATTCACTTGAAGCTGAAGTTTGACTTCTCTGGGAGTGAACGCCACATCTGTTCCTCTTGTCATAACAGCAATGAGGTTGTTTTAAAGAAAATAGTCATTCTTTAAGCTGTTGGGTGAATAATTACATGATTTCTCTTGAGCCTTGGTTTCCTTAAGACATGTTTATCCTGCACATCTGCTCTTCCCATACCTGATTACACAAAGGTATCATAAATAGCCGACCAACAGGTATAAAAAGATTGGTAAGCAGAACGGATCAAAGCAAACAACCCATGGAGTCCTTTGGAAATCTTGGCTGGCAGCTCTTGTAAATAAAAGTGACTCTAAAGCAGAAAGCATTCAAGTCTCGTATTTATATAGGGCGTGATTGACAGTTCAGTTATTAACTTCATAAAAACACAGGCAACGTTAACTAGCAAGAATGTTTGTCCTAGCAGTTCTATCTGAAGGAAAATGAAAACCAAGATAGAATGGCTTGCTAGCTGTTTCTTTTAAGTATTTATTTTAGAACTATGCAGTATAAAAGAATGTTTTTTCAAGTCAGTGAACTTAAGCTATTTTGCTTACTGTTCTGGAATTTAAGTGTGTTGTTATAATTCATTAGAAAACAAATGTTACATTTACTAAAGATAAATTCCACCGGTGCACAGTGATCTTTCCAATCCCTCTCAAAAAAAAAAGCCTTTTCTGTAATTATTAAAACAAAATTAAATCTACATTTGAATTTTCTTCTAGTAACTAAGTTATAGCAAATCAAAAGGCAGAAAGTTTGCTTCCAGGGCTCGCAAAGGACAGGCGAGCTCCTCAAATGAGTTAGTCCTAAGTCTTCAAATGCCAAAGTAAGATAAGAATAGACCTGTCTACATTTTACTGTTTTTATTTCAGGGACTTTTATTACAGGCTAAATTCTACCATTTATGATCGTTTGCAACAAAAATCACATTGCAGCTGATTACTTTTTCTAATAAAAAAGTCTAACACTCCCCACTTTTTTTTTCCAAAGGAAAAAGGAAAGGTCAGCTATGCGGTCACAATGTCTTGAGGGAGTACTAAAATTCGCTTTTGCATGTAACAGTTTTTATCCTTGAAAGCTAATACAGTCAGCTCCCCTGGAGCCAGGGGTAAAGTAACCAAAATGTCAGCCTCTGTTTCTCTAAGCTCTGAGAGCAACTTCTAGTGACTATAGGGAAAAAAACATCCCCCCCTCGCCAAAAAATAGTTTAAAATTCTGAATTTTTTCAATCCATACTCTCACTGGTTTATAAAACTAGTGAAAAGAGAGGAAGAAAAGAGAGAAAAATGGCTTCTCTTTCTGGGTCAATCATTTCATGCAGTTAAAATTCAGATCATGCAAGGTTAGCATTTCCCAGTATAATAAGTGCTTATGAAGTAGGATATGTGTTTATATGTGTATTTGTTTCTGTGTGTGTGTGTTTGATATCCCCAGGCCTGCATATTTTTCCATGTAAACATAATCCTATTAAATGCCAACAGAATTAAAAGAGCTATTTGTTATCAGCATGTCTCACTTCTAGCTGTTTGTCATCATATGAGCTGAAAATCAAATACAAAGGCTACACAAAAATCCTCAGCACATCCACCCTTGCTTGTCTGTCCTTGTGGTGGCCCCCACCCCGCTTCTACCATTTAATAGGGAGTCTTACTTACAACCAAGCAGGGTCTTTTAAGAAAACCAGGTTCTTAGGAAATAAACACTGTCTTAAAATATGCCCCCTTCACCAGGCTCAACATCCACCATGTTTTTAAACCAGAATATTAGTTTTGACAGAACTCTACTTGGCCCTGGGGTTTCTGGTGCATTTCTAGCCAATAAGGTACATTTTGCCAGGAATATGCAACTTTTGCCATGGTAAGAATGAAAAAAAAAAAGGGTAACAGTATTGGTACTGGCTAAAACTTCCAAATTAGAAGATAAAGGGCAAACTGAACGGAGGCAGCTCCACCATAATTATCTTATAACCATGTCTCATTTTAACTTAAACTTCCTTACCATGGATCCAACCTGGATTCTGCTGCTTCAAAAACCTTCCCTTCCCTATATGAAGTCGTGGTAGGCTGCCCCCCCCTCCAAACTATGGCTTCTAATTAAAGAACTATGTAACCAAGTGGAAAAGTAGTTTAGCTAATCCTACCCAGAGTATAAATCTCCAAAGCGATTTCTTAATAATATTTTACCAAGAAGATGAAAATCCACTGGACTTATTCAATGCGGTGGAACAATTCCTTTCACTGTTTCTCCAGTTACACTTAATGACCCAACACTCAGAAAGCTAACAGCTTCAGACAGCTTTGATTCCCCCCACGGAGCTCAAGAGGATTCTACAACACGCATCACTAGACTGAACAGGGAGAGAGAAAGGACAGGGACGTATGTGGGAGGGGTGTCCTTCCACATAGCACCCATTTTCAAGTAGATAACTTAAGCGCTTTAAAAAAAAATTACATTCTTATTTGAGTCCCACAACAGTGTAACTAGGTAGATGTGCCAGATATTGGTGGTCCCATTTTAGAGAGGAAGAGAATAAGCACTTATATGGCACCTACTATGTGCCAGACATTGTACTAAGTGCTTTTTACAAATATCTTCTCCTTTGATTCTCACAGCAGCTCTTCAAGGTGGGGACTATTAGCATCCTCATCTGATAGTTGAGAAAACTGAGGCAAACAGAGATGAAGTGACCGGCCCTAGTAGGATTTGAACTTTGGTCTCCCTGATTCCAGGACCAGCACTCTATCCACTGCCCTACAAGGAAAAAGAAGAAGAGGAGGAAGCTAAGTGCCTAGGAAGGCTACATTGGTGGGGTCTGCTGAGCTCCAGGTTCCCCATTCTATCTGCAATATCTTACTGCTACCCTCTGCAAGTTGGTTCCTTTCAACATTGGTCTATAGGGCTAAGGCTGAAACGGTTACGATCCCATAAACATGCCTTGACCAAGGTCCATACAGAGGAACAAGCAAAGCTGAATCAGAGAAGGCTGTCGAGTGCTGGGTCCTCTCCTGCTTCTGTATCCTTTTAATGGCATGGCCATGACATGTAAACACGGGGAGAAGGACTCCTCTCTTCCCTCCTTTCTTCCTCATCACCACACATCCCTGAGCAGCACTCCTCAATCTCATTCTCTACCTTGTAAACATGAACACTCATTTCTTTAAAAATAAAACATATTATTGATATTTTTGTTTTTAAATTTCCTGCATTTCCCGATAGATCCCTCCCTTCTCTCTCTCTCTCTCTCTCTCTCTCTCTCTCTCTCTCTCTCTCTCTCTCTCTCTCTCTCTCTCTCTTTCTCTCTCAGAGGGCTTGCAATAAAGATGAAAAAATGGAAGAAAGAACAGTTCAGCAAAACTAACCCAAATATCAAAAGAAGCATAAAAATGGATGCAGTGAGAAAACTCATTTCTCGGACAAAATATCTATTGATTATCTTTTTTAAAAACATAGACTCTTCTATCTTTCAAAAAAAAAAAATCAAAGTGATTAGTAAAGTGCCAAGGCTGAGACCAAATCTCAGATCTTTGGGTGAATCTAGACTTTTGGGTGAATCCAGACTTTGACTTGATTCAAATTTCTGAAGGCTTGGACATAGCGTGTGTCAATGAAAATATCCGCTCTCCTCTCCTTCTCCAGCATCTACCCTTTCCAATGCTCAGCCAAAGATTTAGACATTTGTTTAAATCACATGCAGTTTTGTTGGGCAAACAGGGTTTTCTCAAATGCCTTGGACTAAGCAAAAGAATAAACAATTTTACCCCATACATTTTGGGAAATAAAACATCAGAAAATGTTTGGCAAAACTCTTGATGCTCTAATAAAATGCATACCTAAAACTGTGCCATAATGGCCAATTAAAATGGATGATATTTGCCCAAGTAAATGGGCAATAAACATTTTATGATGGATTGTAAGTACAGTCTTTGTTTTTATCCCATTTAAAAATACCTGATAATTTGCATTTTTTTTCAATTTGCAGAAGATTCCTACTTTAGGTGACCAGAACAAGTCAAACTTGAATACATTTTCAGAACTTCACTATTATCATGAAAACAGGAAAATCACTGAGAATACAAAAAAACAAAGTCTGAGCAAGTTCTAAAAAGTTTCCATCTACCCACCATCAGCATTATTGAGCAGCCTATCTACACTCCACTGTCACTAATGGCATCTTACATAACGTAGGCAGGACTCCCAGCCTATAACTATGAACAGCTCACTAGATAAATTTCAATAAGCCTCGACATCAAACAGACTGGAAGGAATCAAAAGACCGCTGAGCTAAGCCAGACCAGGCTGATATTTGGGTTTATTGGTTAAGTGTTATTTATGCTTGGAACAGCATAAAGTTTAATTGGGAGACGAGGTATATGTCAAGAATGCCTCACTTGAGTAGGAATTCTAATCACAGCATCTGCCACCAGTTAAAAATCTACAGAGATCTTTATCAGGGGAGCCATTTACATTTTTTGTTTAATTTCGAATAAATGAAAATAACCCAATCACACAGTGACTAAATATGAATCACTCTTTCATGTTTTAGTCTCTGGATGTTTTTTGAATCTGCTTTGGAAGGTCAGGTGTAAACCAGAGAAGTAACATTAATAATAATCCAAGTCACGGGGAAAATTTAGTTAAAAGAGAAAAAGACTTTTGGTGTCATTTAAGGCTTTTTGTGGTATCAACTGTGGGTTTCTCACAAATGCTAGCAAACATAGCACTATGGAAAAGGAAAATCTGGTGGCATTATTTCGATACTAATCCTACTTTCGGATGAATAACTAACTCCAACTGGCTAAGCAGACAGCAGCAGAGCAACATGTAACTTTGGAGCCCCCAAAGCCAGTCACTGGTCCTCTAAAGTATAGGACTGAATATGAGGTCCTTGTTATCTCGTCTATTTTGCTGAAGGTTTGCTGTTGTTATTGAGTTGTTTCAGTCCTGTCTGACTCTTCAAGACCCCATTTGGGGTTTTCGTGGCAAAGATACTGGAGTGATTTGCCATTTCCTTCTCTAAGGAATTTCTCTAATCTCTAATTTCCTTCTTTACAGAAGAGGAAACTGAGGCAAACAGGGTTAAGTGACTTGCCCAGGGTCACACAGCTAGGAACTGTCAGAGGCTGGATTTGAACTCAGGAGGATAAGTCTTTCACTTTCTGCCCAGCGCTCTGTGCACTATGGTGCCACCTAGCTGCCCTAAGGAATGTTTATAGGACAGTAATTCAAATAGGATGGAGGGTGGAGATGAGGGAGAGATGTCTATACGTAGCAGACACTTGACAAAGAACTTGACAAGATTATATAAGCAGGTTGACTCTAAACTGTGAAGAGCCTTGCAAACAAGAAAAGGTAGATGAGCCCAAAATTACATGCAATTGAGGATTTGGGACTTGGGAACAACACAAGAGAAGATGAATTTGGCCACAAGGTACAGGCTGGGGATGGAAGGCACAGAAGCTGAGTGGGAAGCCATGGCAGTTATCAACTTGCTACCAGTTGGTCTCTTGGGTCCAGATCGTTTTGCTCTCTCAGAGTCTTAAGCTGGACTACTAGCTATGCCCTCAGCTCCATCTATCACCTCCATGAATTCACTTACAATGAATGCACTCTCTCCAAAGACTCTGACTTCTTCAAATACCACACCCTCAATGAAACCTCCCCAGGCACTGCGTGTTCCCTTAGTTTACACGGTATTATGCTTGTTTGGGCACATTGATCAATCAACAAGCATTTACTGTACACCTACTATGTGCCATGGCACATGTACTATCATACACCATTTCCCTTCCCACCCCCCAAGAATGTAAATAACTGTTATGACACCATCATCAGCCTCTCTGGCTAGAATGGTGGGGTTTTCCTTTAAACAAAAACCCACCAAAAATGGAAGCCAAAATGTTGGTGAACA
This sequence comes from Phalanger gymnotis, assembly GCA_028646595.1. Taxonomy (NCBI): domain Eukaryota; kingdom Metazoa; phylum Chordata; class Mammalia; order Diprotodontia; family Phalangeridae; genus Phalanger; species Phalanger gymnotis. The sequence continues at coordinate 280,147,810 of CM053625.1, read as the reverse complement.
TATCTCCCTACATCATTGGCTATATAAATGTGGGTTATACTTTTAATGGTATTCTGGAAGGTTATATGTTTCCTTACATGGACTTCTCCTCAACAGGTACCTCCTTCAAGGCTGGTCTCCCTACCGTCCTTTGCATCATCCAACACAAACAACTTCTACGTCTTTGCTTAGGGTTTCCTCCAACCTGGAACACCCAAATCCTGTCCAACTATCTAAAGCTTTCCTAACCTTCACAGTCCAGTCCAAGTGCCACAGAATCATCACTAACCACTCCAGAAGCATTCTCCCCATTCTTTCCCTGGACTCCGACCTCCACTGTCCAGCATATCACCTGACTGTTAGCTAATTCTTTCACAGCTGTAAGGTTTTGTCTCCCTGGCTAGAGGCACAAAACATTTCTACAGTGCTTTAGAATTCACAAACTGCGGGGCGGAGCCAAGATGGCGACTGGAAAGCAGTAACCGGCGTGAGCTCCCCTCCAAGTCCCTCCAAAAACCTATGAAAAAATGGCTCTGAACCAATTCTAGAACTACAGAACCCACAAAGGGGCAGAGGGAAGCAGG
>CM053625.1:280060788-280146747 GCA_028646595.1 Phalanger gymnotis | reverse complement strand
AATTAAAAAAAAAAAAAAAAAAAAAAAAAGAATTCACAAACTGCTTTCCTCATAACTACACGAGATAGGTGGTGCAAATGTTACTATCCTCCTTTTACAGGTTAGGACAGTGAGGCCATTTCCTTCCATTCCCTTTCCTTCCTTTCTTCCTTTGTCCCTTCTTCCCTTCCTTCCCTCCTTCCTTCCTTGAGATGAAGTAACTAAATGGCAACCACAAGATTCGAACACTGGTCCCCTAACTTTAAATATAGTATTTTTTTCCACTATACAACAGTCTGTCCAGACTTCGGATAGAGAAGCTACAAGGCATAGTGGATAGAGTGCTGGGCCAGCAGTTAGAAAGACCTGAAGTCAAACAGTGGGAGCTTAATAAATCCTTCCGTTCCATTCCCTTTTCTTTTTTTCTCTCTCCCTCCTTTTGTTCCTTCTCTCTTTCCTTCCTTCCTTCTCTCCTTTTCCTTCTTTCCTCTAGTATTGCCCATAGTAGTCCTGGGAATATAAATGGTACAAATCTGTGTTACCTATTTGTCATTCTGAGAGTGTATCTTTTTTAAAAAAGGGCAAATAAAGTCAACAAGGCTGATTCTTTCTGTCACTTGGGGGAAAATATAAGAAACTAAGATGTTTGAAAGTTTCAGGTTGTTTTTTTTTTCCACTCCTACGTAGAAGGGATTTCTAGAGAACGAAATTTCAAAGGAAATCCATGAGTGCCATGAAATTCAATTAACACTAGAAGGACAAATAAAAGCCCCTGTTTCTAAGAGAACATAAAATAATGACATATTTAAAGAGAAAAAAAATGTATATACAGGAAACTCTCAACTTGCAAACAGGCTGGATTCTAAAAGTTTGTTTGCAAATTGATTGTATAACATTCAGAATGTTTTTCCCTTTGGAAACAATGTTTTAAATAAGTTTCCTTGGTAATCCACTAAATTTATGTAGTAATTAAGGTAGCTGAAATGTGTATCTGTAATGAAAAGCCGTGGGAAAAAGTGCATTGCAACAATACTAGTAATTAGATAAAATCACAAATAACATTGAATATCAAATTTTTTTTTAATTAATCTTGAATATTGGTGTTTAAGGGAAAGCAGATTTAGAAGGAAACCTGGATCAGAGGACTTTCGTCCTCACTCTGGGCACTTCAGAGATCAGCTGTTCTAAAGATTAAATCTAGTTTCACTTTCAGACTTAGGGGTTTCCTTTTCCTTCATACAGATGCAGCATTAATATTACTTTTATGTCACTGAATCATGTTTAAAGTAATGAGAGACATCTGTGGAGAAATGAAGGGAGGGCGAGACTTGGAGTCTTAAGACACGGGATCACCTCTTTCAGATACCTGAAAGCTGCTCCTGACTCAGACAGGTTGTCGTTCAGTCATTTCAGTTGTGTCCGACTCTGTAACCCCATTTGTGGTTTTCTTAGCAAAGACACTGGAGTGGTTGGCCATTTTCTTCTCCAGCTCATCTTACAGATGAGGAAACTGAGGCAAACTCATTTTACAGATGAAGAAACTGAGGCGAACGGGGTTAAGTGACTTGCCCAGGGTCACACAGCTAGTAAAAGTGTCTGGGGCCAAATTCAAACCCAGGTCTTCCTGACTCCAGACCTGGCACTCTATCCACTGCACCACCCAACTGCCTAGCTGCAGGCAAGTTACTTAGTCTCAGCTTCTTTTTCTGTAAGTGAATTAGTGCACCTTCCAGCCTTACAAAAACAGAACTGATATGGTTAATGTCTCTAGGTGTTTTACATAGACATTTTTTAAACCAGAGATGTCAAACTCAAATAGAAATGGATCCCTGGGCAGCATATTGAATTTAAAACCTGCAAATTAACATGATCTACATTGCATTGTATTTTTATTTATTTTTTAAACATTTCTCAATTACCTTTTAAACTGGTTCACCCACCAGGCCCTCTTGGGAGTTTTGCTGAAGTGAATTTGATACCTCTGTTTTAAACTGACCAAGGATAAACTTTTAACCAGACATATTTCTTGTTCCATTTGACACCTCAAACCATATGTAGCCATTAAAAAGAATGTTCAAAACTTTCTTTTTTAGATGACAACTCCATGGTAAAGGAGGAGCATAAAATTGACAGTGAGTGTCCAGCTGATCTTCAAGTCGGCTTCTTGTTACTTAAGAGACTTTGGACATGTCTCTTAACCTCTCTGGGCCTCAAAACTTAACTATCTATAAGGTAAGGGGGTTGAGCTGGGTCATCTTTAAGGTGCCTTCCAGCTTTAAAAATCCTATGATTCTTATGATTCCATGAAACCCACACAAAGCCCCATATACTTCATATAGCCTTATGATTTCTAAGCTATTCAAAGGTCTTCAGTGAAATAGATTTTTCAAAAAATCTCACATTCTTATTAAAAGAAAATAGCATGTGTTGGTTTTTTTTTTCTTTTTAGGAAACTTTTGTTTTATTGAAAACCCATTTCTCCCACTGTAAAGCTTTTAAGATTGTTTCAAAAGTTCTGTTATCAATCTGAATCCCTATTTAAATTTTAACATCCTTAGATATTAATAATGTACCTGCTCTTTTAGATTCAGAGCAATAGTATAGTACAATGTACGTAGGCCTTGCAGTATAGAAGAAAGAGGGCTGGATTTAAAATAAGGAGTTCTGGATTTGAATTCTGCAAATGATACTCATTAACATGGACTGAATCATTTAAACTTACTAAATCTCAGCTTCTTTCTCTGTAAAATACAGATACTGACATCCTACTTTATAGGATTATTGTGAGGAAAGTGCTTATGAAGCTTAAAGCATGATAGAGTTGTGAATGATAATAATTACTATCATTACTGTTAATTTACTAGCAGAAGACAAAACATAAAGGTTTTGAACAAGGGTTCCCAACAAGCAGAGCGGGTCGCTATCGGAGCCTTAGCTGCTGCGTGTCTAAGAAGGATGCTGCAGTCACGCTACTCTTCTCATACAAATACAAGCTACAATGAGGTTGCCCTGAGTACATTTGCTTCCCTTCCTATACAGGCCTTCTTCTCTCTGTCACAGTCACCCTCCTGGTGCAGGTTCTCATCACCTCGTCTTTCCCTATTAAAGGAAGCTTCCTACGTCACTCGCTTATTCCATAACCATCAGTGGTTCCCTCACCCTTCCAGGATCAAACATAACATCTGTTTGGCTTTTAAAGTCCTTTGTGACCTGGCCCTGGCCTACTTTCCCAGTCTTCTCAATCCTTACTCCCCTCCATGACACCAGCCTCCTGGCTGTTTCTCCCACAAGACACTCCATTTCCCAACTTATTCCTCACTGCTCTCCCTCCCATTCCCCATAAGTAGAATTCTCTCTTCCTTTGTCCCACTGCCTGGCTTTCCTGGCTTCCTTTAAGTCTCAGCTAAAAAGGCAAGAAGTCCTTCCTGGTCAATAGTTATTAGACGCTAAACATTTACTAAATGCCTATTATGTGCCAGACACCATGCTAAGCACTAGGGATACAAATAGCAAAAAAAAAGACAGTCTTTGATGTCAAGGACTTCAATCTAAAGGGGTGTGTGTGTGTGTGTGTGTGTGTGTGTGTGTGTGTGTGTGTGTGTGTGTGTGCGCACACGCGCGCGCAGTGAGGGGGGAGGAAGTACCTGGCTCAAGGACATGGTGAAGTCCAAGAAGTCCAAAATAGGTAAAAAAAAATTTGAAAACGAGTGTCTTCCAACATGATTACCTTGCTAGATGCAGACAAAGCCTCTGATAGAGTAAATACTCATTTATGCTAAAAAACCCTATAACATATAGGCACAGAGAGATCTTTTCAATACCATAAAAAGTATCTAATACCAAAAGCAAGCATCATATGCAATAGGAATAAACTAGAACTCTTTCCAGGAAATGAGAGCCCACTCTTCCTACTGTTATTTGATATCATTCTAGAAATGCTAGCAACAGCAATAAGAGAAGAGAAAGAAATTAAAGGCATGAAGACAGTAAAGAAGAAATAAAGCTATCCCTCTTTGCAAATGATATTATTGTATACTTGGAAAATCTAACCAGAGAATCTGCAAAGATACTGAGACAATAAGTTCAGCAAAATTGTAGGCTACAAATTAAATCCTTGACCATCAACTGCATTTCTATCTAATGACAAATAACAAAATCCAAGTGGGAATAACAGAAAAGGAAATTCTATTTCAAATAACTACAAAGTGCATAAAGTTTCTAGGAATCAATCTACCAAAGCACATAAAAGACTTAAATAGATTCAAATACAAAGTGCCCTTTTAAAAAATTTTTTTATTTTATTTATTTTTCTGTTACATTTTAAGTTTCAAACTGTCTTCCTCCCCACCCTGCACCTGAGAAGGCCACCATATGTTGCAGATTTATACATATATATAATACTATACTATGCATACTTCTATTTATCAGTTCTTTCTCTGGCGGTGGGTAGCCTCTTCCTTCATAGGTCCTTTATAGTTGATTTGAGTATTTATAGGACTCAGAATAACTTGGCTGTTCACAATCATTCTCTGAATAATATTGCTGTTATTGTATACAACAGTCTCTTGGATTTGCTCACTTCACTTTGCATTATTTCATGCAAATCTTTCCCTTTTTTTCCCTAAAGTCAACAAGCTCATCATTTCTTAGAGCTCAGTTGTATTCCATCACAATCCTAGACCACAACTTGTTCAGCCATTCCCCAAATGATGGTCATCACCTCAATTTCCAGTTTTTGCCACCACAAAGAGAGCAGCTATAAATATTTTAGAATATATAGGTTCTTTTCCTTTTTCCCTCATCACCTTGGGAAACATACCTAATAGTGTCATTGCTGGATCAAAGGGTATACAACAGTTTTATAACTCTTTGGGCATAATTTCAGATTGCTCTCCAAGATGGTTGGAACAGTTCACTGTAGTGTAGTAATGTCTCAATTTTTCCATATCCCCTCCAACGTTTGTCATTTTCCCCTTGTATCATTTTAGCCAATCTGACAGGTGCAAGATAATATCTCAAGGTTGTTTTCATTTGTATTTCTCTAATTAACAATGATTTAGAGCATTTTCTCATATGACTATACGTAGTTTTTATTTCTTCATTGAAAAACTGCCTGTTCATATCCTTTGACCATTTACCAAGTGGGGAATGACTCATATTCTTATAAATTTGACAAAGTTCTCCATGTATTTGAGATGTGAGACTTTTGTCCAAGAAAATGTCTATAAAATTTTTTTCCCACAAAGTACTCCTTAAAGAAATAAAGAACACCTTAAAATAACTGGAAAATTATTTAGTGCTCATGATTGGGTCATTCCAATACAATAAAAAATGAAAGTATCACCAAAGTTAATCTATACTTTTAATGTTAGACCAATTAAATTATCAAAGAGATATTTTATAGAACTTGATAAAATAACAACAAAATTTATTTGGAAAAATAAAAGATCTAGAAAACCAAGGGAAATGACAGAAAGAGGTAAAGGATGATGGAAGAATAGTACTTCCATACCTCAAACTACATTATAAAACAGCAGTCATCAAAACCACCTAGTGTTGGCTAAAAAATAAAGAAGCAGATCAATGGAAGAAACTAGACCATGGAAATTTTTTTTAAATGGTATTCAATAACCCCATGTTTGATAAAACAGAAAACATAAATTACTTAGGAGAGAAGTCCCTATTTGATAAAAACTGCTGGGTAAACTGGAAAGCAGTATGGTAGAAATTAAGCTTAGGCCAAAACCTTACACCATATTCTATAGTATGTTTTAAATGGTTATTCAGAAAGATAATTAAAGGTCATTCTATTAAAAAAAAAACTAGAAGAGAATCAGAATAAATGCCTTTCATATCTATGGATGGGAGATGTATATTTAACCAAACATGACAGAATCAGTTATGAGAGAGAAAAATAGATAAGTCTGAGTACATGAAATTGAAGCTTCTGCCCAGACAAAATCAATGCACCTAGGATAAGAAGGGAAGCAGTCAAATGAGAAAGAGATCTTTGTACATAGTCATTTATGTATCTCCCTCATTAGACTGTGAGGTCTGTGAAGGCAGGGGATGCTTTAGTCTTTCTTTGTATTCTCAGAGTTCACACTGAGCCTGGCATAGAGTAGACTAGACACTAAGCGCTTGTTGACTCTACTTGACTTAAAATCTTATAGGGAAGCTGGATGAAGCCAACATTTGCACTCCAGTAGGAAGAAGTACCCCTGTTGACCAATACCAAGAGACATTGTTCCTATGGAACTTCTTGCTTTCTGTAACACCATGTTGTATAATAATACTCAGTTATCAATGGGCCAGTTAAAGATGTTAGGTGAGATACACCCAGATACAGTATTCAAAATTCTCAACAGAGAAGGAGGAGAGTTGCTCAGCTCCTCCTCAGTCTCAGAGATTTTATCATCAGCACCAAGATCATAGCATCACTTGCTGTAACTCCACTGGGCTCAAGGCTTTGTGGGGAAATGAAAAGTAGCCTTTCCTCTAATAGGGAATGAGCATTCATTTTCATAATGTTTTGGGTTTTCAAAAGCAAGAGAATTATTTATAGAATTTTAAATAAACATCTTGGATTAATTTATGGTAGGTTAAACTATACCCAAAACTTAGCCACAAGCTGCTAGCCCCATGTGCCTGAAAATCACACATCTACCCCACAGATGATTCTGCTGCTTCTATTTGGCATCCAATTATCTGAAATATGCCCCTCATTCAACTTACATTAACACCCTCTACTACAGTCATTGCTCATTTTGAAGGGAAGAGAGAAAAGAAGCTACTGTATAATAGCATAAAGCTGGAAGGAAAGAAGAAGGACAGAAGGGAGGAGAAGAAAGAGACACTCCCAGGATTTGCCACCCACTATCCTACAACCTGATCATGAAATAAAGCCTAAAGCATCACTTCTATCCTGTCACTCCTCTGCTTATCATGGTCCCTCCCGCCTACTATAAAACTCTTCTGCTTTGCAGACTCTCTGTTGACACCCATCTTCATCCTATCCATCAAACCTTACTCCTCATACTCAAACCAGACTGGAGCCCTCACTATTTCCTGAACATCACATTTATTCCCACCTCTGTGCCTTTCCTCATGGCTATTTCCTCTGCTGGTATCTACCTCTACCTCCAAAAAATCCATCCCAACCCTACCCCATCTTTCAAGGTACAGATTGGATCCCACTTTCTTGATGAACTCCCTCAAATGACTACATTCTAAACTGATCTATCCTTTTTTGAACTCCTACTACTCTGAAGGTCCATACCACACAGCTTAGCCATCAATTATTCTCTGGCTAGTTCTGGTGTGTGCTCATGTGGTCTCTCCAGTTAGGTTATACATTCTTTGACAACTAGGACTGTAAGGTCTAGCACAGGGCTAGTCACACAAGTTATTTTTAGCAGACTGATCAATATATTCAGTTGTAATATTTTCTTGAAAAGACAAAAATAAGAAGTCCACAGATAGGCTCTATAAACATTGTTTGAGAAAGAAATTTTAACAGGAAAGAGAATGAATTCTGAGAACACAAGACTTGCTCTGATCTAAGGCAGGAGAACTGTTCCCTCTTGCTTTCAATAGTTTCTCCCCATTTTCCCCATTTGGAACATAATAATACCATATTATTTCTATTTTCTTCCAGAAGTCACAGCAAAGAGTATTTGGAAAGCCTTGGGTAAATGTAAGACCTTGACTTTTATCCATGAAAATACAATCCTGGCTTCTAGCTTCATATCTGAGGACAGTTGGCAGGGGAGTCCCTCACCAGTGTGATGAGTTGTTCCCTTTCTCCTTTCCCCAATCAACTTGTTGTGATTACTGGACATGAGCCTTTGTTTGGAGGCATCTCCCCATGACTTACTGAGAGGACACAGACCTCACGATCATGTTCCCAGTGACTAAGGCTGCCTCCAAGATGACTAGCTGGCTAAGCCTCAGGAATACAGACTTCTCTGAGGTGTTTCCCGTTTCTATGATCTATGAAAGTTAAGCTGACAGAGTAGCTTCCTCTTCTCTTGGATTTCCTTTGTGTCTTTCTTTGTTCCAAAGTAGAGTCATCTTGTCCAGGGGAAAGGAAGTCTGTGTATATACTTCTCCTCCCTTTACCTCTTCTCAACTCTTCATGGGGAGGGGCTCAACATTTGCTGCGAAATAAAGGCTTGGCCCTGTAATCTCTTCAAGATGGTTGGAGAATTTACCGAATCAATCTGGGGAGCTTGACCAAACTTCCTTAATAATAACGAATATGATAATGATAATAGCAAGCATTTGTATGCATTTTAAGGTTTGCAAAGTACTTTATATGTTATTTCATTTGATCTTCACATGTGTAATCTTGATACCGCAGTGCACTGAAGTCAACCTCTGCTCACATAAATTATAAGCTAAAGAAAAAGCCAAGTGGAGAGAAAATATTTACTTATCCTGCTAAGATGCAGAAAGATGATGAATACATTGCCCAAATTCCTGAGAACTTGCTCAAACTATGGTAATCATGTACTTTGATATAGAAGGTAATGGCCTAAGGGGCTTGCTCTCCTCATGAGTCAATAGTTAAAAGCACAATGACTAACTCCTACTTCAAATCAAGAACTTTTTTGGTTGTAGGTTGTTTTTCTTTTTAATTTGTGGTTTTCCTATGTAATTCACAGGCCCAACGAGGAATAAAACCCTGAAACACGAGCATCTTCAGTAGGCCAAAGAGTTACTTAAAGCCTGAATCCTAACTTTTTTTTCTTCTTTTAAGGAGACATAATTTAGACATTTAAATCAAAGTAGCTAAGACTAGATTAAGTACATTCATTCAAGTACAATAAATTTAGCTTTTCAGTTTTATAATAATCAGTTAATAACAAAACTTTAGAGGCAATTTCACACGTTCTCATACATTTTCCAGGCCAGTTCCCAGAGTAATAAAGTGTCTTTGTATACTCCACTTTCTTTTTATAAGCAGGTGCAATATACATTGTTTATAGAATATTTCACTTCATATTAAAACTGTTTATACACACTGTAGGTGAACACCATATAAAAACTCAACCCCAATAACTACAAAATCTGAATCCTAACTTTCTAAGAACGTTTCAATGAACATCTCATAATTTAATGGGAAAACAGAGGTCAGTCACTGTGAGCTCTCTCTTCTTCCTTTGTCTTTAATATCAAAGTCCTCAGACATTACCTCCCCCCTCCCTCCCCCATTCTCACCTCTTACTCATCTCTGACAATGAGCTGACCCTTCTAAGGGAAACCCTTTCACAAGTGCTCTCATCTTACCCCTCCCATCTTCTGCAGGATATGGACCACCATAACCATCTCCCCTGCTTTCTAATCTTCTCCCTATCTAACGGTTGCTTCCCTACTGCCTTCAAACATTCTAAGATCTCCCCAATCCTATTAGACCCTCTTATTTCCTCTAATTATCCTCCTATATTTATTATTCCTTTCCACTTCATCTTTTCTCACTTCTCAGCCCCTGGCTTCCAACCTCTTCACTCACCTGAAATTCTTCTCTCCAAAGTTATCAATGATTTCCTACTGGTCAGATCTAAAGGTCTTTTCTCAGTCCTCATCCTTCTCAACCTCTGCAACATTTGACAGTGTTTACTTAACAGAGAATAAACACAAAATAAAGGCAAGCTAGTTTAGGCAGGGATGGCACCAGAGACTGGGGTTGTTGGGAAACACTTCATCTAGAAGGTTAGGTTTGAGCCAAGTCTTAAAGTCAAGGATTCTAAGAGGCAGAGGTGACCATGAAATGAATTTCAGGCACGGGGGACTGCCAGGCACGGACATCCAAACTGGAGTGCCACATGTGAGGAATAGAAAGCCAGTCCAGCTACTCTGGAGAGTGTAGGCTGGAAAGACAGGCTTCAAAAACCAAACAGAGAGTGGCTAGATGGCATAGTGGACAGAGCACTGGCTCTGAAGTCAAGAGGACCTGAGTTCAAATCCAGCCTCAGACATTTACTAGCCATGTGACCCTGGGCAAGTCATTTAACTCTGATTGCCTCCCCAAAACAAACAGAGGAGATTTCTACTTTACTTATTTTACCCACCCTTTCTTTCTGGATGTTCTCTCCTCTCTGAGATTCTACTGCTCTCCCATGGTTATCCTGGGACCTGTCTCCCTCTCAGTCTCCCCTCTTAGCTAGACCATCATCTCTGGCACAACCTCTAAATACCCATGTACCCCAAAGTTATGTCCTGTGTCTTCTGGTCTTCTCTCATTCCACTCCCACATGGTCACCTTATCAACTTCCCTGGACTTAAATTCTCATCTCTACGCAGATGATTCCAGATCTAGTCTCTCATGAGGTCCAGTCCTAAATTACCAGTTACCTGAGTTGCCTACTGGATGTTTCAAATTGGATGAGCTGTAGAGGAAAAGGGGAAGGGAATGAACATTTAAGTGTTGGTTATGGCCGGGTTCTATGCTAAGTACTCTTAAAAATATCTCATTTGATTCTCACATCATTGATGTAGGTGATAATATTATTTCCTATTTTACAGATGAGGAAACCGAGGGAGACAGGGGTTAAGCCATTTGCTCTGGGTCACAAAACAAGGAAGTGTCTGAAGCTGGATTTGAACCCAGATCCTCCTGACTCTCATCTCAGCACTCCATCCACCGCACCACCTGGCTGCCTTTCAAATTCAGTAAGTTCAAAACAAAAATAATTTCCTTTTTCCCAAAACCAATTCACTTCCAAAGTTTTCTATTTCTGTCCAGAGTACCACCATCCTCCTAGTCACTGAGGTTTATAATGTTGGGTTTATTCCCAATCCCTCATCTCAAATCCAATCACATACCAGATGCTGATGTTTCTACCTCCACAACAGCTCTCACGTCCACCTCTTCTTGCTACTCAAAGAGCTACCACCACAGCTCAGGCCCACATCATATCTTACATGGACTATTGCAATGTTCTCCTGGTTGTTTCCCATTTCCAGTATCTCCTCACTTCTATCTACCTCCCACAGAAGTCATAATATGATTTCCCTTGTGGGTAGGACTGACCATGATACTCCCCTATCAAATTTCAGTGGCTCCTTATTGCCTAATGGGTAGAATAAAAACTCCAGTGTTTGGTTTTGAAAGACCCTATTTCTAGCTTACATTCCCCAGTGTAGCAAGGCAGGCTTTCTGTTCCTCACATGTGGCACTCCAGTTTAGATATCCTTTTCACTGGCAGTCCCCCATTCCTGGAATTCATTTCACGCTGACCTCCACCTCTCAGAACCCTGGACTTCGAGACTTAGCTCAAAGTGAACCCTGTAGAATCCAGAGTCTAGATGAAGGCTTTCTTGAGACCCCCAACTGTTAGCGCCATCCCTGCTTAAACCAATCTGCATTTATTCTGTATTCATTCTGTGTGTTCTTACATATGTACTGACATGTTAGACAGACGGTACAGCAAATGGGGTACTGGACTTGTAATAAGGAATGTCCAAGTTCAAGTACTATCTCAGACACTTACTTAGCTGTATGACCCAGGGCAAGTCAGCTAAACTCCCTCAGCTTCAGTTTTCTCATGTGTAAAATAGGAATGATAATAGTACCTACCCCACTGGCTTGTTACAAGGCTCATAAGAGATCATATGTGTAAAGTCCTTTGCAAACCTTAAAGCGCTCAATCACAGCTATTTATCATTATTATTATCTCTCCCAATAGAATATAACCTCCTTGAAAACAAATTATTTCATTTTTGCTTTTGTATCTCTTGATTCTACTACAATGCGGGCACACAGTAGGTGCTTAATAAACACTTGCGATTGATCAATCAGTACTGGGTCCTTGATGTCATTTATGTGGTTCACCGTCTAACAACAAGAGCTACCTATCCATTAGCAGGGATGCAAAAATACAAGAAGAGTGCTACTAAATTTTATTGAAACAGTAGTTGTTAACTCATTTCTAAGCTATATGAATCAAAATTGGCTGGCGCTTCTCCTGGCAGACTCAGTCTCTAAGTATTTAGCGGGGTTGCTCACAACCACTCATCCTTCTAGGTCATAGCAAGCTATAGCACCCTACCAATGAAGATATGTGACTAGAAGAGGTAAAAATGTCATTACCAATGACATGGATGACTGGAAATGAAAGTCAGTTACGCACACGGCAATCGTGAGGGATAACGGATTGCTCAAGTGCCGTACTGACAGTTACAAAATATTAAAAGAACAGGAAGTCCTCTGAAGCACTGGGTGGATCCTCTGTGGAGGGGATGTGCAAAGACATGGACAAAAAATGCCCCAAATGAGAAAGAATGGATGGGCTGTGAGCTCCAATGGGGCAGGGAGAATCTGCGTTAATGGGATTCAGATCAGGGGTCAACTTACAGATCCATCCAAATATGGAGGAATGACAGATCAGCAGGTGTACAAGTGCAAAGACTGGCGTATAATTCCAGGAAGGATATTAACACCTCAAGTTATTCTTGTATCAAAATGAAGTAAATGGACTAGATAATCACAGCTCTAAAATTCTAAGACCTGAATGAGAGATATAAATTCGTGATCTGCCCAAAATTGGGCTTAGTCTAAAGGAAATCAGGTTAGAAGAGCAAGAATTCTCATGTATATTGAAAATATGATTATAATACCACAAGATGGTATTTTGCTATTATGTTATTCACCAATTACAGAGGGTACCTCTTTAAGGTATACATGCGTGGGTGTATAGATATATGTGTGTGTATACACACACATGTGTATATGTATACATATATGTCCACGTGTATATGCATGTACACATGTATGTGTGTGTCTGTCTCTAAACTTAACTCTGTGTGTGTGTGTGTGTGTGTGTGTGTAAGTCTCTAAACTTAACTGTAGCCTTCTTGGGGGAAGGGGGAGGAGAAGGGGAAAAAAAGAACAAAGTAAAAAGCACACAGCAGAGAACAAACGAAAACTTAGGAGAAAGCAAAGAAAAGATGGATAGCTTTGAACATAATACGTACTATTTATTATATAGGCTTTCTTGAAATGAAAATTTATAGCTGTATATTTTGAATCCTCTCTTACATTCTGCTGTGCACATGGCAATGCTTTTTTTTCTTTTCTTATTTTGTATTTAAAATTTATAATGTTTCTTTTTCTTTTTTATTGTATATTTAAGTTTAAAAGAAATTAATGATATGATTCTGGAAAGCAATTGAGGATTATAAAGAAAGTTAGTAAAATGTGCACAGCCTTTGACCCAGGGATTCCACTGTTAGATGTATACCCAAAGAAGGTCAATGACGAAAAGAAAGGCCCAATATCCACCAAAATACTTGAGAGTGTCACTTTTAGTGATAACAAAGAACTAAAAATAAAGGAGATGCCCTTCTGCTGGGGAATGGTTAAACAAATCGTGGTAAATGAATGAAATGAAATATTACTATAAGAAGCAACGACCATATACAGAAGCTGTGAAATACCTATATTAACTGAGGCAAAGTGAAACAGAACCTGTAAAATAATACATATGATGACTTAGAACAATGGAAATGGAAATAATTACAATAACAAAATTATCAAAACTACTACAAAATTATAAGAGCTAAGCTTGGACCTAAAGAAGACAACTTCTCCTCATTCTTTGTAGACAAAGGGGACCATGGACGTGGAACACTGTATATGATGTCAGACTTTTTGATATGATGGTTAGTTTTCCAGAATGTTTCTGTTTTTTTTTTCTCTTTTTAAACACTTTTTTTTTTTGTTATAAGGGATGATTCCCTGGGAGTTGGGTAGGAATACAGTAGGAAATATAGATGATGGAAAAATATAAGATATTGATGAAAATGTACTTTTTAAAAAAACTGGGGTTGATCTCTGAATGGCCACATTTCCCCCCTATTAGCCAATATTTAAATATAGTAAATCAATAAATCACTTTTATTGCTAGACAGTGAATCACATAAGTGACTTCAGAGGCCCACAAGTTAATCAATCAATGAACCAGCAAGTGTTTATTAAGTACCTGCTAGTCTTCTATACTGGAGGCATCTGCCATATATAATAGTATTATATCACACTAGAAACTCCAAGAAAACCTATTCTTTTATAGCTGTTTATATAATAAAATTGATTTTGTAACACTCATAAAGGTACGTGTGTATATATATATATGTATATACATATATACGCATACATATACATATTTGCATTAGTTCCCGATATATCTGGGTCATCAGATCAAAGACATTTGATGCAAAAATTTTTTCATGATCTACTGCTTCCCTTTTTATCTAAGTTGCATTAATTTTTTTCACATAAGAGCTTTTTAATTTCATGTAATAGAAATTAAATTATTTATCTTTTCTGATTGCTTTTATCCCCTGTTTGGTTAAAAAATTCTCTACCCTACCTATAGCTTGAAAAGGTACCTGATCTGGTTCTCTTCTAATTTTTTTAATGGTCTGATTTTTAATAATTAGATCACATATCACTTTTGTGGTACATGTTCAATCAACTAATCTACAAGTATTTATTAGGTGCTTGCTATGTACCAGGCACTGTGTTAACCACTAGAGATACAAAGGCAAAACAAACAAACAAAAACAGCCATCAAGGAGCGCACATTCTAATGAGGGACACAACTTGTAGCCAAGTATGCTTTAACATAACAATTTAACCCTAACTTTTGCCAAATCACATTCCAGTTTTCCCAGCAATTCTTGTCAAATAATGATTTCTTCCTCAAGGAACTGATGTTCTTGGGTTTCCTGAACACTGGATTATTCAGTTTAATTGAGAGCTCCTTCAATGAAGCCTTTCCCACTTATTCCAGGTAGTGACTTCTTTCTCTCCTTTCCCTAAATCCCTAAAGTACTTTCTGCCCATATCATGGAAGTTTATCACTTTCCTGGACACTTTACTTGTATTATTCTTATCCACTCATTGGATGGATACTACTTCAATTCTCTGTTCTATGTGGGTTAATCTTGTCTCAAAAGACAGGTGCTAAATTTCTTATGCACTCTTTGATATTGCCCTACAGCATTGGGCATTCTCAATTAATGTTCATTGATTAACTGATACTGATAGAAATGATCTGTATTAATATTAGTTGATAAGGAACTTATACAAAGAGCACAGAATCAAAGAATTTTATCAATTTGCTCCTATTGCTGTCCTCTGGAACTGAGAAGAAACCTATACGTGTAGATAGGATGATACAACATTATAATTAGAGATGGAAATCTCTCCTCCAGGGGATAACCCTTAAAATATCTGAAGACAGCTATAATGTTTCTTCCCAAGTCTTCCTTTCTCCGGATTAAATATACCCATTTATTTCAACCTATCCTCAATGACCCAACTTTAATTCTTCTCCTAAGACATGAACTTGAGGTCATTTACCATCCTGAATGCAATCCTCTAGCCATTCTCCAAGTTATCAATGTCCTCCCCAAAATGGGGCACCCCATAGTGAACATCATATTTTGGATGTGTTCTAACCAGGTTAGTCTTGGACACTATGCCTCTCTTAATGTAACCTCAAAGTGCATTAGCTTTCGTAGTCCCTACATTACTAACGATTCATACCAAGCTAGTAGTCAACTAAAAATTCCCCAGATGGTTATCAGATGAACTGCTGTTGCCTAGCCACATCTCCAGAACTTGCCCTCCTGAAGTTAATACTTCGAAATCAAATGTAAGACTTATAGTTATCCTAGACAAATTTCAATAAAGCTAAGACAGTCGGTAAGTTCGTTTTATTTTTGTTTTCTTAGCCACATTACTGCCATTGCTCACCTTATCTAAGACCCCAGAAATTTAAGCATATAATGCATGTAATGACTTGAGAGACAGGACTCAGGGTTAAAAATGAAAATGCTCTCACTCCAACCCAGGAAAGAATGAGGAAACAGGAGAGTGAGCCAGTTGGCTATTTAGATAAAGGACATGTTAAAAGCATTGCACATTCTCTGACTCAGGGAGGTGAGCTAGTCCTGTTTCTACAATGAATCAATTATTCATTGTCTCAGGTCAAGTCATTGGGAGTGCCAGTAAACAGAAAAGAAAAGGAGTTTTAGAAAAGACAAATTTAGTCCAATCTTTCAAAACACACGAGTGCAGCTTTTCAGGAATCCCTGAGAAGTTATTCAAAAGGTCCTTCTCTCATTTTTCTTTGTCCTAAGTAGATAATCAGAGCAAGGCAGTGAATAATGACTAATGGGTACAAAAGTTCATTAGTTCAAAACAGCACCATCTTCTTAGGGGAAAAAAAGAAAAATAGAGAGAGAACAACGCTTTCTTCATATACGGAGAAAATGCCATTGGTCCTGCCTATCATTAGGAAATCCACTTCATAGTTTTTCTAGCAATGATAATGACGCAAACAAAGACTCTTCAGACTCAGAGGGGCTTTAGAGATCATTTAGTCTAATCTCTTCAATTTAGAGATCATGAAAAGAGGGCCCGGAAGAGGCCCAAGCAACTTGACCAAGGTCATGCAATTAATAAATAGCAGGACTATGACTAGAACCCCCATCTCCCAGTCCCTATTTTAGTACTACCACTAGGCTGATGTATTGGTTTTACAAAGCACTTTTTGACATTTTTCAAAGGACTTTGATAACATTGTTATCTCATTTAATTCATATCATAACTCTGTGACTTTTCAGGGCAGGCATTACTCTTTGCATTTACTTGGGGAAGGGTTGAGAAAAGCTCATTGATGCATCAAAAGTCATTCAGTTAATCAGGGACGGGGCCCAGGGCTTCTATTCCAAAGCCATGCTCTTTCCAACCAAATGGAAAGCATCTTCAGATTGTTCACACCACTGCCCTTTGTGCATTCTATGTTCTGGCCAAACATACTGCTCTCTGACCTTGGCTAGCTCCAAGCCCTTGTGACTGGCCTACAATGCATTTCTTCCTCACCCTGAAGAACCCCTAGCTTCATTCAAGGCTCAGCTCTGGATCACCTCTTAAGGAAGCCTTTCTTGATTCCCTCAGTTGTGAAAGCTCTCTCCCTACTCAAATGGTTATTATCTGTTTACATGTTACAGCACCACAGAAAACATAAGCTCCTTGAGGGCGGTAAATGCTTCCCCTCCATTTTCTGCCTTTATATCCCCATGACCTATCATGGGGATTGATACACAATGCATACTGAGCAAATGTTTGTTGGCTTAAAGAGGAAGCATGGCTCTCCCCCATATGACCAAGAATGGGCATTTATGACAGTGGCCAGTCCAATATGGATCCATGAAAGAAAGCAAAGTTAATCAACTTGTAAAAGAATCTAGCTCCTGACCCTGCCCTTGTCAGTACCAAGTTCTGACCACAAAACAAATTCACCAGACATTACTAGCTCATCTTAAGTGCTCATTGGTTCCGAGCATCACACACACAGGTTTCCCTGCCTTAAGTGACCTATATCCCTGAGGTCCAATAATACACATACAGACATTCTAGCTAAAAGCAATCATAAAAAAAAATTCAAGAATAAAAAGAATAGCTAAAAATAATTACAGATTTAAGGCTATGATGGTTTTGGCAGAGCAAAATGGCTAAGCACTGCCAAGGGCGATGAGTTTCAAAAGTTAGGCACTCACAGAAGAGCTGTGCACATGATCTGTACCAATCTTCTAACTATTAAAATGAAGGCTTTCCAAGGAATGTTCCGCCCATTTAAAAAAAAAAAAGCCCTCCAATCGATCCATTCTACTTAGCTATTTTTAATAGAACTCTATAAATATTTCATTTTCCTCCCTCTAGAAAGGTTACAACATTTGCTGTTTTGCATAGCCTGAGATAGCCAAGAAGATTACATTGACCTTGAAGTTACCATTAGTACACATTTGGCAAAGGGCACAGCTCCCTTTCATCTGGGCCTCCCCCACCTGCATTTTTCTTGTACACATTCAAAGAAACAACCTAATCAGAATAAATTAGAAAATTTTCTCCCAAAGTAGCCATTTTGTGGAAATCCAAAAATCCCTTCACAGGACCCAAGAGGGAAAAAAGCAGTTATACACTTTCAGGCTGAATTTGTACCACACCTTTATTTGTCTGACACCCCTCATCTCATTATCTCAATATCTACTATAGATCTCAACCTCATCATGTGACTGAATTGTTTTCTACTCTAGCTCACCCTAGAATCATTCAGGAAATAAACAATGCTAAACTCCGGAAGAAACGGGTAAGTTTCAAGCTCACCCCATGCAAGTTTACTAAATTAACCAAACAAGAATGAAAATGGTATCAGCACTGCCAAAAGAGTACACTTTGTATCATTATTTGAAGCAACTCAGAGAAAGATATTAACTTTTTTTTAAAGCAAATTTCACCTTTCTCAGGCCTTCTGAGTATATCCTTTAGGCCAGGACTGTCCAACCTTAGGTTTTTACTGAAACAATACACAACATATTTTGATTTGCCATTTTGTTGAGAGCTCTTTGGTAACTCGGCTTCATTTACTAAAGCATTTGTAGATCTCTATGCTTGTGGGCAGGCTGCATAGAACGTACTGCAGGCTGCTTGGACAGCCCTGGTATAGGCTGATGCTTCCTTTCAATAATCATAGATAACATTTATGTAGCAAGTTTACAAAACATTTGACATAGATCTCACTTGACTCGCACAAAAAAGCTGTGAGGTGGGTGCTATTATTATTCCCATTTTAAAGATGAGAAAATTGAGGCTGAGAGCTATTAAAGTGACTTATCCAGAGCAGGGAAGAAATGGTTTTAGAAGACATTAAATATTATTACAGTGAAATTTCATGTTAACGTCACCAGTTACAACGATCATTTATTAAACTACACAGAGAAGCCGCATTATTAAAATTATTATTTAATTATGATTTTTTTCATCGCCATAGAGTATTTCCTTCCAGCAAGGAGGAATACTGTTAACAGCTGGCATTTTAAGTCATTTCATTTTAGTAAAAGAATTGTGCTGTGTTTGGTTTTTTAAGGGGTGGAGGAGGAAGGCTGAGCCTGTTGATCCCTGGATCCCTGAGAAACCCACTAGGCCTGATCAGCTCATGATCATGCAGGAGGTTAAGAAAGGACATTATGTGAAGCCACAGCGACATCTAGTGTCAACAAGAGTTTCTTGGCCCAACTACAGAAAAAAATCCTCCTAAATTTGTCCCAAAAAACAAACTTACAAAATCTCCTTAGGAGGAAAGTGAAAAATTCAGTTGGAGATGAAAAAAATCCAAAATAACTAGGAGCTTGATGTTGCTGATGCAGCAAGCACTTATTAACTGCCTACTATGTGTCAGGCACTGTGCTATGTGCCTTACAAATATCTCATTTCCCGGTAACTTTAGTCTTTGTAGACCAATGCAGGTACCATCAAGGATAGGTTTTGTTGGGTATGTTGTAGAACTTTAATTTACAGCAGTAAAAGTACTTCTGAATAGCACAGTGTGTTCATTTATGACACATTAGGAAGAACTGATTTGGAATATTTATGGCTATACTGAAAAGAGATGCCAAAGAGATGTTATAAAGAGCCTGCAGCTTGTATTTACAAAATTTTGTCTTGACAGGTAGATGCTTAGCTCTTGAGTTTTACCACATACTTGTCCCCTGTTGCAGTGGTTTCTAACCTTTTGGACCCCGTAGGCAGCCTGGTGAAGTCTACAGACCCCTCTTCAAAAATCATGTTTAAATGCACAAAACAAAAAAAAGAGGATTACAAAGGAAACCAGCTATGTTGAAATCTCAAAATATTTGTTATGAAATTGTCATTTAATAACGAATATCAAAATTTTATTCAAAGATTACTTAAATTTTTAAAAGTCCATGGATTCCAGGTAAAGAACCCAACCCCTACTGCATTTATTTCCTTACGCTTATTCTCTTTCCCCCTAAACCTGCCCCTCCCTTCTGACACCACTTTTTCCATAATCATACTGCCATCCACCTTGACCGCCATGTCTAAAACTCTGGTTGTCATTCTTCTGTCTTCCTCATCCCTGTCATCTAGTCATTCAACAAGTTCTCTTGACACTCCCTCCACAGTATCTGTCACCTTTGCGGTCTCCTCTCCTTTGCCATCACTATCAACCAGTCCTAGTTCCACATACTTCCTCCTCCTCCTCCTCCTCTTCACCTTCCAACAATCCTTCCATCAGCCCTGTCACTTTTCTGATCAAAAATCTTTACTGTCGCCCAATTGTTTGACAAGTGAAGTTTCGATCCTTTGCCTGGCATTCTAGCTGTTCTGCAAACTGGACTCAGTGATCTTAGTAACCTGATCGCAATCTGCTCCCATCACAACTCCTTCTTCTCTCTAGGTTTTTATGATGTTGCTCTCTCCTGGTTGTCCTCCCCCCATCTGACCACTTCTCAGTTTCCTTTACTGAATCTCCATCCCTACCTGTGGGTGTTCCCAGAGGCTCTGTCCTGGACCCCATCTCTTCTCCCTCACTCTGATTTGATTGCCCTGGATTCCATGATCATCTCTATACATAGGATGCTCAAATCTTTTGTCTAATCCAGGGCGGGGGAAACCTGCGGCCTTAAAGCCACATGTGGCCCTTTAGGTCCTCAAGTACAGCCTTTTGACTGAATCCAAAATTCACAGATCAAAGGGCCACACTTGAGGACCTAGAGGACCACATGTGGCCTCAAGGCCACAGGTTCCCCACCCCTGGAATCTTTCTCCTGACCTCCAGTCTCACAACTCTGATTATTGGCTATCTGAAATTGGATACCCTGTAAACACTTTACACCCAGTATGTCCCAAATTGAACTCAATAACTTTTCTCCTAAATTCTCCCTTCATCTTAACTTTTCTATTACTGTTAAGGGTAGTATAATCCTCCCAATTATTCCGGCTGGCAACATAGGTGCCATCCCCAACTTCTCACTCTCTCTCATTCTCATATCCAATTAATTACCATATCTTTTCTTGTTTTAACTTCTGTAATATCTCTCTTTACACCTCCTTTTCTCCTCTGACACTGCCACCACCCTGGTACAGGCTCCTGGCTTTGGTTCTCACTGTTCCATAAGCCTGGAATGTCCTCTTTCCTCCTCTTTGGGTTTTAAATCACTACTCAACTTTTAGGTCCAAATTAAATGCTGTTTTCTTCATGAAATCATTCCAGACCCACAGTAAGTAAAAACCTTTCTCCCCTTAGATCTCAAAGAACACTATGTTTTACCCCTCTAATGCACTGACCATGTACTGTAGC
Organism: Phalanger gymnotis; assembly: GCA_028646595.1. NCBI lineage: Eukaryota > Metazoa > Chordata > Mammalia > Diprotodontia > Phalangeridae > Phalanger > Phalanger gymnotis. The sequence continues at coordinate 280,125,595 of CM053625.1, read as the reverse complement.
AAAGTTCACATGCTATAGTTCCCTCTTAGGCTATATACTCCACACAGGCAGGGATTTTGCTTTATCTAAATTTTGTTTTTACCCAATGCCTAGCAATGCACTGCACACAGTAGGTGCTTAAAACTTTTGCTGAAGTGCTTTTTAAAAAATTCTATTTGCTAAGACAGTAGATATTTTCAACCCAAAGGTCTAGACTTGGTAGTATGTCTTCAATTACTATATATATTTATAACATTATGTTCCAAATGAATCCACAAAAGTAAGCAAAATTCTAAAAATTATTTTTGGCCAGGGCAATGTTTTGTAAAAAGTAAAGTTAGTAACAGATGGAGCTTACCTATTTTTTTTGGAATGTTCATCTTTTCCTCTTTTAACTCCAAAAATTCTTGTGATCAGAGAACTAAAGAGAAGTGTGGATGAATTTCTCACCTAATGCAAAAATAAACATACAATAAGGGTTAAGAAATATTCATGGCACTGGAATTCAGAATATCCATAACAGGACATCCTAAAACACTGGTTTACATTTTAAATCAAGATATTACCCAAACTTGCCAATTTTGTGGTAGAGGAACTGTGTTTTGTATTTATAGAATAAGGCAGTTTTCTAAAAATTTCATAGCGGTAACTGACCTAGTGACTTCCTCTGGGCCCTACAATGTAATCATGGGATACAATACCACATTTTCTTTCACCTCTAATATTACCACTCCAAACTGCATTCTCTCTTTGTTCTCTATTCTCAACTAATGCGCACAGAAGAAAAGCTTTTTTCCCTATGTCTCATATTTGTGAATTTTAAATTTTGAACTTCAGTCTAAACTTTAAACAGTTTAAACTTCAGCTCTACTCTTTTCATTTCTACAGTCACCGATCTCTTAGGAAAATGTTTGCAAGATGCATATGGTCTTAAAGAATAAACAATTTTGACATGACCAACAAAAGGTTTTGCAATTAACATTCAAAATCTTGCATATTAATATTTAGCAAAATGCCAAGGACAGATGTGAGTGATTTTTAATCCTGGGCTTATTTGTGAGGCAATTGGTTTAACAGGAATGTAAAATGGCAAGGGAATGTCCACTATTTACATAAAAGACACATTCAGTAAACTGTGATACAGCACAGGGACTTGTTTTAAAACTATAGCAGTATAACTTTGGTTCTTCCCAAAGATGTCCTGGAGGGATTGTGATGTCTTGGGTTTCCTCTGTTCCCTTTGCCAACTGTTAATCAGAGCATTCACGTACAATAAATCAATCCATGAATACTAACTATCTACTAGTTATTAAGCACTGTGAAGGGCATAAGGAGATACAAGAAATAATCCTTGCCCTTCAGAAGCTTGCAGTTTCAACAAGAAATAACCACATGATATCAAACAGCAGCTAAATACAACAAAATAATTGATTTCACAAAGCAGAAAAGGGCTAATTGCCAAATGAATGATAAAAACAAAATTGACATAAGATTCAGAGGAAGGACAGTTCCCCACAAACTAGGCCGGGCTAGGAAGACATCATCACGGAAACATAAGAACTGTAGACTCGGAAGGGCTCTTAGAGATAATGTTGTACAATGCCCTCATTCTTCAAAGCACGAGAACTGAAGCCTGGACAAGCAAGGTCACTTCGCTAAGAAGGCATGGATGACTAAGTGCTGACAGAACTGAAGTCTGTGGATTTGGGGGTCCAATGTTCTTCCCACTGACTTTTAGCCTATGTTTCCTCACAGAAATAGGAACATTTAAGTTGAACTTTTAAAGTCAGGTATGTGTAAAAGAAATGAAGAAAGAAGTGGTAGGTCAAGCCAGGTTGGAGAAATAAATACACTTAAGCAAAAGCAAAGAGATAGGGAGATACCTGGGACACGGGCAGGTGGTACTGAAAAGGGTTGGGTGGAGGCTTGTGTCATTTAGGATATAGCATTTTAGGGGGCCTATCATGTAACCAGGTGCTGCTTCCTGAGCATATAGGAAGTGACAATAACAGCTGGCATTTATATAGCATTTTAGGTAGATTAACTCATTGGATATTAACTAACGGCTCTCTGACTCTAAGACCAGCACTCTCTCCACTAAACCACATGCTTCTGTCATCATCTGACAGCCCAATTATCCACCTTAGCTCAAGAGGGACAGGTAACCTCCTACACTGGACCAAAGGACTGTTTTCACTTTTATATTTACATCTCCAGAACCCAGCATTGTGGTCAGCACAGAGTAGGAGCTTAATAAATGTTAGTTGCTGTTAGATGTTGATTCATTCATCCAAAAGGAACATTCTCAGGTTTGAAAGATTCCTAGCAGTCTGCTAAGAACTTAATTTCCTTCTGGAAGCTCTCCCTGAGTTATCTCTCCCATGACAGTCTAGAGGAAGACGCTCAGTGCACTGAGCAGAGCCCCCTCAAGGGGATTTATGGGACGACATGGAAACAGGAAGAAAAGAAACAACCAAGGACTGTTCTTTGAGTCTGGCTATTTGGCCGGTCCAGAATATCCATCTAATGGATCTAATGTTTCTCTATCTTTACCGCAACAAAGACTTGAGATCTCGTATCTCATCTAAAATCTAAGTAAACTACATATAAAAGCAGGGGTTCTTTTTTTAAAAAAAATACATAAACTGTTATTTATTTCTTCTCTTTTTCACATCATCATAGTTTTCCCTAGTGTGTTTCCAGAGAGCCATCCCACATAACAAACAGTATTTTTAAAGATAAAATAAAAAGAAGAAAAAGTCAGTACAACTGATAACCACAATGAAAAAGTACGAAAACATGTGCAATGTGCAACATCTGTGCACCTGCTACCCCGTGAAGGAGAGGGCTGGGAATATCCTTTTAAATTTTGTCATTTGAATCCTCCTTGATCTTTATAATTTTGCTCTGTTCACTTTTTTTCTTTTTGGTATGTGGTTGTTCTTTTCATTTACACTGTTGTAGTTACTGTATATACCGTCTTCTTCACTCCGCATCAACTCATGTAGAACTTGCCATGCTTCTCTGTATTCATCACATACATCATTTCTTGCAGCGCAGTGATACTAGATTATATTCACATTTGTTTAACTATTTCTGAATGGCTGGGCATCTACTTTGTTTCCAGTTCTTTGCTATAACAAAAACTGGCTCTGTAAATATTTTGGTGTCTATGGGGACGGTCTTCTTATCAATGGTAAAGCAAGAGTTCTTAGCCTTTCTGGTGTCATGGACCCCTTTGGCAACCTAGTGAAATGTATGGACCCTTTCTGCAGAATAATGTTTTTAAGTATGTAAAATAAAATGAAGAGGATTACAAAAGAAATAAATTATGTCAAAATACAACTGTCATTTTTTTTAGATAAGAAAAAAAAAATCCAAAAACAAGTTGACAGACCCCAAGTTGAGAACGACCCACCTATGTCTCAGGTTCCTTATTTATAAACTGAAGAGGCTGAAAGGAGGCTTTTCTAAGGTCTCTTCTGGCTTTAAGTCCATCATCTGATGATCCTAGGATCATCAGATGATTTAGTAATCACGTCAAAAATGATAGAAGGTGAGTCGGCCACGACCTGTTTTTGATGAATCAATACTGGCTTTTTTGGGATCACTGCTTCCTTTTCTAGGTGTTCAGTAATGTTCTTTTTAACATTACAAGCTTCTCAGTATCTGAACTGTCCTTTCAAAAGATCAAAATGGAGGCAAACTAGGATTAAGCTCACTAAAAGGATAAAATGTGGGTATGTTTTTTTCTCTTCAAAACAAGGAGGTGGAAAATAAAAATTTCATAGGTATAAAATAAATTATTTTTAATCTTCAAATGAAAGAGGAACACAAAGTCCAAAGCTCCTAGAAGCTCCCAGAGCTCTCTGCATGTTGGCAGTCAACATACTTCCAAGTTTAAAAAGAAGGAAAACATCTGGGTGGAAATATATGGGATTATGATAGCCAGCAGGGACCAGGGAATAGTAAGGAGATCAAAAAAGAGATGGGGAAGAAATGTAGTCTGTGACTGGGCTAGAACAGGGACTGTGAGAGACAGACTGGTGTAGTGTAGGGACAAAAATGGTGGAGGCATTTAGAGACACAGAAGCAGCAACAGCACAATCCTGGTCCTGATAGCTTAAGAGGGGAAACACTAGCTGCTGCATTGACACTGAGAGGGAAGTGACTATGCTGAAATGGCTTTTACATGTGATTAATACCCTGTTGCTAAACAAACTGCATCTTTCAGATCTGCTTCTAGGTACAACAACACATAAAATTTCACAGTATACTGGGCAAAAATTGGAGCACACTAGTGTGCCATGGCCCACTCTTTGCGAACCACTGACTTACAAAAAAATACACACATATACACGTATATATGTATGTATGTATATGTATATACACACAGCCAAAAAGAAGGCATTCAAATAGCAAGAAGCCACACCAAGAGTTACACAAAACTTAGCAGCTCTTACTATAAAGGAGAGGAGAGCTTATAATATTTCATTCCAAAAGGCAAGAGATAAAAGATTTACAACCAAAAATAATCTATCTAGCAAAACTAAATATAATCTTACAGGGGGAAGAAATGGATCTTTAATGGAATAGAGGAGTTCTAAGCATTCCCGATGAAACTAAGTAGACATTTTGAAATAGAAATGCAAACATCAAAAGAAAGACAGAAAGGCACACATGTTTGTTTAACCGAAAGGGAATATATGGAGGTGAACTATTTACATGTTAACAGGGATAAGAAACAAATATCTTCTTGGAATCCTAATACGTTTAAGGGTCATAGAAAAAAAATTATCTTGCTCTACAGGAAAATAGAAAGGAAGGGGATGGGGGGGTGGTGATAGAAGGGAGGGCAGACTGGGAGAAGGAGTAATCAGAATGCATGCTGTCTTAGGGTGGGGGGAGGGGAGAGATGGTGAGAAAATTTGGAACTCAAAATCTCGTAGAAGTGAATGTTGAAAACTAAAAATAAATTAATTAATAAAAAGAAGAAAAAAATGGCAGTCAGTTAAGAACGATTTATTAAGTGCTTTCTTATGTGTCAGGCTCTATGCTACGCTCTGGAAAACAGAATCTGTGGGTGGCTCTGTTCTGTTTTAATGGCCTGGGGGAAGACAAAAATAAGAGGGATGGGAGACTATACTGGGGAAAAAGGAAGGAGGAGAGAGAAATCACTTATTGATAATACATGTACATAAATGAAGAGTATATGGTCATGAATGAAGGGGAGCGGGAAAGCACATCCCATGAAGTTTACTTTCATCTGAACTGGATGAAGAAAGATTGAACACAATCATACATTTCAATATAAAAATACGTTAAACTCAAAAGGGAAATAAGTGAGGGGAGAGAGAAAGAAGAACAGAAAGAAGAAAAGGAGAGGAGAGACAAGGGAGTAGTCATAAGTCAAACAATCTTCAATGTCAGAGAGAAGTCTATGGAGGGGAGATTAAAAGAATAGAAAGAAAGAATAAAAAGCCTAGGATCAGAGGAAAGGTAATAAGAATGGAAGAATTGCAAAAGGGAAGAAACAGATTGTTTCATTTAGAAGATCACAAGTATTAGGCAAACTCTGTCTCTTCAGGCTGGAGGGAAATATGCAATTAGTAATAATGTATGTGAACAGGGTGAACGCACTCATAAAAAAGATAAGGAAAGCAGAATAGATCAGAAAGCAATACGTTGCTTAACAGAAACACATTTGAAACACAAAGATTCACACAGAGTTAAAATGAACGGCTAGAGAAAAATCAGATATGCTACACCAAAACTCAAAAAAGCAGAAGTAGCAATAGTGAATTCAAATATGGCTAGAGCAAATAAAAATAAGATAAAAGAAAGAATTTACAATATGCTTAAAGGTATGATAGATAATGAACCAATATCAATACATAATATATGTGTACTTCATAGCACAGAACCTAAATACTCAAAATAAAAATTAAATGAATGGTATAGAGAAACAGATAAACTATAATAGTGTGAGGACTTCGATGTGACCCTTTCAGACACAGACAAATCAAAGCAAAAGATAAACAAAAAAGAATTCGAAGACCTGAACAGAATTTTAGAAGAATCAGAGAAAAATGGCAGTTCTCTCACAATTACTAAATGGGAATAGAAAGGAATTTATATATTTCTTAGCTAAACATAGTATCTTTATAAAAATTTAACGTGTGTTGGGGCTTAAAGACTATACCAAAAAATGTAGAAAAGCAGAAATACCAAGCACATCATTTACTGATCATAATGCAACAAAAATTATATTCAATAAGGGATCCTTATGGAAAGAACTAAAAAGTAATTAAAGACTAACATAAATCTAAAAAACTAGTGCAAGTAGGCTGCAACAATATGCTAGAACGATTATATACTATGATCGGACTGAGTTTATACATTACAGATTTTTAACTATGTGCCTGGAATGCAAGGTTGGTTCAACATAAGGTAGACTATAAATATAATAAATGATGTTAATTTTGCAAATAATAAAAATTATATGACCATATCAATAGATGCTAAAAAGGCTTTTAACAAGATCCAACATTTACTTCTATCAAAAACTCTAGAAATAATAGCAATAAGTGGACTTTTCCTTGATAGGATAAATACTATTTCTTTAAATCCTAAAGCAAACATTATATGTAACTGAGAAAAGTTAAGAAGCCATTCCAATAACATCAGAAACAAAGCAAGGATGTTCATTACCACCACTAATATTTAATATCATGCTAGAAATGCAATAAAATAAGAAAAAGAATTTGAAGGAGAAAGCATAGGCAAAGAGGAAACAAAGTCATAAATGTTTGCAGATGATATGATAGTATACTTAGAGTGTCCTAGAGAATGTGCTTTAAAAAAAGTAATTGAAATAATTAATAGCTTCAGCAAAGTTGCAGGATATAAGATAAATCCACATAAATCACTAGCACTTCTATATAAAACTCAGCAGGAAGAGACAGAAAGAGAAATTCCATACAACATAACTAGAGAAGCTATAAAATATTTGGGAGCAGGAAGAAGAAACTATCTCACTATTAGCATTTGGAACATATATCCCCATATACAAACACAGACTTTAGCTTTCCAAAGCACCCATTTCTCTGATCCACCCAAGCTGACTAATGCATCCCCTCAAGGGCAAAACTGTATTTAAAAGCCAACACGGAAGATCCTTTAAGCCTAAGTAGAAGGCAACAAGGCTCCCAGCAAATGGGGAAAAAAAAAATCTCTATCTGTCAAGAAACTGAATAACACCCTGAAAAAGAATAGACTGAAAATTCATCAGAATTCAAACTAAAAAATCTATCCTGGAACACTCTATTCTCTGTTAAACAATCTTTTCAAAAAAATAGTGCAACTTATTCTAGTAAATTCAGTCATGTACTAACAAGTAATAGAAGCTATTCAGTTAAATTTAGAATTTTGCAAGGAAAGCAATGTGATCCCTGTTTTTCTTCTTATTAATTTACATATCTATTCTTAATAAGTTCCTCTAGCTCTTACACAACAGTCCAAAGGTAATCGAAAGTGTGGCCTAGGAGAAAAATCTGATAATTGTTCTCCATTTATTAGATGACCTTCATAGGCTCTGGAGCCGAAAGAAAACTTTGAGAAAAATTAATTCAATTTATTCATTTTATAAACGAGGAAAGTGAGTCCCAGAAAGATTACATGATATGCTTGCCTATTTCAGGTCCTCCGACTCCAAACAGAGGGCTCTCTCCACGATATTCCACTGCCTACTATGGACTAAAGCACGAGTGGTGGTATTATTCAGTCATTTCAGTCATGTCCAACTTTTTGTGATCTCATTTAGGGTTTTCTTGGCAAAAATGCTGGAGTGGTTTGTCTTCTCCTTCTCCAACTCATTTTACAGATGAGGAAACGGAGGTAAACAGGGTTAAGTGACTTATCCAGTGTCACATAGCTAGTAAGCATTTGAGGCCAGATTTGAACTCATCTTCCTGACTCCAGACCCAGAGCTCTAACTACTGTACCACCGCACTGCCCTAAGCACTGGTAGTGGAAAAAAAAGAAGGAAGAAGGCTTTCCCTTGCTCCCTACCCTCTGCAAGAATACTGGAACATGGCAGATTAGAACTATGGTTGTCTTCCCTGTTTTCAAATGGCTTTCCCACTCCTCATAAACACTGAATTATAGAATTTCAGAGCTGGATGAAGGCTTAAAGATTACGTCATATACTCCACCATATCCCAGATGAAGAAAGCAAGGCCATGAATGACTAAGAGACTTGTACAAAATCATCCAGCTAGTCACTGGCAAAGACACTCTCAAAATTCTCTTCCACTACCTCCTAAACTGTATTTGTTCGCTCTTCTCATCCTTTTTTCCTTCTTGGTAATCTTCTCTGTACTTTCCCATCCTCACTTCACCTTTCCATCTCTGTCCCTCTTCTATTACTTGCTTTGGCTGATGGAATATTTGATGAATATTCCTGGTTAAAATAAAAAAGGGTGGGGGGAGTGTAAATTCTCTGTACTCAGACCTAACTTCTTTGTAGAGGAAAGCTGTAAAAAAAAAAAAAAGATGTATGCACAACAGCTTTTTCTGAAATCGCCAGGAAATGTAACTTCTCCCTAATCCAGGATTATGAGCTTTCTATAAAATGAGTCTTCTTTTATAACATAAATTATCTGACTCCAACTCAAACTCCAAATAAAACCTTGGTCTTAGTCATAGTAGTATTCTGTAAATAGTGCAATCAACTTAAAATGGCCAAATTATTTCTATGAAAGCATTTTAAATGTTAAGTTTCGATGTACAATCATCTTAAAATGGGGTTTTCAGAAACTGACTCATTCCAAAGTTATGTGTCAAAGAATTCTTTAAAGAGATTTTAACGCACAAAAAGGAAAGCATCAATCTTATCCGGCTGTCCTTTTGAACCTGGCCAGTTTATAATAAGTAGAACAAGGCGTTTGCAGCTGTGCAGTTAACTTCATGTCAGTTTGCTCTACTCAGAAGCACATTTCTCTCTACCACCGCCCCCCCCAAAAAATAAAACCAAAAATTATTCAGTTTCTCAAGTTGTATAAAACAGCTTCTGTGGTAACTGTATTCAGTATTTTTACTAGAAAGAAAAACAAAAGTTCTTTGAAAAACCTCTTCCTTGAAGCCCTGTTGGAATTTCTTTGTCTTTTGATCTCACAATACTTTGTCTTCTTTTTATGTAGTTATCATATTCAAATTTGGATTACATGTTTTTACCTATATATGCATTCTATCACCCCAACTAGATTGTAAGCTCCTTGATGGAAGTGGCTATGTTTTATTTAATTTGTATTTGGTCCAAGAAATATTTATTAAGCATGCCAACTACTGGGAAGACAATGAGAAAAATAAAACATTATCTGCCCTCAAATAGGGTACCTTCTACTAAAGGAATGGAGGTGGGGGTAGGGATGGAAGGGAATATGTTATGTATACAAATAAGTATGATACAAGGTAAAACTGAGGAAATGAACATTATTTAGGGGAATCATAGAAGTTTTTGCAAAGCAGATAGTACCTGAGCTGAACCTTGAAAAAAGGTAAGGATTCTAACAGAAATTAGAGAGTGAATTCCAAACACGGAGGATGATTTGTGCAAAGTCTCCAAGGTAAAAGACAGAATGTTGTTTGTGAGCCAGTTAGTACAGTTTGGCTGAAATATCACTTCCATTATGGAAGATGGGGAATAATGGGAAATGGGAAAAATGGAAGCCAGTAGCTATATACTGTGAAGGGCCTTGAATGTCAAGCTAAGAAGTCTATTTTATCCTAGGAATATGGACAGTCACTGACGATGTCCTGTGCTAAGTACCATGCACTGAACAGAGTAGGTACTTAACGATAACTGAATGAATGGAGAAATGAGAAATCAAGCGGAAGTTACAATTCACAAGATGTGAAAAGACCTGGACTTTGTCTCTTTTCTGGCATTCCCTAGCTGTTGTGACTTTGGATGACTCAGTTACCTTTTCTGCATTTCAAATGTTTCATCTATTAAATAAGAGATAATAATATTTTGCTTAACAGAAAGTTTCAGTTCAAAGGGTCCTTATACTAATGCATTGGTAACATTTTTTCCTCGAAACACTTGAATAGGATGTGGAAACTTAAATGCTTCATATTTTCTGGCTGTACATTTACTTGATTTTCTTCTTTAGTTCATATTTAGTTTTACAAGTTTACTTAATGCATAAAATAATCAAATATACTCTTTTAAAATAGGCTGATGATTGGTACTGGTCAAGTGATGGAATCATATGATCTCATGTCAGGGAATGTTAATGTAAAGAATCTGTTAGCAATCATTCTTAAATACATGCATTAATGCCATTCCTAAAACACTCTTTTGAGCCACAATCTGAATTAAAGCCATTTTGCTAATTTTTAAAGTCTATAATTTAGTGGAAAAAAAAAAGCACTTACATGGCACGCACAGCAGTACTTTGCTTTAGGCAATAGAAGTGTTCCTAAAAAGTTATCTTATAAATCAAATTTCTGTATATTGAATCAGATTTTAAATACACTAGATTTCACTACATAAAGAAAGCCAAAAGGAAAATCTGTGGCAAAGACTTCTGTAATGTAAATAATCACACTCTAATTTGGCTCATAAATTTGCATTTTTAAAGGTCTTCTGGAGATAGGGTAATATACAATAATAATTATATAAAAATACAGAGTTAACGATGTATTGCAAACATTTTCATTCCCAGTTGCCCCAACAAATGAAAATATTTTCAACTAGAATGATTTTCATCATGTGTTTTTCCAATCTTATTTTTAAATCCTGTTCCAATTTTTCTTCTATGTCTGAATTTTTGCCCTACAATTCTGTGATTCTCTTTTTCACAGAATCTACAGCTATGAAAAGGGTCTCCATCTTCTATTCTAAATTCTCTAGTTTCTTGATGGTTTCTTCCTTAAGAGCTATCATTCCTGTCCTTATTTCATTGATAGTTTCTCTTGATTTTTATTTCTCTTCATTCATTCATCTTTATTAATCACTCTGATGACTCTTTCACAGTCTTTCCTGTAAATGTGCTTCTTAACACCTTTCCCTTTGGAAGTCTCAGTGTTGGGCATATCCCCCAACCCTTGCTGCCTTGTCGGGCTGGACAAGATCTGTGCCCCTCAAGGAGGAGGAGGGCAATTTGGGATACATTAGTAAGAAGATTCAGAAAAGCCACTATTGCTGAGCCTACTGTCTACATTTCAGTTCCAAGTTGCTGAGCTCTACCCTTTTCTCTCTGACTGACATCTTTAGTCCCCAGTGTGACCCCATGGGGTCTCGTTATAAAGCAATTAGAGGAGAATCTCCCAGGATACTGCTCTGTGAGAGGGGCTACTCCTAGAAGCCTTTGCAAATGCGGATCTCCCCCATCTTTCCTATGTCCTTGGCTTCCAGTGCTGTATTAAACAACTACAGTTAGCAATCAACTTTGTTCTCTTCACTCCTCCAAAGCCTTGTTCCTACTAGCTCTACAAGCTCCCTAGCTGCTACCTTTTCTTCTTCCTGAGCTTCAGGACTGGCCTAATCCATGGGTCTCCATCCACTCTGAGAGCGGGGTACCAGAGATACTAGCAAAAACTCTCATAAGCAGGCCCTAGAAGCACAGCAGCCATGAATGACATGGGGCCTTCCCAGGCCAACACAATTCAATTGTGGGCAAGGAGCAGGAAATGGGCCTGAAAATACCAGTAGAGTGGGAACCTGTCCTAGGAACAAGGAGCTACCTACCCCAGGATACTGCCAAGAGATTCGATGTAAAAGTCAGCGAGGGCCTAACTAACAAATCAGCCACTGTGAGGAAAAGGTTTGCCCCAGCTGAAAGCTCTTTGGAGGAAGGGGAAATGGTAGAGAGTGCAATCCCTACAAGGAGCAAGGAACATGTAACTTGATCATCAAGTCATTTTTTAATTGAAAAGATACCTTGTGAAAGGCTGTATTTTTTTTCTTCCTAATATGTGGGACAAAAGACCACTGGCTCAAGTAAAAAAAAAAAACAGAGATGTCTCAGTTTCTCAAGGAAGAAAAAAAAAACAGAAGCTTTATTTGATCAAGTCTCAAGAACTGGGCATCTCTCACTACCAGGGCAGAGATAGCAGTGAAGAGAGGCAAGTGGGGGAAGGCAATCAGGGAGATATATACCCTTGTACAAATAATTCTAAGAAATCCCACCCCAGAGGCTGGACCCCCTTCCCCCCACCCCCATTTGCAGAGACGAGTGGCCTTACAATCTAACCAGGAATAAGTTTTTACCCAATACAAGCACAGAAACTACAAAATTACCTTACAGGGAAACTTTAATGCTAAGATGGTCATTTGTAAGTAGGCTAGGGGAGGGGGAGAGGGGAATATCATCTGGTTTCCCCGAAATCATATGATTTACAGGAAAACGAAACTTAGGCCTGGTGAGGTTCACATCCTACCTAAATTTGTACTATCTCTATTTGAATATTGTCTTGCATGAGTTATTCATAGGGAAGCTTTCACAATCTTGTATTCCATTCACAGCTGAGGTGACATCTATAAATCTAAAGAAGGAGCGGGAAAAAGACATTCCTAAAGATTAAATAATCAGATTCCCACAGACTCAAATTTATCCCATTTTCCTTTTCTCTAAATATTGATTCTCAAACATTTTAGATATAAATACATACTAAATATATACATATACTCTGTGAAGTCTTCACACTTTATTCTCTCACTACCTCACACACTAACCATTCTGAGTTTGCTACATTTAGGGTCTCTTTATTTTGGGTGGTAGGTAGAGAATGACTGCTATGTGACTTCTAGACATGGCATCTTCCCAGGACTAGCAGGCCTGGGATTTTGTACATGCTGCTCTATCAAACCTGAAAAGCCTTCCCTCATCTTAGCTGCCTCCTGGAACCCTGAGCTCCCTTCAAGGCTGGGATAAAGTGCTGCCTCCTTTTAAAGTCTTTCCATTTTCTCCTCCCCACCCTCCCACCCCAATTACTTTGCATTTTTAAAAATATATATTCTATATTTATTTGCTGGTGAACATGTCATATGCCCCCAGCATAGGGTAAGCTCTTTGAGGGCAGTGTTTGTCTTCCCTCCTTCTCTTGCCCAGGGCCTTCATAAATGCTTACTAACTGACTGATTCCAACTGGTGGTCTGCCCCTTGAGCCATCATCACAACATGGTGGTCCATGGTGGAAAGATGATCAGCATGAAGCTGTGAAGAGGTATGGATCAGCCTACCTAAATACAGACTTTTCCCCAGCGAAGTATCCAGTCCTGAACAAGGCACAGGAAGAATAAGCCTCTTTTGCACTCTTCTCTTACCAATCCACTTTTCCTTACTCAAACACCTACAAACCGGAGGTCATATTCTAGCATTGCAAAGATCCTCTTATTAAATAAAATAAAACCTAAGTCTATCCATTTTATATTGAACCAGAAAAGAAAATTCTATAGAGTCTGGAGAATCCTAAAATTCTGTTAGGGACAAGAGTTGACCTAGGTAGTAGACACCACGCTTAGAAATCTTTAATAAAAAATTGCCATTAAATTCAAACAACCCTGGTGCTGTGATTACAGGGCAGCGGAGAGAGCATGACAGAACTGAGCTGCCCATTGTACTATTATTTTATGTTGGCCGTGGCATCCAAAAGTTACTCTTTAACACACACTGGGAAGTGCACGGTCTCACTAAACAAAGGAAATCAGCTGACTCAATGTGATACTCAGAAAGAATGATAAACTGCAACATGCTACAAAAATAAACGCACAAAAAACAAACACCCTTTCTATGCAGTAATTAACAAAATGCAGGAGGAAATAACAGGAAGGGAAGTCTCATTCAAAATAACTAGAAAATTCAAATACTGATATTTAGAAGGCAGGAGTTTTTGAGGGGAAAAGACTAACTTAGTTTCAGATACACTGAGTTTTAGATGTCACCAGAAATGTCCAAGAGACAAGCGTGTGTGTGTGTGTGTTTGAGAGAGAGAGAGAGAGAGAGAGTAGTGATATAAGAAAGACAGGACAGGACAGGACAGGACAAGACAAGGAGGCATGATGTGGATAATGAGCCAGCAAAGTAGAGGGGAAAAGAATGGATGAATGAGTAGGAGGCAAACCAGGAGACAATAGTGTCAGGGAAGCTCAGAGATGACAAAGTATCAAAGCGGAGAGGGTGGTCCACAACATCCAGGGTTGCAAGGAGCTAAAAAGGATAAAGACTGAGAAAGTATCACGAGATTTGGCAATTAAGAAATCATGGCTAACTTTGGAGAGAACATAACGATCAGAAGCCAGACAGCAAAGGGTTATGGTGTTTGTGTGAGAAGAAGGAAATGGAGGCAGGGAGTGTACAGAGCTTTTTCAAGTAGTTTGGCTGGGAAAGATAGGAGAGATATAGGATGACTAAATGAGAGGATGGTAGAGGGTACTTCAGGGGTTAAAGATTTTTTTGCATGTGTCATGGACCTCTTTGACAGTCTAAGGAAGCCTAAAGACCCCTTATCAGAATAATATTTTTAAATGAGTACAATAAAATACGCAGAATACAAAGGTTAGGGAAAGCAAAGGCGCAATTTTTTTCTCATCCAACTTCACAGACCCATTGTAAATTATCCGTTGACTTCTGGTCTAGTGAATAACAAAGGAAATAATGAAAAAGGTTAGAAATAAAAACAGACTAGCACTTCCAGATCTCAAAATATATTATAAACTAATAACCATCAAAATCATTTGATAATGATTAAAAGAGAGAAAAACAGATTAATGGATAAGACTGGACAAGGAAGAATCAGAAATAACTGAAGACAATAATGGCAGTCCTCATTAAACCCCAAACCATAAATTGTTTTGATAGAATTCTCTATTTGACAAGAATGGTTGAAAAAAATAGTCTGGCAGAAATTAGGTTCTGGTCAGCACCTTAAACCATATCCCACAACAAAGTCAAAATGAATACTCAACATGAATATTAAAGGTTAGATCATAAAAAAAGTTAGAAAAGAAGTATATTATAAACCTTTCACTACTATAGTAGAGGATGAATTCTTAAAAAAAAAGGGACAGAAGCAAATACAAAAGACAAAATGGATAATTTCAATTGCATGAAATTGAAAAGCTTTTATAAAGACAAAATAAACGCGAATAGGATGAGAAGGGAAAAAATCTTTGTATCAAATATCCCTGATAAGCATGTAATATTGAAGATATATAGACAACTTACAGAAATATATGCGACTAAAAGTCATCCTGCAATAAATAAAGAGTCAATGAACATGAACACTTCTCAAATGAAGAGCTACAAATATTAGGAATCCTATAAAAGAATGCTCCAAATGGCTAATAAAAGAAATATAAATCAAAACAACTCTGAGATTTCAGTCATACCAAGCAGATGAGCAAAAATGACCAAAAAATGAGAACAGTCAATACCGAATGGGGTATAGAATGACTGGCATAATCGTGGGCTGTTGGTGGAGCTATGAATTGATCTAAATGATTCTGGAAAGCAATTTGGAACTCTGTAAAGAGTGAGTAAAATATCCATGGTTTTTGACCCAATGAATCCACTGCTAGGTATATAGTTAAGGAGACAGCTAGGTGGTACAGTGGATAGAGAAGACTCATCTTTCTGAGCTCAAATCTGGCCTCAGATACTTCCTAGCTGTGTGACCCTGATCAAGTTCACTTAACCCTGTTTGCCTCAGTTTTCTCATCTGCAAAAGAAGCTAGAGAAGGAAATGGCAAATGACTCCATTACCTCTACCAAGAAAACCCCAAACTCACAAAGAGTGGGACATGATTGAAAAAATGACTGAACAACAATATACCTAAGGAGATCAATAACAAAAGGCCTGATAGATACCAAAACATTGATTTGTAGCAACACTTTTTATGGCGATAAAGAACCAGAGATAAATTAAATGTCCATTTATTGGGGAACAGCTCAACAAACTATGGAGTATGAACACAATGGAATATTGTTGTCCTTTAAGAAATAATGAACATGTTTACCTTTCAGATTTATGGAAAAAGGAAGAATTTATGACCAAAGAGATAGAGAACACTATGAAATGCAAAATGGATAATTTTGATTATACTAAATTGAAAAGTTTTTGCACAACAAAGCCAATGCAACCAAGATTAGGAGGGAAGCAGAAAACTGGGAAAGAATTTTTACAACCAGTGTTTCTGATAAAGGCTTCATTTCTAAAATATATAGAGAACTGAGCTAAATCTATAAGAATACAAGTCATTCCCCAATTGATAAATGGTTAAAGGATATGAACAGGTAGTTTTCAGAGGAAGAAATTGAAGCTATCTATAGTTATATGAAAAAATGCTCTAAATCACTATTGATTAGAGAAATGCAAATCAAAAAAACTCTGAGGTACCACATTACACCTATGAGATTGACTAACATGACAAAACAGGAAAACAATAAATGCTGGAGAAGATGTGGGAAAATTGGATCACTAATACATTGTTAGTGGAGTTGTGAACTGATCCAATTATTCTGGAGAGCAATTTGGAACTATGCCCAAAGGGCTATAAAATTGTGCATACTCTTTGACCCAGCAATACCACTTCTAGGGCTGTATCCCAAAAGACCATAAATATGGGAAAAGGACCCATATATACAAAAATATTTATAGCAGCTCTTTTTGTGATGGTAAAGAACTGGAAATTGAGGGGATGCCCATCAGTTGGAGAATGGCTGAACAAGTTGTGGTATATGAATGTAATGGAACACTATTGTGCTATGAGAAATGATGAGCAGGTGGACTTCAGAAAAACCCAGAAAGACTTATATGAAGTAATGTTGAGTGAAGTAAGCAGAACCAGGAGAACATTGTACACACTAGCAGCCACACTGTGAGATGACTAACTTTGATAGACTTATCTCTTCTTAGCAATGCAAGAATCTAAGATAACTCCAAAAGACTCATGATGAAAAATGCTATCCACATCCAGAAAAAGAACTGTGGGGTCCGAATGCAGACCGAAGCATATTATTTGCTTTCTCTCTTCTAATTCTCCTTTACAACATGACTAATGTGAAACAGGTTTAATATGAATACATGTGTAGAGCCCATATCAAGTTGAATGCCATCTTGGGATGGGGGGAGAGATGGGAGAAAATCTGGAACTCAAAATCTTATGGAAGTGAATGTTGACAACTAAAAATAAATAAAGTTAACAATAATAATAATAAAAAATAAAGAACCAGAGAATCTCAGATGTAGAATATCTTCAAAGGCAATCTAGGTCTCACGAAAAACATAACTGATCAGGCCTCTCCCTTCCAACATCCTCAACAACTTATCATTCAATCTCTGTTTGAAGACCTGTAATGAAGGCCAGTGGTAGGCTGGTAAATGTTTAATAGCTTGCTCTTAAAAAATGGTATGTGCTCTATGCTTTTAAGTTTAATCTTAATTATTAATATTTTCTCCATCACTTTCTTAAATCTATGCAATCAAAAGTGATAAATCAAGCTGTAATTTGTAATAAAATAAAAAATAAATAATGAGCATGGTAAATACAGAGAAGCACAGAAAAACTTAGGTCCATGGAACTGGGCTAATGCAAAGTGAAGTAAGCAAAACCAGGGAAACAACATATCTGACAAGTACAAAAATATAAGTAGAAACCACCACCAAAGCAATAGAAATTGAGTGCTGCTGCAAAGTTACAATGACCCAGCTTGGTCCCAAAGAAAAGATATGAAATGACACTTCTCTCTGCTTCTTTGTAGAAATGGAGGCCCAGGGTATATGATGCTGCATGCAACAACCAACTTCTTTTGATAGAACTTCTTTTCCTTCTAACTTTTTTTTGTTTTTTATTATAAGGGATGGTTCTCCAAGAGGAGAAATACAGCAGAAGGAATACAGCAGAAAATGTAAGAGATATGTAAACAAAAGACCAATAGAAATGTATATAAAAAAAATAAAATCTGGACCATGTAATCTGCTTTCCTGAGCCATCCACTACAACATTTTGAAAAAGTATCTCTTCCCAGCAGTCCAATGAATGAATATTCAATCAATAATAACCCATTCTGACATGCAATTTAATGAAAACAATGGAGTGACTTACCGCCCAGACAGGAGATGTAAAGCCCAGAATTGCAGCTTTAATTCCATCAGCAACATAAGGAATGATGTTTTCACCCAGACGAGTATCTCTGAACAAAGCTCTGAGGATATTTAGAGCATGGACCTGGAAGAAAAACAGCCAGGAAAAAAAAAAACATAACTGACCCTGAAATTCTTTCAAGCTGCAGAACAAAACTAAAACATATCAAGAGAGAAAATGCAAAACCTTCAAAATTTATTAAAAATAATTTTAAATGGTCAATAAAAGAGTATAAATCTGCATATGTGGTGGAGGGTGGGATGGCTATTACTTATTACTTAAAACTGAAACCCGTTGTTTTCAGAAGCACTTATAGAAATAAATGTGACTTGGAAAATTATTATTACTAAAAACCTATATCAAAAGATTAGAGAAAAAGACTAATGAAGTTATTGGGCAACTAAAAAACCTAGAAATTAACAAAATAATATTCAAAAAAGCACAAAAACAGAAATGTTGAAAATCAAATAATAAACACAAAAAAGAAAACAAAATGCTATTGAAGTATTCAATAAAACTAAAAGCTGGTTTTTTTCTGAGGCCCAATGGACAAAATATTTTCTTATTTGATTTTTTAATAAAAGAAAGGAAAACCATATTAGTAAAAATAAAAAATGAGAAGGAGGATAACAACACATGAGAGGAAGTAAAGAAAGTGACTGGAAACTACCAAACACAGCATGCAAACTACAAAGACAAAATGAAAAGGTTGAATATATACCAACATATAAAACATCCAGATTAACAGAAGAGTCTATGGAGAATCTAAATAACTTGATTTCACAAAGAAAGAAAAATTATATGAAAAAGGATTCAATAATTTTTTTCGATTTCAGTGTAAAAGGTTTATAAACAGCCCACCCAAATGATCATTCATTTTGAAAGGTACTCATTTCAAATAAACATAAGAGAAC
This sequence comes from Phalanger gymnotis, assembly GCA_028646595.1. Classification (NCBI taxonomy): domain Eukaryota; kingdom Metazoa; phylum Chordata; class Mammalia; order Diprotodontia; family Phalangeridae; genus Phalanger; species Phalanger gymnotis. The sequence continues at coordinate 280,106,551 of CM053625.1, read as the reverse complement.
TTTTCAAACTCAAATACTAGAGAGCTGCTAAATCTATGGTCAATAAATGAAACACGCAAGGTTACTGGTGGTATCTGATGCCCATTATGTCCATATCTCCTGGTGAAATGTTACCTTCCATTTGCAAAGTCTCCTCCAACAATCTTGCATTCTCTCTAACAATTTCAATCCCAGCCTTCAAGGACTAGCCCCCAGCTCCTGCACGAAGCCTTCCCTATTTGACATATATACTGACTATTCTAAGAAACGACGGCAATATCTTTAATTTTTACAGCATTTATCTCTGTAACTCAATCGAGTGCTTCATTTTCTATTATATTCTTCTCATTCTCACATGGTCTAGACTCACCCAAGAGATGGCGAGCTCCTGAAAAGTAATGAGTGGGTCTTTTTCTCTTGTATACCTCATGGTATAGCATAGAGATGGGCATATGGTAGGCTCAACAAGTAATGGCTTGCCTATGCTACCTCTTCAGAAGAATACGAGACCTAGACATCTGCTTCCACCTCTCATATACTTCTTCTTATGAAAAGGCACATGCCTTCACTTCACAAAATGGCAGACTTTGGGTGAGGAATACTGTAAATAGTGTCAGATTTTACTGATGAATTGCTCAGTTTTCCCAAACTTTTTACTCCCTCTTTCTCATTCTGTATTATAAGAGATAGCTCTCTGGAAAGCGAAAAAAAAAGGTGGCAGGAGGGATGTTGGTGATGTAAAAACAAAACACGTCAATAAAAATTTATTTCCTAAAAATTATTTTTCCATTTCATGCCTCCTATCTTGCTATCCTTTTCCCTATCTTTTGTTTTCACAATGTCTCTGTATCTCTTTTCTCAAAGTCTGGGGTAGAATTCTATGTCCTGCTTTCTGAACTTTTCACTTTCTGCTCATCTCCTTCCACCTGTGTGCTCTCCCAGTAAGGTGGGGACCAGCCAGGTCCCTGCAGTAAAGGTATCTGAGGGGCAGGTGTGCACGCCACTACGGCAGGAGGCAGATAGAGCTAGAAAGTGGGAGAGTGGGCCGTCTGGTCAGAGTGGGAGTTCTTCAGACTTATTCAACGCCACTTATAAGAAGAGTATGGAAGACGGGGTCAGAGACACTGGACGGGGTGCTGACATATGGGGAATGAGACCCCACTGCTGACTGAAGAAGATACAGAGCACATGCTAACCAACCAAACACAGGCCAAGTCTGGTAGCCACCAGCCATCAGGTGCCAACTACATTTCTGAGGCTGCTGTTGATATTACAAGAACAAGCCCAGCATTGGAGTATACTCCATCTGGCATTCACCATGAACAGTCCTGTATTATTGGATATCTTTTTACGTGTATTTGCCTTCTCTCCCCAACTAAGCTGTATGTTCTATCAGGACAGGGTGTGGACCAGGTCCCATGCTTCCTTATGTTACTCACATGGCCTAGTAAAGTGCCTGGGCACGTGGTTAAACACTCAGAAAATGCTCTCTGGTTAGTTTAATAACTGAAACCTATCTCACAAAACAAGATTCCGAGGGGCTCAAGATAACCTAATATTAAAATGAAAAGATGCAGTTTCTCCACCTGTAAAAGGTGGTTGGGTGGTAACTTTTTTTTAGAAAAGTTTCACCTGACCCACGCTATTAAATATGCCCCAATGGTAGAGAGATACACATGGGAAATTCTTAAGTGAGATCATGTTAGTTTATAAATATCAGAGGCAATCATTATTGTATACAAAATTCTCCCTAACGGAAACAGGATGTTTCACCACAGCTTAGAAACAACTTCTTATAGAGACAATACACAGCCACAAAAGTGGTGCTTAAGGCTTATTTTAGGGGGAGGGGCAATAAACAAAAACAAAATCCAAATGTGAATATCTGGTCTTGTCCCTGACTTATACAGGGATAGCAGGTCCACGCAAATGAGAGTTCTTTCTGAGTTTTGTTTTGCTTTAAAGACAATAACAGTTTAAGACAACTGCCTTCCTGGTAAGATTTTGAGGGAGTCTGTTTTAATTATTACCTGTGGGACTGAACTCTGTGAGTCACCTGAAGGTACAGCCAAAGAGATCAATTCTTTCATTGTTATCTTCAATAAATCCATCCTGCCTTTCTTTGGCTCAGAAGCCAACAACGCCTGTGGGAAAACAGGGCAGATATTAACAGGCCTCAATGTACTCTCCCCTTACACACACCCTACTACTCCCTTTTCCGCATACAACAGTCCCAAGCTCAGAATTTCCAAGGATCATCTACATAGATTCGTAGTCACACAGAATAATCTTGCAACCTGTCTGTTCTCAATTGTTTGTTTGAATCATTCATGAGGCAGTGGGAAGGCAGCTTGCTGTGGGGCAAAATGCACTGACCTTGGAGCTGGGAGCTTTAGAGAGCTCCAGCCACCCAGACTTCAAGCTACTCCCTTAACCTTTTACTCCTCAGTTTCTTTACCTGTAAAATGAACACATCTATCCAGGTAATCTCTAATATACCTGCCTGCTCTAAAAATGCAGAGGCCAGGGGAATGGTTCATACCAATAACTTGTTAATACGCCATAATTTCATAATTAATAGTAACTCCAAAATAGAAAACTGTACATCAGATACTATAACAAAGACTCTGTAATAAGAATCATCTCCTTTAAAGGGAGAAATAAAATTCCCTGTAAAATTAGTCCTTTGGCCTCTGAAAGACACCGTTCATGGACTAATATTTAACTTTTGTTTAGCTGCACAGAAGAACCCTGAAGAACTACAATACAAATTAATTCCATAAACATCAATCCTACTATGTGCTGGGTACTAGGCTATGTGCAGAGGATACAAAAACCTTACAGTTCCTACTATCCAGAATCACATTCTAATGGGAAGAAAACAATGTAAACAGATATGCCAATGGAAAACATACACAAATAAAAAATTCAAGTCAGTCCCTGCTCTTACGGAGCTCATGATCATTTAATGTTGTTGGGGGAACCAAGAGTGTGCTAAAAGCACACAGTTCACACCAGACAATGAGATATTTTCCTGCCTTCACATCTGTATCTAGGCTCAGGTGAGGTGCAAGCATTGCTACAGGATGTATCACACTGAGGAAGAAGAACAGTGGCCCAGTAGAGGCCAGCACAGAGTTGATTTATGAAGGTTACCAGCTTTAACCCTGAGCAACTATACATTGCTGACCTCTGTGTCAAATCAACATCCTTCTTTCTTTTAAGCATAATGAAGCCTTTCTTCTGCATATGGTGTCTATTGGAACTGAGTGGCTACGTAAGGAGCAAAAGAGAAGAATGAGGGGAGAAGCGAGTAATAAAACTTCAGCTCATTCATTTGGAATTTTCCCACATTTTTAATCTTGCCTTAATTGTTTTTTCTTTTCTTTTTTTCTCTCCAATACGGTTCCACTGAACACTTCAAAAAAGTTTGGCTAAAACGGATATTCAGTGAAAAACATGTCAAGACCTATATGAACTGATGCAAAATTAAGTGAGAACTGGGAGATCATTGTGTGTAATAATATTAATATTGTAATGATGATAAACTGTGAAAGACTTAGCTATTCTGATTGATATAATGATCTAAGACAATTCCAAAGGACTCATGATGAAAAAATGCTATCAACTTCTAGTGAGAGAACTGGTAAACTTTGGATGCAAATTGATGTAAAATTTTCATACTTTATTTTTCTTGCTTTAAAAAAAAATGACTGATATGGAAATATATTTTACATGATTTCACATGTATAATTAATATCATATTGTTTGCCTTCTCAGTAGGTGGGGGAGAGGGTGGGAGGGAAGGAGAGAACCTGGAATTCAAAATTTAAAAAGAAAAGAAAGTTAAAATATGTTTTTTAAAAGGTTAAAAAAAGATGTAAAAAAAGGGAAAAAAAAGGATATTCAGTGCTGGAGTGTCCTTTTGGCTTAATGAGTGAACTCTCTTGCTTCGCAGTTTCTTCCCTCTCTCCTCCAGCCCACGAGCACAGGAACAGTCTGCTTTACCCAATGCATTGACATTCCCTTTCCCTAACAAAAGCAGCATGTATCCTGCCTGAAAAGAGGCAAGAGGAAAAATGCAAGATGGCTCCATCTGAAACACTCCTGGAGTTAGGCTTTCCAGCTAAAGGCAGGCAGGGACTCGGACCATGTATTATTGTTCACTGCCTTCTCAAAAAATACTTGTCATAGGAACACAGTTTCCATACAGTAAATCAACTCTCTCTTTCTGTCTGTCTGTCTCTCTCTCTCCCTCCCTTCCTCTCTTTCTGAATTGGTAGAGATTTTCCTGATGTAATTATCTGTTCTCTGACACAGGGGCTGGGGTTGGAGGTACTGGAGCTCTGTATCCTCAGACTCGATGCCCTCAGTGATGGGGGAAAAGCCCAAGTCCCCTGGTTACCTGAACGTAGAAGGGAATCCCAGCGCTGCGTCTCGTGGCACAGAGTTTAGAAGAAGGGTCGCTGGACTTAATTTCTTCCAAGACATCCCTCAACCACTGCTCTGGTAGCCTTTGCAGGCACTCACTGGGGCACCTAAGGAATGTAAAGGAGCAAATATTTGAGCTTGGAGTTGGCACATTCAAAGCAAAAAGCATATAGTGGAACAATGCTTACAGTTAGAAGGGCCACTAGGCTGGACCTGGAGTCAGGAAGATCTGAGTTCAAATCTAGCCCCAGACACTTACTAGCTGTGTGACCCTGGGCAAGTCACTTGACCCTGTTTGCCTTGGTTTCCCCATCTGTAAAATGAGGTGGAGAAGGAAATGGCAAAGAGCTCCAGTATCTTTGCCAAGAAAACCCCAAATGGGGTCATGAAGAGTCAGGACATAACTAAAATGACTCAACAACAATAACAGTTAAGAATACACTCTCCACTCTCAGGAACAGAAATTCACCATAAAGATGTGCAAGTATATTTGTCCTGTTTTACATTTCTTACCTTGTGACTCCTTCACCTATAGGTATTCAGTGCAATAAGAAAAAAAAAAGGATGTATTAAAAAAAAAAACCATATATATTCCCTAGGAAGAAAATCTATTGCTCCAACTTGACAAGTTTTGTAACCTCATCTGGCATCCCAAATCAATACACCCTAAATAATGGTAACGATTTAACACCAGCAATAATAGTTAACATTTATATGGTACTTTAAGATTGCAAAGTACTTTACAAATATTATCTCATTTGATCCTCAAAACATCCCTGGGATGTTGCCATCTCCATTTTATAAATAAGGAAACTGAGACAGAGCTTAAGTGACTTGTCCAGGGTCACACAGCTAATAAGTATCTGAGGCTAGATTTGAACTCAGGTCTTCCTGACTCTAGGCCCAGGGCACCATCCACTGCACTACCTCGCTGCCAAACTTGAAGACAATCAGGCTTATAGGCCTACACTATACGGTACAAGCTGTATTTCTCTCCACGTTCTCTCTCTTCACAACTTCAGTCAGCCCACAGCTTAAACTAAGGGGCTCTAATCACTCCACAGATAACTCCTAATTCTCTCTCCAGCCCAGACCTTTCTCGCAAGCTTCAGACTTACACTGCCAACAACCTATGGAACATTTCTGCCTCCGTTACCGAGGGCTTTGAATTCCAGCCAGTGTGAATTCAATCCATTTAGCCGATTATAACTTCCTGTCCTTCTCTGTTAAAACCCCTCGACATCATCTCCTATTGTCTCTTCCTTTACTTTAGTCTTTGATAAGCTTCCCCTTGCCAAGACGGATCCCTTTACATTTATACTGGATCCCATCCCTTCTTCCTAATTTCTTCCGCATACTGCCCCCAATCCTCCCCTCCCCTCTCTCTAATCTCCAATCTCTCCCCATCTACTAGAGTTTCCCTTCCTTGCTACCCACAAAACACACACAAATACATTATAAAAAAACCTGTCAGCACACCTACCATCCCCTCAAGCTCTCCTCCCATATGCTGCCTCCCTTTAGCCAAACTCCAAAAACAGAAGCTGTTTCCATTCTTTGCATCTACTTCACACTCATCTTACTCAGTTCTCAGCCCTTCGATTTGGCTGCCATCCTCTTCAGTCAACTGAAACTGCTCTCCAAAGCGACCAACAACCCACGAACTGACAATTCTAATGGTGTTTTCTCAGTCCTCATCCTTCTCAAGATCTCTGCAGCTCGACACTGCTGACCACGTTCTCTTACATATTTTCTACTGTTTGGTTTTTCAGGATGCTGCTCTCTCTCTTGATTCTTTCTCCGTCCTACCTGACCGATCACTGTTAGTCTCCATCAGTGATATCGATGTTATATATTAATATGTAAAATATACAACAATGCAACTATTGTATCGCAATGTAATATAATCAGCAAACAAAAACAGAGAAGAAAGAAAAGAGCCCATTCTGGGTGGAGCCCTGGGATAGGACAGTTCCCAGAAAGCCTTCTTTTCTTCCTTCTCTATACTGCTTTGTTTCCTGACTTGATTAGCTTTCGGGTTTAATTATGATTTCCACCTACACTGTTGTAGTCATTGTGTATTATTGTCCTGGATTTGACTACTTCACTTTGTATCAGTTAACAGAACTCTTCCCAACTTCTCTATATTTATCATAATCATTCTGTCTTACAACACAGTGATATCCCATTACATTCACGGCCTACAACTTGTTTAACAATCCCCCAAATAAAGGCATGATGGGCTCACAAGTCTATCCAGGAGCCCTACCTAGTCTTCCTCCTTAGTTCTAGCCAAGCATTTCCAAATGCCTAACGGCTATTTCAAGGTCAATATACCACAGTTGTTTCACACTAATTGCATCCTAAATAAAATTTGCTATCTTCTCCCAAAACCCATTCTTCTTCCAAATATCTTTATTTCTGTCTAGGGCACCACCATCCTTTCAGTCACTTGGGCTCACTTAGTATGGTCCTTGACTCCTCACATTCCTTCATGTGGCATACCCAATAAGTTGCCAAATCTTGCCATTTCTCCCTCTATGGCATCTTTCACATCCATCCTCTTCTTTTTACTCACAGGACTATCACCCTGGTTCAAGCCCTCCTAACTGGAATAACTCGAGTCCCTCCTCTTTCACGTCCATCTTCCACATATCTCTCAAAATAATTTTAAGTTCTGATGATGTCACTTCCCTTTTCAAAAAACTCATATAGCTCCCTATTGAATCTAGGATAAAACATAAATTTATCTGTTTGGTATTTAAAGTGCTTCAGAATCCAGCTCTAACCTACATTTTTAACCTTATTATATATTACTCCTCTTCCTGTATGTCATGGTTCATCCAATCTGTTCTTGCTGTTCCACATACACATCACTCCATCTCTCATCTACGTTGTAAGACATAATGAATATGATGACTATAAAGAAGCATGGGATGACTTCTATTAACTGATACAAAATGATGCAATCAAAACCAGGAAGATAATACCCAATGACTACAACAATGGCATTGGAAAGAACAAAAATAGAACAATTTAAGTTAAGAGATGTGAAATTATAATGAGCAAAACTGACTCCAGAAGAGAGTCGGACAGATAGGAAAAGTCACCTCCTTTCCTTTTTTTCCACAGGTGGCGGACCATGGGTGTGGAACAGATGTCAGACTTCTAGGATCTGTTAGCTAGATTTACTGACCTCTGTTTATGCTTTGTTATAAGAGCAGAGAATGGAGAGAGATACTTTGAGAAATGCAGGAAATGTAGAAATTTTTAAAAATCAAGAAAATTTAGTTTTTAAATAAAGAATGTAAGCTCAAGGGCAGGAATTACCTCATTTTCTTTGTGTCCCTAATGCCTGGCACTGATGCCTAATAAATGTTAATTGACTAATTAAAATCTTGGTATCCCTGGTTTCCTCAAGTGACACCTCCTCCTGAACAATGACTTTTGATAATGTCCACAATCTAGATTTAGCTAAAAATTAATAATGTGTAAATAAATGTATAAGGTTCAGAGGAAGATGTAGTCAAAAAAATTAATAACCTGAGGAAGATATTCTGTAGAAAATAAGGCAACTGATTTCCAATTTGTGGTGAAAATTAGAAGCTCCTTCAAGTAATCCAAATTCAATTCCTGAACACAAACAATTTCAAACAATTGGAAGATGCTTCCATAGCTCATATAACATAAATCAATACACAACAACTCAAAATCATAGAGCACTTTAAGATTTACAAAGCATTTTCACAACATTAACCCTGAGAGGTAGGCTATGGAAGCCACTAAGGCTCAGAGGGCTTAATAAGGTCATACACAGTATCAGAACCATGAACTGAACGCAAGTCAACTGTTCTTTCTCCTACACTATTAAGCAATGCCATTTAAAAGGAAATATTTTTAAAAGTCAGTCACAGGCATTTAAGATGCAATCTCAGTCATGAAAAACGACTCTTGAATTTCCCTGAAACCAGACGGCTCTCTGATTTTTAAAAGCTTGTTTTAAGTATGGCTTCAACAAAACCAGCCATCCAAGGGATGAAACATGACAATTTGTAGACTGCTGTGGAGAGAGCCCTGTTATTTCTCCCACCCCATCTCATTATCTCCTGTCTTACCAATCCAGTGTCTAAACTGCATTCTTATAATATAGCATTCAGCTGTGGTTATGTAGAACTGGTCCTTGCCAGTAAACCCTTTCTGAATGGCACTAAGCCCTAAAATTAAACACTTCTGTCAAAATTACAGAATTTTGCCAAGGCAAAGGACTTCTGGGAAAGGACAGAAGTTCTGTGCTGTGGATCTGTGAACACAGACAAGAGGACCAAGGGCTTAACTCCTTTGTCACCTTTGAAAAGCTATTTGTGTTTTTCTGGTTGGGATCCATTTCCCCTACTTGGTTTATGTGTAGCAGCAGGATGACATGGAAAAAGGACAGCATTTGGCTTCAGAGAGAGCCTGGGTTTGAATCCTAGCTTTGCTACTTATTATCTGAGTGAATCCCAATTGGGGCAAGTCACTTACTTCTCTGAGCCTCAGTTTCCTCAACTGTCAAATCAGGCAGCTGTCCTAGATCAGAGGCCAGCCTCCTCTGGCATTCAGGCCAGCTCCTGCCTGTTTTCATTAGTTCAAACTAGGAATGTTTTTTCTACTTTTACATAAAGTTTAATTATATTTTTAAAATGTAGAAACCTTACAAGGCTTCCTGGCCTTACAGGATGCAGGGGCAGCTAGGTGGCACAGTGGATAAAGCACGGGTCCTGAAGACAGGAAGACCTGATTTCAAATGCAACCCCAGGCACTTTCTAGCTGTGTGATCCTGGGCAAATCACTTAACCCAGACTGCCTCAAAAAACAAACAAAACAAAACAAACGACAACAAAAGCAAAGAGAGAATACAGTGAGATTTGGCCCCTGGACTGGAATTTGCTGATCCCTGGCCTAGAAGATCACAGATGTCCCTTGTGGATCCACATGCCATGACCTTAGATATTCAGTCACACCAAGGCCTCACTTCACAGAAGAACCTAAGGCCAGGTTATTTTACCTTGTTTTATGGGCTTGAATGGGGATGGAAGCTGAGACTACCGGCAAACTATCAGATTCTCTATGGTTTTCACAGGTTTGTGCTCAACGGATCCTCAATGACCAAGGATGTACTGGTCATACAGAAAATAACCTTTCTTTGCCTCTCTAGTGCTTTAGCATGGTGCCTGGCACTTGGTGGGAGCTTAATAAATGCTTGTTGACTGATTGGTTTTCTTCAGGTACTTAAGTCCTAGAACCCTGAGGTAAGAAAAGGAAGTAAGGCACAAGAGAAAAGGAAGACATTTTTACTTTCCTTCCCTTCCACCTCTCTTAGCACACTCTTTCCAATGACACATCATTGTACTCCTACAGAAAGCACACGCTAGCTTGGTTTTAGTGGTTTTGACGAGTCTTTGATGAATCTTTTTAGGGTATTATTTATTATCTCCACCTCATGGACAGATAAGAATTCTAACAAATTCGGTGAACTTCCTTTTTACTTTTTTTTTATTTTGGAGGGGAGGGAGGGTTAGTTCTCCCTAAGGCACCCTGTTCAGAAGCACAGCAGTCACCCAGGGACCCAATCTCACTACTGATCAATACTGAAGCTTTGACCTTTTCCATTTCTACCTTGGGCAGTCCATATCTCCTTAAGCAGCCTGGTATCCCCCTGCTCCTGGGGTCTCATCATATTGATGCTGGACTTACTATGGGCACTTTAGTATGGCAGCCTTACTGGAGCTTAGACCTCCTGAGCTCAGGCGATCCACCAGGCTCAGCCTCCTTGGTAGTAGGGATTATAGGTGTGTGCCATCGAGCCCAGAGCTCAGTGAATTTTAAAAGAGAGGCAGGCTCAGAATTAAAGTAGCATATTACATCACTCTCCTGCTCTGTCATAGTTTCCAGATGTTTATGGGAATATAGAGAAAGCTCTGACATTTGCTAATTATTTGACTGTAGGCAAGCTATCCTCTTTGGGGGTCTTCTTCATTTACAAAAGGGGGATGATAATACTTGCAAGGCCTGACCCAAGAAAGGTTCAGCAAGGCCACAAAACTAGCTAGCATTTGGTTGCTATAAGGAGTAAAATGACATATCACTCAAAAAAGTATAAAAAAGGAGGGGGAGGGGAAGGAAAGTCAAAATGTCTTCTTTTTCTCTTTCTATGGGTTGTCTTGAGGATTTAATTAAATAATACACTTTAGGTGCTTTGCAAACATTTAAGTGTCATATAAATACCAGCCATTATTGAGTCAGATCTTCTCTCCTTGCCTTTCTGACCCCACTTGACTAACACAAAATTATCTTTTACTGCTCACCTACACATGTACTCTATTCCAGCCAAGCAGACCTTCTCAATATGTCCTGCACACACAATAGTTAACTTATTCCAAATTTTAAGCCTTTGTTAATGGATCTCCCATCTGGAAGCTCATCTCCCTTCATGTTTCTCTGCTGATCCAAATCTAAGCCATCCCATCCTTTAAGGCCCAAATCCCACCGCTTCCAGGAAGTTTCTTCCTATTGTTATAGTCAACATGGATTCCTCCCTATTCTGAGATCTTTTTGTATGAAAAATCATTAGAATACATGTTAGTGCTTAATTGTCATCTAGTCAAATGGGTTAACATATTAAAGCACTTTGGCTATATAAAATCTATTAACTGGTTCTTATGCCTATTAGTTTTATTTCACCAGATAGTATGAAACCCATAAGAAAAGATGTTTGCTTTGTATTTCTTTGTAACAACCCCCTTCCCCTACCCTGCTTCCCATAAACAACATTTTTAGTATAGTGCTGAGAACACAAGAGGCGTTCTGAAAATACTTGTTGAACTCTGTACTATAACCATGGTGGTATCTTGCACATAGGCCTGGGCATCAAAGGGCTGGCTCCCAGCCTGGATTTTCCAGCTCCCAGATCCATATCCAGTTATCCAGCAAGAATAAATCTTAAAACAATTACTGCTCATATACTTGGCGGCTGCCACTGTAACTTGTTGACCTTAGATTGCCCCGCTTATTCTCTCAAGGACTGAAACTTTGCTCATGGTTAATTTAAGGAAATTTGGGAATAAGTTCTATGAGAACATTCAAGTATAAAAAACTTCAATAAAATGAAGTGCTATCTAATCATAAGCTGCACCTGAAAATAAAATCTATCCTAATAATGACTTCAGGATAAGCTATCAAAAAGAAATAGCCATATTAAGGTTCACTAATCTTCAGAGCATATTTCATGAAGGCTCCTGTGCCCAGATATCCAGTCACACAACATGGCCTGATCTTACTAAAAAGGGGCAAAGTAAACTTATCATCCCTTGCAAGCAGCAACTGTTTGATATATATATTTGTTGAATAAAAAACTAATAGAGTAGATCAATGGCATGGATAATAAGAGAAATTCACATTCATTTATTTGTAGGGCTTTGCAGTTTACAAAATGTTTTCCTCAAGACAAATAATGGGATAAGCAATATAAGACTTATGATCCCTGTTTGACCCAAGAGGGAAATGGGCAAAATACTGAAATAGGAGAAAATTTTTAAAAATTAATTTGGCTACAGATTAAAATTTAGAATATTAGTTTTTTGACCATCGTTTTCACAACCTGATTTTGTTTTGCTCATAATAGTATTAAAAGTTGTTTCTACTACCTAAGTGTATACTGATTGGGTGGGTTATGGGTTGAGTGGAGGAGGAAGAGAATGGCAGGCAGAATAGTATGCTAGGAAGTGTGGGAAAAAGAGCTTAGGAATTAAAATCTCCTAAAGAGAATGCATTCAGAAGATAATCCACATGTGAACTCCCCAGGGATGAATGACTGTACTGACTGATGTTTGGAGGAACATCAATTCCTTCTGGAAATTCATACACTTAATACATTGCTTTTTTAAGTTCACCGAGTCCTCTAGGTTCTCTGTTAGCTTAAGAGAAATGACGTGACTCTGAACTGAAAGCAACTACCACACTTAGAGGCCTAAGCATGTTTAAAAGTAACATTCAACCAAAAATTCCCCCCAAAGAGTTTAACGCTATAAAGGCCAAGCCCCTCACCTGCACTTGTGCCTCCGTCCAGGAGCTCCCTCAAAGCTCATCAAAAGAAGAGAAATTGTCTCTATTAATGCTTCAGTTCTCTACCTACCGAGCTATTTATTTACCATCTTTATGAGCACTTCACATTAGGAAAGAAGTAATAAAAATCTCAATAATCAGCATTTCTCAAAAAAAAAAAAAAAAAAAGGAAAATCACAAAAACTGAAATTGACCTTACCAGACATCCAGAACAATCCATTCCCAAAAAGGATGGTTGAAAGGTCACCCAGTCTGCATGAAGACTTATCAAAAAGGGGACCCAAGCAGCCCACTTCACTGTGATACAGCTCTAATTGCTTTCCTGCCATCAAGACTAAATTTGTTCCTTTGAAACTTCCACCCTGGTGCTTCTGGGTCCAAAAAGAACAAGTCTAACCCCTCCTGTTGGAAATAATCTCACACTGTGGCCTCTTCCTCTAACTGGATGGTTAATTTTAGACGAAGCCCAGGCCAGTCAAGTCTTCGTTCTGTTGTAAGCTGCACTCCTGATTCTTAAGATTTTCACTACCGTGCTCCTAGCTGGGGACCCCTGTCCTCTGTCCTCCCCCCTTCCTCTTTTCAGTTTCCTTTTATTTGCTACCTTCCTCCATGAGAATGTAAACCCGTTGAGGGCAGGGGCTATCTTTCTTTCTGCTTGTATTTGTATTCCCAGTGCCAGGCACATAGTTGGCACTTAATAAACTTTGGTTGATTTGACTCCTCCACATGACAGACCTTCAAATACTCACAACTATCATTTCCTCCTCAGTGTTCTATTCTCCAGGTCATCCACCCTCAGCTTCATCAACTGGTGCTCATGAGTCATCAATGAGAATAATAATACACAAATGCAATGAAAAAATACAGCGAGTAAATTTATCTGCTCCATAAATGTAGCAAGAATCACAAAAGCAAGAAGAAAGGAGGCCACCGGCAAAGCTGGCACCAGCACCAGCACCAACAAAGCAAACAGACAGTCACCCAAAGACACATGCAGTCTTCAAGGTTCTGTGTCTAAATGCAGCGAGGGAAGAGTCGGGGTGGGGGGGTCCTGGAAGCCCAGGGGAGCAGCAATCGGAGAGGTGCTCTAGCACTCAGACCAGGACATCCCAGGGGCTCCAAGGGTGCCTGTACCCTGTCCTGAGACACCATCAAAGGCCCTGAAGAGTCAGCACTATGAAATTCTAAGATGGGGGCGGGAGGGGATGTAGGGGAGCTAATGCTAGAAGGTGGGAGGCAGCCGAGAACTGAGAGGAACTATGGTGAGACCAATCAGAGCTAATACACCACCCAAAAGTACATGGTGGAAAGAGAAGTAGCCTAGTCCTGACTGAAAGACAAAAACCACTTCAATTCAAGAGGGCTGAATAAATTAAAAACAAATAAACAAACAAAAATTATTGTAGATCTAAAGATTCTCCAAAAGAAAAAAAAAACCCCGATCATTATAAAAATTATTGTAGATCTAGAGATTCTCCAAAAGAATAACAACATTAAAGCTATACACAATGACTCAAAGGAAATAATGGATTTTCTACGTCTACATGAATAACTAGAAGAAATAAAGAAGGAGATTTAAAAAATGGTAAGGAACGAATTGGAATGAGAATAAAGAGCTTAAAAGAGAAAGTGGTAAACCTTACCCAAGCAACAGATTTCCTTAAACTAGGATAGACCACACAGAACGCCAATGAGATAGTAAGGGATATTAGCATAAAACTAAAAAATTAGAAAAATACAAAACATAAGCTATATGCTATCAAAAACAATTAAACTGAGAAACAGGTTAAGATAATTTCAAATCACTGGACACTGTACAAATCATGATTTTAAAATGAACCTTGATACTATATTCCAACAAAGCATAAATGAGAACTACTCAGACGTATTAGAAACAGAGGACAAAGAGTGAAGCTAGAAAGAATATATTGATCACCTCCTGAAAGGAGCCTCAAAATGAAAAGTCCCATGAATAGCATAGCCAAAATAACAGGCTCCCTCATCAAAGAAGATATACTGCAAGAATCCAGAACAGCCCAGACCACACAAGACCTGAAAGCTTCTACTAAAAATAAGAGATCTTGGAATGTAATATAAAAAAATAATAATTAGGTTAAAACTAAGAATATCTTTCCCCAGAAAGCTGAGTATAATTCCACAGGGGGGAAAAATGGCCTTTGATGGAATAGAGGGCTTTCAAGGATTTCTGGTGAAAATACTTGAGCTGGGCAGGAATATTGAAAATTTAAAAAAAAAAAAGAGTCCACAGACATCTAAAAAGGTAAATTCATTTGAGCAACAGGAAGGAGCTATATGATGATGCTGTGCTAACATTCTAGTAGGAGGAGAAAAAACAAGCATCCCTTCAGAACTTTAAGGTTCAGACCTATAAAAAGTACTGAAGAAAATAAAATAAGAAAAACAAGAGATACTAGGGATAGATGATACTGAGGACACATTTATTCTATCCTGGGGATTTTAAGAGGGGAAAAAAGAAGGAAGGTTAAGAGGAATACATCAACATTGAAAGGAGCAAGAAGGGAATGAATGATTCTCTTTTTGTATTCTGCTGTGTATATGGAAATGCTCTTTCTTAAGGAGAGGGACATTTTGGTTTAGAATAAAAAAAATTAAATAAAGCATTCCCCATCCATCCTGGGCTGACTTCCTTAGTAGAATTTTAGTCAATTGGATCCAAAACAATCCTATCATTTCTCTGGTTTCTTTCAAATCAGACTTTACCAAAATCTAGGGTACATGTAAGATTAGACTCAGCTTTTCTTTGCTCTATCACAAATCCTAGGAGCAAATGATTTCCCTTCCCAAAGGTTCCCATCACTTTTACCCCAGCATCCAGTTCCTTCCTGTTAGGAAAGATCAAATACAGAATATAATGTCCCCTCTTTTTTATTCTTCTACCTCTTAAAAGATGAAACTATCATTAAGGCAAATCAAAAAATAACTGCTCTGCTTTTGTCAGAAATTCATAGTCTCCGACATAACTACAATAATGAGATCACAGATCTGGGAGCATTATATTATCATTTAAGCATGAAATTCTGTGTAGTAGATTTACTTACAAAGTGGCATCCAGGAGAAAGAAGGCTATTTTTTTAAAAATATAATTCCCAAATACCACCTCATGATTCAGAGTTCTAAGACCCTTCTGGTGGTATAGACAGAATGCCAGGTCTAGAGTTAGTAAGATCTAAGTTCAAAACCATCCTCAGACATGTGACCCTGGGCAAGTCACTTACATCTCTGTCTCAGTTTCCTCAACTGTGAAATGGGAAGTGTTGTGAATATCAAATGAGATAATAACTATAAACCATTTAGCACAGTGCCTGGCATGTAATAGATGTTTTACAAACGTTAGCTTTCATTGTCATTATTGTTATTAAATAGCGCTGATAAAGCACTCACATGTTTAAATATAACTTGCAGACTCCCAACTTTCACCTGTAGACAACTGTAACAGCATTAAAGAGTAAAAGGATCAACCTCAATTATGAAGTACACTTACCACATTTTGTTAGGAGTCAGAAATTATGTACAGTGAGCTATTTTCTACCTAAGGAGCTGACTTTGAAAACATGCAAGCCATTCAGTTAAGCAGATAATTGAAGTCTCCCATCAGCATAATATCGCGTGATTATAATACATGTGATTTGTTTCCTAACTCCTCATCTATTTCATCCTTCTGTCCAGGAGGTCTGAGGTAAACTCTGTGTGTGTGTGTATATACACACGCACACAGATTATATAAACTGATATATTTATATATACATATACATAAAGTCTGGAAATTATGAATATATATGCATATATGTGTATATATATTCAGAAAGAAAATAGACATACATATAATCACATGTTATATAACACATGTTATATAATGTTATATAATCACATGTTATATAATACATGTTATATAACATATTTTTGCATATATATACATATATATGCGCACACACACACACACACACACACAGAGTGAAAGTATTTGTTTCTCCCTCCGTTGACATTCAGCCAAATGCTACCACCTTCCATCTTTGGTTGCTAGACTTTCTCACATGAGAATACCTTCTTCGTATATATAGTGCTACAAAAGGGAAACGCAAATTTTTGAGGTGTTTGATATTTTGTTTTTACTCAAAACTACAGTCAGTGCTTAACAGCTTCAAAATAAGGTATCTCCTACAGAGGGGGAAAAAAGATGTTAAGGATGAGAAAATGTGAATGGTAAGAATGAGATAAAGAAAAAGAAACAGAAGCAGAATAGATTTATTTGCTGATAGCTGATAGACTTTAGCCTGGTCATATGATTCTCAGATTTATGAACTGTTAGTGCTAGAAGGTATCTTAGAAAGCATCTAGTCCAGTGGTTCCCAACCCTTTGAATATGAGGAGCCTTTTTAACATCAAGACAATTTCAAAGACTACCTACATGATAGAAGTCGTACTTTAGTATACACTGATTACGAAAATACTTGGTGACAAAAAGTTATTAGTAATTTGGTGGTGTTTTAAAATTAATTTATATTTTTTTCATTGTAATTGCATCTAGATACAGTTGAAAACTAGTAATGTGTATCAGTTTACAGAGGCCTATTTGCCTCTTTCTTACACTGAGTCATCTGATGAAATGGCAGGGGCACAAACATGGATTCATGGATCCCCTGCAACATACTCATGACTGAAAACCATAGGTTAGTAACCACTAAGCCAAACTAGACCCGTCATTTCAGAGGTGAAAATGCCTTTGATCCAGACAGGGTAAATGGTTTGCCCAATATCACCATGGCACAGCTTGGACTCCAATTTAAGGAAATCTGCCCCATAATCCATGGCTCTTCCCATTATTCTGTATTTCTTTTTCTTTTCTCATTTTTCACTCTCCTCCCACTTAGATGGCTTGTGTTATTTTCTTGACAAAATGTAAAGAAAACCAATTTGCAAGCCAGAGTTTGCCCCAAGTCTTGACCTTAAAAAAACAATGTGGGTTTACTTAAGTAGTGTATCATCATCATCTGAATGAAAACAGTACACAGAGCAATCAGTTAAAGCCACAAATGGAGAAAAAGTAAGAACTTAAGAAGGCTATTCAGAGAAACCTTGCCAAAAGACCATAAATCTCAGAGTAGGTGTGTATATAAGCAAAGCAATGGTATAAAGCTTTTTATAAATACTGGCTGACTATTGCAATTTATCTGATAGTCTATGCTCTACTGATTGCTTTATTTTCGAGCCAAAATTTTCCTTGGCAGTTGAGATTTCATTCTCTTGCCTTTTACTTCTGGAAAAGTAAGTTTTATTCATTCACTTGCTTTTTCTTGGCTGTAACAAAGAAGTTTTTAAAGGAAAGTTCCTTAAAGGCACATCCAAATCTATTTGGTTTAAATATCTTATTTTGGTAGATATTATAAAGCAGTCAAAAATTCTAACAAAGTTAGCAGAAATGAAAAATCAGTTTTTCTTGAAGTAACTAAAACCTAAACTCAAATTTCTTTGAGTCTTTCTCATTACTGCTTTTAATTCTGTTTTGGTGCTGGGTATATTATCACCTGTTATAGAAGCAACATAAAGCCCATGTGACCTTACTCCTCTCAAAGAAAAAAAAAATTCACTCCTTGAAAATTGTTTCCTATTTAACAGTTAGGCATGCCAGACATCTCATTCCTTATTTTAGGAAAGAACACCTCAGATTCCTAAATTTGGTGCCTTTGAAGAATAATATATAACATTCAACTCAATCTGATACAAAGGAAGAAACTATAAGATAACATGGTGAAGGGTAAAAGAAGAAAAAGCAGAGCTGACTACATAATACATAGTTAAATGCAAAGGTTCCTCCCATAAAAGTGAGACTTCTCTCAGTGGGGAAGTGTTAGAAAGGAAGAAGGGAAAATATACTGAAAGTTAATCCAATAATTTCAGACTCCCTACAAAACTCAACCACTTTGATGTTGCTGCAAGTAATTCAATCTTTCTCCATCACCCACCAAAGCCCAAGGTTTTGTAAAACAAACCTTTAGCTGCCTATAAAGTAAAAAACATTACAGAAGATTGACTTTGAAACGGAGGAGGTTACTCCCTTATACTTGGCAGCAACATCACCTTTTGGTCTGGCAGGAAAATTATTGTTTCAAGAAGCAGGTGGCCACTAAATGTGAGGAAAATAATGAAGCTTTACGAGGAAGAAAAAGGTGTTTGCTTTCACAAGCCACACACCC
Organism: Phalanger gymnotis; assembly: GCA_028646595.1. Taxonomy (NCBI): domain Eukaryota; kingdom Metazoa; phylum Chordata; class Mammalia; order Diprotodontia; family Phalangeridae; genus Phalanger; species Phalanger gymnotis. The sequence goes on along the minus strand of CM053625.1, from coordinate 280,087,808 downwards.
TAAACATGCCTCATACGAGATCAAAAACCGCCCGCTAAACATGCCATAAAATCAAGCTAAGATGCCGAATGTCGGCTGAGAGTTAGGAGCGAGCAGAGGGCAACTTACAGACGAGAGAGTGGACTTTCTGGGAACAGAAGTTTTCATCACAATCTATTTTAGCGGCAGGGCAATGTCTTCCTTGGCCCATCCCACCTAAGCACAAAAACTTCCAGGAAATTTCAACCCATTCCTTCCCTTCTAGGTTAACCCTATAGCATGCACGTACCTTCTGTTCCAATCTTATTGTTTTTCAATACTTAACCCAGCACCAAATTTGCACATAGGAAAACGTCAATGAACATTTGTTAAACTGATTTTTGTGTTTGTGCAATGTTTATGCATCTGGCTCTGCACCTTTTTATTCCTGTCTTACGCAGAGGTCTCAGAATATAAGTTCCTAGAGATCAGACACTGAAAACAAATTAACCTTCTAATTTTTCTTGGATGGGTTTTCATTTGCATCTTGGAAGGAATACTTGTAGATGATCCCACAGATTGCATATATATTACAGTAATGGACTATCGGTTCTCTAGTTATGGGTTACTTTTGAGATAGGTGATCTCCATTTTACACATAAAGAAACTGAGGCAAACAGGTTTAAGTGACTTGCCCAGGGTCATACTGCTAGGGGCTACATCTTAAAGGAAGAGAAGGATTATACAGGGGAGGAGTGCATCTGAGTCAGGTGGCAATGCCCAGAGCAAAATCATGGAGTTGGATGTTAGAATGTGGTGTGTGTGTGTGTGTGTGTGTGTGTGTGTGTGTATGTGTAACAATCAGCTGAATCACAGAGTACAAGAGGGACAGTAATATCCATTGAAGGTAGGAAGACAGGCTGGGTCCAGGTGGTGTAGAGCATTTTAACAGCTCAACAGTTTGATCCTAGAGGGAGTAGGAAGGCAATGGAGTTCGTTGAATAGAGAGCCACACTGCCAGACTGTGATTATAGAAAACTACTTTGACAGTAGTATGTAAGATGAAGTGACTTGAGGCAGAGATGCCAGTTTGGAGCCTTTTGTAATAATCTAGGTGATAGGTGAGGGTTTTTTGAGGATCTGAACTAAGGTAGTATTGTTATAAATGGAGAGAAGAAGTTGCATGTGAGAGAGACAGAGATGGTAGAAACGGCAAGATTTGATTTGACTACGTAAGGTGAAAGGAAGTAAGGCATCCAGCATTGTGTTTAGGTTACAAACCTGGAAGACTAGAAGGATGGTAGCTCCTTTAATAGAGAGGGAAGACAATGAGTTTAATTCTGGACATATTGACTTTAAGGCATCTCAAGGACCTCCAGTGTGAAACGTCCAATAGACGAGTGATGATGTGGGCCTGGAGCTCAGAGAAGATGAAGGCCGCACATACAAATCATCAGATCGTGAGCTTCTTGATGGCAGGGACTATCTTTTGTCTTTGTTTCTATCCTTAGTACTTAGCACAGCACCTAGGACATAGCAGGCACCTAATAAATGCTTATTGACTGATAAAAATCAGGGAGTCATCTGCAGAGGCAACCACTGAACCCATGGCAATTCATAAGGTCACTGAGAGATTAGAGAGGGAGAGACAAAGGGGCCCCAGGAAGTCTTGAGGAAAGAGAAAGATTCTATGAGGCAGAAGTAAGGATACAGTACATTCCAGACATTGGGTGACAGAGCCAGAAGATGGAAGTCACAAGTGAAGGACAGAGAGAAGGCCAGTTTTGTGGGACTGAAGCATGCAAAGGAAAGAGTAATGTCTGATTAGGCTAGAAAGATAAGTTAGAGCCAGGTAGTATAGGGTTTTAGAAGCTAAACAGAACATTTTATCCTAGACTTGACTGAGTCCAGAAATGCCATAGTCATATCTGCACTTAGAGAAAATGACTTTGACCACAGTATGTACATGGACTGAAGAGGTGAGAGACTTAAGGTGAGGAGAATGATTAGGAGTGAACAGATAGCTAGGCCTGAAGTCAGAAAGATTCATCTTCCTGAGTTAAAGTCTGTCCTCAGATGCTTAAAGCTTTGTGACCCTGGACAAGTCACTCGATCCTGTTTGCTTCAATTTCCTCATTTGTAAAATGAACTGGAGAAGGAAATGGCAAACTACTCCAGGATGTTTACCAAGAAAACCCCAAATGGCATCACAAAGGGTGGGACTCAATTGAAACAATCGAAAAACAACACAATAATCTAAATGAGAGGAGTTAGCCTTGCACAGGAAGGAACACCTCATTGTCACGGACTCAGGGAAAGGAGCATAGAGGTGGGGGGGCAGGGGATGATATCAAAAGGTTCTAAGGTAAAGATAAGGGGAGAAGAGGACTTTCATATCAAATGACCTCAATTTTCTCAGTAATGTAACAGATGAGGTGCTTGGCTGAGAGATGGAGTGAGGGGAAGTGTGGGAGGTTTGAGCAGAGAAGAGAAAGTCTGGAAAAGCTTCTGTGTGGAATGAAATAATCAGAAAAAGGAGAAATACATTAATTATTTTGTTGCTGCAAGAGGCTCACTGAAGTTGGATAACGTGAATTATAATATACTCAGTCGGCAGAGTTCTTCCACTTATATTCAGCAGCATGTGAGTAGGAATAGAAGAGGGAAAGGTAAGTGGTGATGGGATGAAGTAGGCAAGTGACCTGAAAGTGGAGAAGATTGTTAAAATGGCTAAATATGGGATCAAGATTGGAGAGAGAAAGAAGTGAAGTCAGAATAGGAGTTAGTAGCCTGTGAGAGTGCTGGGGGCTGTGATAATACTGCCTAGGTTTCCAAATCTGCTAGTCAACAAACATTCAGTATCACTGAGGATACGGAGAAAGGCAAAAGCAGTCCCTGCTCTTAACTCACATTCTAATAGGGGAGAAAACACATAAATAACTGAACACATGAAAGATATAGACAAAGTGGATGGAGGGTAATCTCAGGGGGGAAAATATTAGCACTTGGCAGCATCAGGAAAAGCTTGCAGAAGAAGGTAGTATGGATGAGTCTTGATGGAAGACAAGGAAGCTGAGAAATAGAGAAGAGGGAGAGAATTCAGGGCGTGGGGGGAGGCATGGAACATCAGCTGTAAGGAACACATGGAGGCCAGTTAGGCTAGATCATGGAATACACGGAGGGAAGTAAAGTGTAACAAAGTGTAAGAAGACTAGAAAGCAATGGAATGGATTAGGCAGAATCACAGTACCACAGAATACAGATCACAGTAACCTAGTGTTTGATAAACCCAAAGATTCAAGCTATTGAGAACAAGAACTCATTATTCAACAAAAACTGGAAAGTAGTCTGGCAGAAACTAGGCATAAAACAACATCTTACACTACATTTTACCATGATAAGCTCAAAATGGGTCCGTAATTTAGGCATAAAGGGTGATACCATAAACAAATTTAGGGAGCATGGAAAAAAATATCTGTTAAGTCTATGGATAAGAGAAGAGTTCATGACCAAATAAGAGACAGAAAGGATCGTGGAAGGTAAAATGGATAATTATAATTACATGAAATTAAAGTCTTTTCAAAAACCAAACCAATGTAACCAAAATTAGAAAGAAAATAGGAAATGGGAAAACATTTTATAGCAAGTTTCTCTGGTAAAGGTCTCATTTTTCAAATGTAAAGGAAACTAGGCCAAACATTTTTTAAAAAAGAGCCATCCACCAATAGATAAATGGTCAAAGGATATGAATAGGCAGTCTTCAGAAGAAGAAATCAAAGCAATTAATAATCACATGAAAAAATGCTCTAACTCACTACTGCGTAGAGAAACGCAAATTCAAACATCTCTGAAAGTACCACCTCACACCCATAAGATTCACTAACATTACAGAAAAGGAAAATGACAAATGCTAGTGGAGATACTGAAAAATAGGTACATTAATGCAGTGATGGTGGAGTTGTAAACCGGTCTGACCATTCTAAGAAAACGATTTGGAACTACGCCCAAAGGACTATAAAACCGTGCTACCCTTTAACCCAACAATGCCACTACTAGGTCTCTATCCCAAAGAGATCAAAGAAAAAGGAAAAGTACCCACATATACAAAAATATTTATAGCAGCTCCTTTTGTGGTGGCAAAGAATTGGAAATTGAGGGGATGCCCATCAATCAGGAAACAGCTAAACAAGCTGTAGTATATGATTGTGATGTAAGAAAAGAGAAAGGAGATAGTTTCAGAAAAAACACAGGAAGGCTTATGTGAACTGATGCAAAGTGAAGTAAACAGAACTAGGAAAACACTGTACATAGTAACAGCAATATTGTAACAACAATCAACTGTGAAAGACTTAGCTACTCTGATCAATATGATGATCCATGACAATACCAAAGGACTTATGACAAAAAATGCTAATCACTTCCAGAGAGTGAACTCTAAGTACGGATTAAAATGAATTTTTTTCACTTTATTTTCTTGCTTTGGGGGGAGAGAGGCAATGTGGCTAATGTGTAAATATGTTTTGCATGACTTCCTGTGTATAATGGGCATTATATTTCTTGCCGTCTCAGTAGGTGGGGGAGGGAATGAAGAAAAAAGATTTCAAAATTGAAAAAAAAATTTTAAATCAATGATTAAAAAAAAGAGACTGAAAAGTCAGGAAGGAGCCAACTGGTGAAGGGTTTTAAATGCCAAATGGAAGGCATTATATTTTATCCTGGAGGTAATAGGTTATGTGAATTTATTAACTGGAGATAAGGTAGGGAAGAGAGAATATAATGGTCAGACTTGTGCTTTAGAAAAATCACTTTGGTAACTGAGTGGAAGATGGACCAGAATATGGAGAAACTTAAAGCAGGGAGACAAGTAGAAGGCCGTTATAATAGTCCAAGTGAGAAGTGATGTGGATCTGAAGCACGGTGGCAGCTATGTGAGTGGAGAGGAGATATATACAGGAGAAGGGGGGGACTGTTCTACAGAAACAAGATTTAACAACAGATTAGATATGTGTTCTGTATGAGAGCAAGAAGTAGAGGATAACACCAAAATTGTGAACCTAGGGGAATGAAAAGATGGTAGTGGTTTTGTTAGTAGGGAAGTTTGAAAGAAGGGAGGGTCTGGGGAAAAAGATAATAAGTTCTGTTTTAAGCATGACAAGGTTGAGATACTTAAGGAGAATTCAATTCCTAATATACACCGAAACATGAGAGTAGAAGGACAAGAGAAGAAGGCAAAGATCTTGGCAGACATCGACAGTATATGGGAATAACATGGGTAAAGAAGCAAGAAAGGAGATTGGGAAGGAACAAATAGACAGAAAGAGACGGGGAGAGCAATGTCACAGAAAGGAGAGTGAATCTAGGAGGAGAAAGCAAACAACAAAGCCAAAAGATGCAGGGAGCCCAAGAATGAGTACTGAGAAAAGGCCATTGGATGTGGCAATTAAGAAATCACTAAACAACGACACACCAAAAATTATAAAGTTAAAGCTGGACTTGAAGGAAGAGATGTGAGAAGATGCTCTCAACCTACCCTTTCACGGAGGTGGGAGGCCCACAGGTGCTACACATACATTGCACATGTTTTCAGATTGTCTCAATGTGTTAATCAGTTGTACTGACTTTTTTTTTCCTCTCTAAAAAAACCCAAAACCTTTAGTCATATGGGATGGCTCTTAGGGAGGGGGGCAGAGAGTATGTGGGATACTTTGATGAGGTAAGAAATAGAAAACATCAACAAAAATATTAAAAAGAAATCACTGTTAAGTTTGGGGAAAGCAGTTTTACAGGAATGATGAGGTTGGAAACCAGAATATAGGTACTTTAAAAGAGTGGAAAGAGAGGAAGTGGAAGCACTGAGTATAAAGAGTTTTCTCAAGTTTAGCCATGAAAGGAAGGAGATATAGGAGATAGCCAGTGGAAATGATGGGATCAAGTGACTGTTTTTTTTTTAAAGGATATTATGGTTCCTTTTATAGTGCTGAAAGTATACTTTAAGATTAGTATTGTGTAATAAGAATAATACCTAGCATTTTTACGGTGTAGGTGTTAATTGCTTTAAATGTGTTCTTCCTATTCAGCTTTGATTTCAGGATGCCACTAAATCTCTTAAGTATTCAGTCACAGCATTCTCTTTGACATCTTTATGCTTGATTTGTCTTGCCTGGAGGAGTCCAAAGTTATTTGTATGCATTGCCACCATCAGTTGGTTCAATCTGACTAACTCAATGCCTTCAGATTCTATCTTTACTTGGCATACTTTAAGAATTTTACATTAATTAAATCCAAATAACACCATATCATTGGTGAAAAATTCCACATGATGGAGGTGCTTACTTTGTTTTTGGTGGAGTCATATAACTTGATGTCATCCATGAACATTAAGTGATTAATAAGATGTTTTGGTTTGACTCCTTCAATTTCGAAGTCATACTTAGTTCTATTTAAGTAAGATGATAACGGATCTGAGGCTAGGCAAAACCATAAAGGGCTTTAGACTCTCTCACTCAAAATACCATGTTTTATGTCTCCCCTTCTAAATATTACTATGTTGGAGTCATGTGCTAAATATAAAAGTTTCCTACATGGACAGCAAATATTCTCAAATACTCATCAAGTGTAGTCTAATTTTGTCAAGCTTTTCTTGTTATGGTGTCCCTGAACAGGTCAACAATAAACTATCATGGGACTTGAAACTAAAGATGCCAATGACAAAAAAGCAGTATGAAGCCCTTGCTTATCACTTGTGCAATCTGTTTCCAATTTTGTTTCCACTATTCTTGGAATTATTTATATATTTGCAGTACAGGTATAAGTCTTGAGTTTGTAATTGAGTCAAAGGCTTTGCCATAATTTAAAAAAAAAGACAACACAATTGCTAAGGCACTTATTTAGATAGTTTATCAAACTGAGAGCAAGCTATTCCTTAGATATTTGGGATTTTTTGTTCACCCTTTTTGCTCCTAAGACAAAAAACTGTTTTCTTATATTTACAGATTTTTTTTTTATATGTATGGGTAGGAATCCATTGAGTAAATCAAATCACCCCCACTGTATTTAAGGTGTGAAGATGTTGACTGCTGACGCTTTGTATGAAGTAAGAACACATCTCACTTATTAGCTGTGAATGAGGTCTAGACACCTCCTCAAGTTGATCAAAAATATTTCAACTGGGTGTTAAAAAAAAAAAAAAGTCTGCTCCAATTGAGTCAAGGGCTTGATCATGTTCTGAGAAGCTTATATAAAAAAAAGAAGTTAGTTAAGGACTAAGGAAGATTTTGAGAGACAGGCAGTGAAAAGAGTGGAGACATCAATAACTGACATGGAAAGAATGAGAAGCCCAGAGACAACCAGAGAGAAGAGGAGAGAGTGGGGCTGAGCCGGTGCAGAGAAAGAAGAGATTAAGGAGGGTCATCAGCTTTCTAGGCATCTCAGGGAAAAAGACTGAGGCCAATATCACCACCTGCACTCACCTCCTCATCTGAGGGAATTTCGAAGAAAAAGTCTTTGCCTTCCTAACTTTCCCTCCCAACATCTATATATTAATAGACACATAAAACACCATGCTGCTTCTTTACACAAACGTTTCTGGTAATCTGAATTTTGCCTCAACAACAAAGAGGTCGGGGGTCAGCAACAGATAAAAACTTAATAACAGTTAGCATTACACAGTGCTTTAAGCCTTTCAAAGCACCTTACAAATATTATCTCATTTGAGCCTCACAACAACCCTGCAAAGTAAATGCTATTATTATCCCCGTTTTATAAATGAGGGAACAGAGACAGAGTTTAAGTGATTTGTCCAAGGTCACATAGCTAGTTAAGTGTCTCACGTAAGATTTAAACTAAAATCTTCCTGACTCTGGGTTCCAGCACTCTATCCACTGAGCCACCTTAGCTGACTCTCAATGTCTGGAATTTTCCTAACTGGGGGCTCAGAGCAAATGTGATGGTATTCAAGTTTGGGGTTAATATAAACTCCCTAAAGTAACACAGGAGAGAACTACAATGAGCTAAGACCATTATACTATCCTAGGCTTAAAATAAGCTAATTAATTTTGACAGGGTGCTACATATATAAACTCTAAATGCTTTGTAAAAAGTACATAAATGTGTAATAGCTTATACTTGGAGGGGTTGCTGATATTCTAGGTCCTTCTATAGGAGATATGATGGATGCCTTTTGTTAAAACAAAAGGGGAGGGGGTCAGGCTTACATTCGAGAAGAAACTATTAAGGTGCTTTTGGCTATGTAGGTACATAGTATTAATGTGCAACTATGAAGCATTTGAGTCACTAATTACAGATCATATCTAGTCCTATCACTTTCCAATTTTTCAGAGAAGCTTTCAGAGAAGTTTTAGTCACTGCTCTAATTCAGGTGTGACTAAATGGCATACAAAGGTGCATCTCCACAAATTTGATCCAATTTGCTTTTCTATTGTTCTGGACTTCTGACGACACAGACAATCAGAAAATTTCCACATTTTTCTTCAGAGGCTCTCTCCTTTGAGTTCCTTATTCCTCAAGCCTCCATAGTGATTTATTTTTATTGATGCTGAATTACTTTGTTTTCTGTACTATTTTGACTCACATCGCCTAAATGTCTGGCTTTTCCTTTTAATGAAGAGAATCTAGAATTTCGAATATGCAGTTATTTTCCAGATTCCTTTCTGTATGTTGCTTTTATTTGGAGATGTGATATCCAAATATCTACTGTGTGTACCAGCTAGGTACTGCTATAATCTTCTACTGCCTTTGCATAGATCTTTATTAGTTCTCTCGAGGTATTGTCAAACACTGTGGTGTTTGATGCCCGTCCTTAGGACTATTTCCTGATAGGTCTTTCTTGCATGTAGTTCTCTCTTACCATGGCAACCGCTACCGCATACAATGCTTTGTACATGCCCTGAAACATTTTTATACTTCCTGTCAAATACTGTAGGATAACGCATTTAGTCTTGAGGGCTATAGCAAATACTAGCTTTTCTGAATTACTTTGTTTTGGCATATAATTATCTGCTAGTTTAATTCATGTTATAAAACTGAAAGAAAACCTTTTTAGAATTCCAGCCTAAGTCTGCCCATCTTATTTTCAATCCTTTGAAATATCAGTGCCATTTTTATCACCTGTTTTGTTATTCAGTATAATTTCTATAAGTGAAGATTTTCAATGAATTTAGACCCTCCAACTTTTCCCTCTTAAGGTTTTAGTAATGCTTTGATATTCTCTAATTTTGTCAAGCTTTTCTTGTTATGGTTACTCTGAACAGGTCAACAATAAACTATTGTGTGACTCGAAACTAAAGATGCCAATGACAAAAAAGCAGTATGAAGCCCTTGCTTATCACTCGTGCAATTTGTTTCCAATTTTGTTATGATATATAATGAATTTAGTCGTGCCTTCAATCCCTTTCCCACACATTGACAGTCTGCCTCCATTAGTTAGTGGTGAGCACTATCAGCTAAATGAATGAATGAAACAAAAAGTATTTATTAAGTACTTACTATGTGCTAAGCACAGCAGCTACAAATAGAAAAGAGGAGTGCCTGCTCTCAAGGAGCTCATTTTCTAACAAGAGGAGACAACATACACGGGAGGATTTTGCTCCGGGGCAGGTGCAAAAGCCCAGCGGTCCTTAGGATACAAAAGCAAAACAGAAAGTAACAGGTAAAGCTTTAGAGGCTTTTTGTCTATTGATAAAACCATATCCATTTCTGGTGGTCAACCATTTGACAGTACTAAGGACTTTGGTGACAAAAAAAAAAAGTCTTCTTTGGGTCTTCAATATCTGTGGCTGCTGGGGAGATATGAGATTGTAGTACCCGAAGAGGTGGTTTCCAGATAGGTCTCTACAAATGTTGCTTCCCTGTGTGATGGCTGCTGGAAGCAGACTAGAAGCGTGTTTTGGTGATCTGGGGTGGGTGCATGCTGTTGCTATTTATAGGCACAGTGTCCAAAGCCAGGCCCTACCAGGGTCTGAGGAAAGGTGATAGTGGAGGTGGTGGTAGCTGCTGCTTGGACCACCTGAGACATTGCCGGCAGGAGGGCTATTAACATTTCTGATTGGTTCCGATGTATTTCACCTTCTTGTGGTACCAGAATACTAAGGAATGTGCACTCACCCCACTTCACTTCATATCAAGTTGATCTTTGAGAGAGTTTCCAGTGTGGCCAGCCTGCAACCCTATTTCACCTTGTCTTAGATTCATCACACTGGCTGGGGTGCAATCCAACAATGGTATTGCCAGAGTCCTATTGGCCAGCATTTCAGGGCTCCTGCCAGGCTTTCACAGCTACCAAAGCATTGTTAGGGCATACAAATTTTCCACAGTACCATGGCTGTCATTCTATTACATTGGCATTCCCCCCCTTCAGGACACGGACAATGGATTGGGCTTTAAGGAGGTTATTAATATAATTGTTATCTGAGTTACTACACTATTAGAAAGGACGATGACCTTGAAAAGTGCTATTCTGTTGGAATCACCCCATTTAAGTTTCATCTTGGTCCTTAAAAAGCCTTGATCCTTTAACCAGGGCTGGATGAGACTTTCCTGGCCTAATTGAGACTAATGGATTTGGACTGGTCCCAATATAAAGAATAATTCTGGAGTCATGTTCTCAGAAATTTTAACAAACAAGTTATCATAGAAGACTATAGGGAAACTACTGCCAGCCTGAACTACCTCAGGTTTTCCCTTTTGTTGGGCCAACAATTGAAAAGTCAAGCCGGGAGGGGAAGAACCCCAAGGTTTCTTTATGGTGCAGCTGCCATTATGCTGAGCCAAACAAATTAGCCTAACTCAAGAGTTTAACTGAACTAAGGAATCATTTCCTCTCCCTATAACTCAGAGGTTCTTCACCTGAGGTCTGTCAACTTTTAAAAAACATACATAGGCTGGTATCTGTATTTCAGTATAACTAATTTTCTTTGCAATCCTATGCATTTTATTTTATGATTCAGAAACATGATTCTGAGAAGGAGTCCACAGGCTTCCCCAGACTGTCACCTGAGGAGTTCAGGACACACATAAAAGGTTAAGAACTCTGCTCTAGCTAGGAGAGATTACTGCATAAGGAAAAACCCAGTGGACCTGATAGTGTTTCTGTGAGAACAAAGGACTGAGCAACAGAAATGGAAACCTCAAATACTCCCTAAGAATAAGGCAACAAACCCTCAGTGTTTGTTTTGGTTCCCTGTCGCATCTAGCACATCTTGGAGTTTTAGCAAGGAAAGGGAAAAGATTCTCCCAGCGGCACAGCCACTAGCTTCTCCTGCCAGCTCTATGTTATAATTACTGATAACGGCCGAGGGGAATTCCAAACTCACTGCTTTTTTTGCCAGCTATTGTCCCTCTGTGGAAATGCACACAACTCAGTCTGGAGATCTCTTTTGTTTGAGTTCCCTACCTGAGTCCAATATAAAATGGACATGTAATTATCCTTTGGGTCCATTGCCCTAGTATGGTTTTCTTTCAAGGGACAGACTTCATAAACTATGCCTTTCCTAAAAGACATTAATCCACAAAATGCTCTGATGAGATCAGCACCGAGCAACTTTTTACTAAAAATAAATAAATAAGTGAAGTTCAAACTTCCCCTAAACTTTTATATCTAAAAAGCCCCAACTTTTCCCAATCAGAAACTAGAAGGCACAGATACCACCAATAGACATTTTAGTACTAGAAGGGGACTTAGAGATTACCTAGTATAAACCTCTCCTTTTGCAGAGAAAGAAATTGTGGCAAAGTGAGGGTAAGGGAACTGCTTGATTATCACAAATCAAGTTAAAAAAAGATGTGGTATTGAAAATAGTCACATACATGACATGGCACATAACGGTTAAAAAGTCCATCAAAGTCCCGTCATGCTGCCCCATTGTTGTGTGGAGGTGACCTTGCATTCTTGAAGGCTGCTCCAACAGAACACAGTTTCTGGAAAGGCTTCGATTCTGGGCCCAGCTGCTAGATTACCTTTCTGTTGTCTAAAGGTTAATCCGGCTATTTGAGAAAAGTGAGAATAAGAAAGGTTAAAAATTCAGGTCTGATCATGTCACTCCCAGGTTGCATAAGCTCCAGGGCTTCCTATTACCTTAAAACCGATGAGAGACGGACAGGTAGGGGGAAAGACGGACGAGGAATGGAAAGTTTTGAGTGCAGAATTGTGCTCTGAATTTCTACTAAAATTAACAGATTAAAAGTGCAGGCTGACCAACAAGTGTAACCTCAGCTCCAGCAACTGGTGCTCGGGGCCCCCTGATTTCAGTCAGGAGCAGATCCCCGAAGCAAATTATCATTCTATAAACAGGTTAGGTCACCTTCTATCCACAGAAGCAATCTCACTTCTAGTGGGTATGGGTTCTAAGATAAGCATAAAACCTGCAGACTGAAATCAAATTACATGTGCTGTACACTCAACTAATTGGTCGTTAAAGTCCATTTTGTGCCAATCAATCAAGTGTACCATGCATAAAGTGGCTTTCCATCATCTTCAAGCTGAGATCCATCACCCCAGAGTGCTAAAGCTAGTTCTTGCTGACTCCTGATTAGGTATATCACTTTAGTTAATTGAAAAATGTTTCCTTTATTTCCTCAAACTCCACCAGTGTGTTTATTTCTCCTAACCTAAAGAGATTTTCCAATCTCCGTCTGTTTTTTAAAATAACTTCTCCCTTTCATTCTTTTGGGCTTCATTCATCCATTCTTTGGTCAAGTAATATGTTTATTATTTCAAGTTTTACGTTTATTATTTCAAATTACACTAAACACTGACAGATGTGTAGGGTGTGTGCATGCATGTGCATTTTTTTAAAGGAAACATAAATACTGAAGTGAGGGAAAAATTCAAGCCTCAGAAATTATTTACCCAAGTGAAACCCACTGTAAATGGTGCTTATCAGTAAAGACAATCTCAGCCTCCACTTATACTACCCCTCCCCCCAACCATTTTTTTTTTGGTTGAGGTTTGCTACAGACAAAAAAAAAAAACAACAAAAAACAGGGGACTATTTGGGAGCCTTAGCTTCAGGCAGGAACAATAATAGCAGTGACAAAATTAAATTACCAATTTGAAGTCCAGAGAGAATCTTGGGAAGAATTACTAGATGCCAGGGATAAAAGGAGTGGTGGGGTTGGAAGGGGCATGAGTGGCACAGAGATTTAGTTCCCAATTGGATTTTTTTCCCCCGGTTGGATTTTCTAAAGTATTAAAGGTATACTTTCAAATCAAGGAGAGAAAATGAACATAAGCCATTCTAGGTCTCTGCCAATAAAGGTCCTTAATTCTTCACTGCAAACAAGATGCCTAAGCAGTTTAGCTAGAACGATAAATGTATTACTAATTTTTTAAAAGAAGGTTCTTGTATCCAGAAAGTGGATACATAACAATGCATAAAAGTACACAACATCATCTGAAGTTATAGCGGCAAACTACAGAAGATATGAACTGAAAAAACCGAAGACTGTGAGACAAACAAGTCACTTGGTAGGAACACACACACATACACAAGAAAAAAAAAGTTGTAATTTACATGTATCAAAGCACTGAAATTTCCCCATTATTGTTGTTGTTCATTCACTTCTCAGTGGTGTTTGACTCTCCATGACCCCATTTGGGTTTTCTTGGCAAAGATACTGGAGTGGTTTGCCATTTCCTTCTCCAGCTTATTTTACAAATGAGGAAAACGAGGCAAATAGAGTGAAGTGACTTGAGCAAGGTAACACAGCTAGGAAGTGTCTGACATCAGATCTGAACTCAGGAAGAAGAGTCTTCCTCTCTCCAAGCCCAGCACTCTATCTATTGTGGCACCTTACTGCCCTTAAGTCTCCCTAAGTCCCTCAAATACCAATCAAAGATTGAAATATAAAGGGGATTCCTAAAAATAAAATTTACAAAATGCTAAATGAATTGCAGACTATAACCCCTCTTACACAGACGTGTATTTGGTAAAAAGAAAAAATGATAAAGGTTTGAAAAAATGTAGTTGGCTCCCCTTTGGCATGGATGATTATTTTGAGTTTTATTTTTCAGTTCTAATGTTATGTTTAAGTACTTTTCTTATCTGACTTTATGCTCTTCTACTCAGGAAGGTGGAGAAAGTGATTTCCGCATTAATCTATCTATTTCAATGTGCAAAAGTTAAACTTCAACTCATGTGAATTCTTCCTGCTAGATTTAAATGGTAGCAGCTACGACTAAGCTATGTTCATTGGATCTGGGCATTACTCCTATTAAAGTACCATACCCTAATTTGAGGTCTCCAAGAGACAATCAATATTGGTTTTCTATGATGGAAAATTTGCTGTATGCTACCAGTTAATTTCTTCTAATCAAGGCTGCAAAAATAGCTGTCCTGACTTCCAAAAAAAAAAAAATCTGCTGGTTACCTGACTGGTTACATTACATTTCAGTAAGCATTGGGAAAAATGACAGATTGAGTTCCACGTAAAAGTATAAATCATGGATTATTATGATATATCAATAATGAGAAACAAACATCTACTGGCTTATCTATTCCCACTACCGCCCCCAGACTTGGTGCTGGGCTAAAGGCTACTCTGCTATTACAAGTTGAGCTTTTCAATCCTGCAGTCAACAAGCATTCATTAAGAACTCACTTTATTCCAGGTACTATGCCAAGTAATGGAGATACAAAGGAAGGTAAAAAGCAGCTCCAGTCCTTGGGGTGCTGACATTCTAGTGGGCGAGACTAAAGACACAGAAAACATACACAGACTAGATGAGGGTAATCTGAAAAGGGAAAGCACTCGCAGTTAGAGGGACCAAGGAAGGTCTGCAAAAAACAAGATTTAAGCAGAGCCTTGAAGGAAGCCAAGGAAACTAAGGGGTGAAGGTAAGGGAGAGGAACATTCCAGGGATGAATTAATGCCACGTGGAGAGGATGTGAAGGAGGAGTTAGGTGTAAGAAGGCTAGAAAGACAGGAAGGGGCTAAACTACAAAGACCTATACAGGGGTAAGTCACCAGAGGAAAAAACAAAGTTAGCCGCGCTTCTGATGCAAATAATAGGCCTAACTTTATACAGCAGGGAAAGCATTTCTGACTGTTTTCATGGAGGAAAGAACACAGGGAAGGAATAGGCCTGAGGTTTCTTTAGTACAGGCAACTCCCTCTGTACCTTCTCTGAAATTTGTAGTCTTAGTGATGTACCCAGTCCTGGGGTGGGGGGGGTGACCTACATAGGGGTCACACCCAATTTAGCCAGAGGGACACCTCAATCCATTTCTTGACAGCTTCCCTGTACAACACTGACTCACTTCATGGGGAAATTAACGATAATGATGATGATGATGATGATGATGATGATGATGATGATGATGATGATGAAAAAGGAGAAAGCGACCAAGAATCTAAGGAAGCTGGAAACAGACAACAAATATAAACTTCATGATGAAATTTAGGTATGAAACTGTCATCACCCTGCCTTTCTAAGGGGCTTAGATATTTGTAAGTAGTACCTAGTGTTTACATAAGGAATTTAATAAATGTCTGTTGAGTTGAAGAAAATCCAGTAAAAGGCACTGTAATTGACTAATACTGCATTATAGAATCCTAATTAAATACCTACCCATGGTCAGTTCAAAGTATTTTCATTTTTGTATTTTTTTCTTATCATCCTTTCAACAATGAAAATATGGATGGTTTCCTTTCTAACAAGAAGGCACTCCATAATTAAAAAAAAATTAGATTCTTCAATATCCTTTTTTTACGTGAAGTTAAAATTTTGCTTTTTCATATACGGTTTTCAAAACACTCCTGAAAAAAGATGCCTCCTATTTCTATTTGTTCATTGCTGATTGTTTAATTGTGAAGTTAGTTTATATTTGAAGACATTCTGAATAATCCTATTAAAAACCAATTCAAACAAATGCTGTTCATGTTTAACTCTTCAGTGATTTACCCATTAATCTCTTTAAGTGTTTCCTCCTTAACACAGCTGTAGTTCAAGAAAAGGCCAGCAACTGGCCTCAATTTCAGTGGATTTTCATGATCTCTTAAGATTTCTTTTTGCAAACTTCTATTTTTTTAAGTTCTGTACATAAACAATTTGCTCATAGCTTAGGAGGCTTGTAAAAGGCTATCAAAGGGAAACCAATAGCAACAAGTTTTCTTTTAAAAATGAAAACTAAACAAAAGAAAGCCACACACACAGTGAAAAGATGTTCTCTGCTAAACATTCTGGTCAGCAAGTTTGAAATGTCTCCAAGGAAATCAAGACCCACTTAGTGCAGACATAGCAGTCGAGAACTAATAACATATTGGTCAAAAAATAGTCAAGGAGCAGTCCAGGGTCCTCTGAGTGTCCCCTCCAAGGAGAAGTCTGGGAAACCAGGGACGCATTCTCTTCCCCCAACCACGCCACTCTCCCAACTCCACCATGTAACTAAAGCCACTGGTATCCCCCAAGGCTCGATACATGTCTCGTCTTACTCTTTCTGAATCTGCTTCCTTATCTTTTCAGTGAGAGGGCTGGAATGGACCACTTCTAAGATCTCTTCCAACTCTAAACCTATGACACTCATTCATCCTTGGCTTCAACTCTAACCTCCATGCTGATGACTCCCAAATCCATATCTCCAATAAATTTCCACCTGATGATTATATATTCCTACTTGAATACACGGCTATCACCACTAACTAAATATGCCCCAAACCAAATTCCTCCCCCTTTGAACTTCCTTGGCTCTGATAATGGTACGATATTCTCCCGGTCAGGCAGGCATGAAAACTGGAGTAATATTTGATCCTTCCCTTTCCGTCATTACCAAATCCAATGAATCACCAAGTCTTATTTTTTTTCTTTGAAAGGTTAATGGTTGTTGCGTGTGTTTTTTGTCTCCTAAACTAGATTGTAAGTTCAGTGTCACAGGCTTCTTTTCCTTTCCATCGTTGCTGAAATGATTAAAAAGTATTATGGCTGCTGTCTCTGACTCTAATCTCTCCCACTTCTAATTAATTAGTTAATTAATTAAATTTCCATTTATTAAGTATTAGATATTTATAAACATACTGCATGGGGATAGGAAGGGAGAGGAAGAGTTAAAAGATAATTACTATTTTCATCATGTGATTCTCCTACTCAAAAGCCTTCAATGGTTCCCACTTCCCTATTAAATCAAGTCTGAACTCGCTTCTCCAATTTTAGATGTTTTATCTACCATTACTCCCTAATACAATGTCATTATCATCAAGCAAGCTCCCAAGAACATGCTTTAATAAATTCTACCTCCCTGCTTTTGCCTATACTGCTACTCTCTCATGGAATGCCCTCTCTTCCTCCCTCAGCCTACTCAAAGGTGAGCCATCTTTCAAGAAACAGTTAAATGTCTAGCTCTTCCAGGAAGCCATTCCTGGCCACACGAGCCCTCTCTGATGCCTTTCCCCCCCCAACTCCGGTGGTACACATAGCTTCTACCACCTAATTTAGCAAGTAATAGTACGTTGTCCTGTGGTGTTTGCTCTTGCTTCACTGTATTAAGTTCTGAATCCCCAGCTAGTTCATGTCTTAGACTTCTTTGTAACTCAGACACCCAGCACAATCCTGGGGATTACGGGATATTACTACAGTTACTGAGTGACTGACGCCTACAGGAGAGGGACTCACCTAGACCTTATTCTCCATGAGGAAGGAAGCATATATTAAGCACCTGATCTTTGCCAGGCACTGTGCTGAATGTTTCACAAGAATGACCTCATCTGATCCTCATGAAACCCCCCGGGAAGTGCATGCTGTCATTATCCTCATTTTATAGTTCAGGAAACTGAGGCCAACAGAGGTGAAATGATTTGCCCAAACTCATACAGCTAATAAGTGTCCGAGGATGGAACTGAACTCAGGTCCTCCTGATTCTAGGGCCAATGCTCTACCCACTGTACCACTGAGCTGTCTCCACAGTGAGGCATCATTACAGGTGCGTAATGACGGAAGAGAAGCCACAGCTTTATCAAAAAAAATGTTGAAATATCTTCAAGAATCAGCCATTTAATGGCAAGCAGATTTTATTTAATAAATTACCATTTAGAAAACGTTCTGTGCTACCACAACAGCTAATATATTTTGCAAATGTTTTTACCAGGAGTGTGAAAAATGTTTAGAGAATGTTCATGGAGTAGTTGTCTTAACAGTCCAAAATAAAATGTTTGCTAAGGCCACAATACTGGCAAAAATCTGCTCTATTTCAAAAGGTTTCCAGGCAATGGAAATGTTTTCCTGGAAAATACTACCTTTTATTTGGAAAACACTTGCCAGCGAACACTTAGTCATTAAGTAATTTAAGGTTTCCTCCGCCAGCTTTGGAGGAAAGGTGCTATACGAATGAAAAAAAATGTCATTAAAGTAGAATGTCAAAAACATGTACCTTTTTAACAAAATATATTAAGGCTACCTAAGTATTTTTCCAGTCATAGGAAAAAAAAATATTATTCAACCTACTTACTGTTCATTTAAAGATTCCTAGAGAATAAACTTCTGAAGGTAAACCTACTAAATTGCTAAGTGTTTCTCTACCTATAATAGCCACAGGCATGCACGCACACACACATGCGCACACGCGCGCGCGCGCACACACACACGCACACACACACACACACAGAGCATTGCTTTATTCCAAATACCAAGTAATTTTCAAACAAACCAAACATTCAATTCATTCACTGAAAAAAAAATAGTAATTTGGGAGCTATTTTTAGCAGAATATTCGAGTTTACTTCAAATCCACTTTCAGGAAGAGCACTGCCAGGTTTGGACATTTCCCTTAAACATCTGCAGCAGGCCGTACAATAAGAACAAAGAAAACAATTTCTTCTAGAAGTTTCGTAGACACTAGGACACAAAGCTGTAAGCTCTTCCTTCACGCGGCTTACATACTGACTCTATAAAATGTATACAAAAGGAACATTTGTTTTGTTTTGTTTTTACCTGGTTAGGACTTGGGTCAGCTTTACAAAGCCGGTATAAGCCAATTCAAATGCTCCTCTGTGTCTGGATTGTAAAAGGTGTTGTTTAAAGTAGTCTCCTATATTCTTCACCTAAAAAAATTAAAAATACATATTTCATTTGTGTACAGGTATTTACAAGTTCATTTATATCCATATTATAACACAGAACAATAACCCAGATGTAAATACATTTTACAAAAACCACAGCAACTATCCCTGCTGGGGCAACTGTTGATCACAACTATATCATGCAACACAACCATAAGGAGATATTGCATCAAGATGACCATGCTCAGAAACCAAAGGTATAGGCAATGGAATTAATTTCTAGAGAAGTGAAGGAATTCTAACTAAAAAGCATTCATATAAAGCTGGAGTTCTCAATCTAAGATGCAGGATAGAGTTGAGGGGATCTGTTAACTTTTTTTAAAAAAAAAAATATTCTGACAACTGCATTTCAATATAATTGGTTCCCTTTGTAAGTCTATGTATTTTATTTTATGCATTTAAAAACATGATTCTGAGAAGGGACCCATAGGCCTCATCGCCAGACTGTCACCATTGCACCAAAAAGGCACAGAAACCCTGATTTCAAGAATAATGACCCAAAGAAAACTGGCTTCAATTTATCAGTCCTCCTGATTAACCAAGGATCACTAGATTTACTAGACTGCCTTTTGATCAATGTCTTGCAAGCCAGCTTGTGGGTAGGACCAGAAGGACCGCTATAGTTTTAAGTTAAACAAGCTATTCGATTTATAACTATTAAAATTTAGTCCAGTGGTGCAATTTAAGATTATTAAAGTTGTTCTGTGTTGACTTTAAAAAAATCTGTAATAGGCAGACAAGGTCAGCTTTTCTCCTTTTCCCTACCTCCCACATACTTCTGGAGAGGGCAGAATTGGGAATGACACCAGACTGAATAATGATTTAAAAAAAATCCATGGAAAACTATAACAATTTCTTCAACTCTAAAATCACACAAAAAATTAGACAGATGTCCAAGGGACAAATAAGAGGGTAGTCTTGGTGCCAAAAATACATGTACTTGACAAGGTTCTATATTTGAAAACATCAAGAGTGGAGAGCTCCCAGGGAAAGTACTAAGATCGCTGGAATCCCTCAGTGTGGAGCTTAGAAGGGACCAGAAACAACAGTAACCAGTGTGGGTATGACAGCACTTAGCCCAGGACAGCCCAGGCCCATCTGTCCTCGGCAGAGAAGGCACTGAAGATCCCACTCACTGAACCTCAAAGATCCAGAAGAGAGGCCAAACCCAGGGAGAAGGAGGTCAGTTGAAGAACCCAGGTGACTCAGGCTAAGACCAAGCAGGGATGACCATGCCACTTAAAAGCTTAGCAGGTGATAGAGCCTGGCCTCGATACAAAGCCCCAATTCAGGAACTAAGGTAAGAGAGAAGAGCAAGCAGAAGAAGATACAAACTCAATAAAGAATAAATCTAAAAATGTCCAGAAAATACAACCAGAAGGGAATAGCTCCATAACACCCGCAAGCAGAGACTGAAAGGAAAAATGTATTTTCCACGAGAAGAAATGAAGAGATAAAAGATGAAATAAAAGCTTTAGAGGAAAGAACTAAAAGAAGAATGAATAACTTAGAAGAGAAAGTGATAAATCTTATACTTATATTCCTTAATGGCCTCCCTGAAAATCAGAAAAGACACAAATCAGTGACTCTATTAGACAGAAACATAACAAAAACAAAAGTGGAAAAAAATAGAAGAAAATGTAAAGTATCAACTGTTAAAAAAAACTGATCAGGAAAATAGGTCAAGAAGAAATTATTTAAGACTTACTGGACTCCTTAGAAATCATAATTTCTTTTAAAGTATAAACTCTGTATTTCAAGAAATCGTAAACTAAATCTGTCCAGATCTATTAGAACCAGAAAGCAAAGTAAAAATAGAAAGAATTCACTGATGCGCTCCTGAAAGAAACCGCAGAAGAAAAGTCTCAAGAATGCCATAGTCAAAATCCAGTTTCCTCAAAAAAAAAAAAAATACTCCAAGGAGCCAGAAAGAAAGTTTGGGTACCAAATAACCAGAGTCAGGATCACACAAGACCTGGCGGCTTCTACTATAAATGAGAGAAGAGCTTTGAGTACAATATTCCAAAAGGCAAAATATATAGGCTTACAACCAAGAATAACTTACCCTACAAGGCCAAGTATAATTCTACAAGGGAAAAAGTGGATCTTTAAAAGAATAGGGGATTTTCAAGAATTTTTAGTGAAAAGACCAGAGCTAAGTATGAATTTTGAAATGCAAAGTAAAGAAAAACTTAGAAAGACAAATTTATCTAAGCAAATGGAAAAAAGGCTTATATGATGATGAAGGGCTGATATCCTAATGTGGAAAAAGAAACAAATATCACTCTGTTACCTTAATGTCTTGAGGAACTAAAATAAGAAAAAACAGGAGACCTAGAAACAAATTTGTTCAGTTCTGGGTATTTCAAGAAGGGAAAGAAAAGGTAATATAAAAGGACTACACTATTGTAGAAAGGAAGAAGAAAGGGGTAGATTGTATTACTTCTCAAAACTGGGGTAAAAGAAGAAAAGAAAACTTAAGAGGAAGGTATGAGAGGAATGGGCATCAGATAAACCTTATTGGACAAAGAAGGATTGAACATCCACATGTACACATATACGCACATAAACACAAGAGTTTTGTGTAAAAATATATCATGCTCAACAGAGAAAATGTCAAGGATAAAAACAAGGCAGGTTAAGAGAGAGGATAACACTAGGGAGGAAACAGATGTAAGTAAAATAAACTTCTTGATTCCAAAGTAGGTATTAAAAAGGAAAGGAAAAAGGAAAAGAAAGAAATAGAAACTAAGAGGGTTTCCATCCACTGAGAAATGTCTAAATACAGTGTGGTACACATATATAATGGAGTATTATTGTTCCATAAAAAATGAGAAAAGACATGATTTCGGAGAATCTTGGGAAGTAGGAACTAGTACAGAGTAAAGTCAATGGAATCAGGAGAACTAGCAATACAATAATACACTGTGTAATACAATAACACAATAAGTAATACATTAATGTAAAGAAAAACTTAAGAATTCTGATCAAAGAAATGACCACCCATGTCTACAGAGGACCTAAGATGGAACATGTTTACCTGCCTCCTAAAAGAGAGGTGATGGATTCTAAAAGCAGAAAGAGATCGACATTTGTGGGCATGGATTTTGTGCATATTAATTTTGCTTGACTATACTTATTTCCTGGGTTTTTTTTCCCATTTTTATTAGGGGGTGGTTGTTGTGCGGGGAGGGTATCACATCAGCCACAAATCCAGTTAAGTAAACAAATTGATACAGCTTGAAAAATTAGACAAGAAAATGGAGACTTGAACAAGGTAACCTAGGAGGAAGCGCAATGACTAGTTAAGTATCTTGACTACAGCAGTGTCCAAAGCTCTATTCCAGGGGTGGAGAACCTGCAGCCTCAAGGCCACATGTGGCCTTCCAAGTCCTCAAGTGCAGTCCTTTGACTAAATCCAAACTTCAAAGAACAAATTCCCTTACTAAAAGGATTTGTCCTGTAAAACTTGGATTCAGTCAAAAGGCTACACTTGAGGACCCAAGGCC
Source organism: Phalanger gymnotis (assembly GCA_028646595.1). NCBI lineage: Eukaryota > Metazoa > Chordata > Mammalia > Diprotodontia > Phalangeridae > Phalanger > Phalanger gymnotis. The sequence goes on along the minus strand of CM053625.1, from coordinate 280,065,276 downwards.
GCAGATTCCCTACCCCTGCTCTTTTCTTTCAGAAAAGACATTTCTAGAGACCTGATAATAAATAGTTGGAGTAATGTAATACAATATTAATAACTGATAATATTTGATGCAATACAATATTAGTAAATAATAATATTTGGAGTTTGTAATAAAGAGACAGAATTTCTCATCTGTAGCCAAGTCAAAACAGAATAAATGTAAGATAAATGAACATGGATCCTGCCATTTCATCCCAAATGGGAGAACTTAAAAGACTATTCTGCCTCCTCTCCAAGTGTAGACCTGAATCCTCTTTGCAATCAGCTCCTACAGTAGCATAAAAATTTTGGAAAACCAAATCCTACTAGGAGGAAGAGGGAGGAGAGAAAATCAATTGTCTGACTATGATCTTAAAAAAAAAAAACCAACAACCCACAGACATACCTTATTATTAAGAGTTTCTAAGCAGGTATTTCAAGCTACAGAAAATAAAAACAGGAAATCATTATGAAGGACTGTCCTCTGACTTCCTTAGTTAACAAAGGTAACATTTTTCAAAAACATGACAGGTGTCAAAATAGACTCTAGAGGGAATGGGCTCAATGCTAAATAATTCTATTAATAAACTGAGATAGTTCCCTTGAATGTGACTTTAGAAATGCCCCATGTGATAACTCCATTAGAAGAGATCGGAGTTTTTTGGTTTTTTTTTTAACATTTCAATTTATTATTTATTTTTAGCATTCTTTTCTTTTTAAATTTTGAGTTTCAAATTCTCTCCCTCTCTCCCACACTCTCCCAGACTCACTAAGGCAAGCAATGTTATAGCAATTGTACATGTGAAATCACAAAAAGCATATTTCCATATTAGCCATATTTTTTAAAAGCAAGAAAAATACAGAAAATGAGAAAATTCTGCTTCCATTTGCACTCAGGGTTCATCAGTTCTCTCTCTGGAGGTGAATGGGATTTTTTCATCATAAATCCTCTGGAATTGTCTTGGATCACTGCATTAATCAGGAGCGGCCAAGTCTTTCACAGTTGATCATTATTACAACATTGCTGTCATTGTACACAACGATCTCCTGGCTCTTCTCACTTCACTTTACATCAGTCCATATAGCTCTTGCCCTGTTTTTCTGATACCACCCTCCTCATCATTTCCCACAGCACAGTGGTATTCCATCGCAATCATATGCCATGACTTATTCAGCCATTCTCCAGTGGATGAGCATCCCCGCGATTCTGAATTCTTTACCACCACAAAAAGAACTGATATAAATATTTTTGTATATATAGGTCCTTTTCCTTTGATCTCTAGGAAACAAACCTAGTAGTGGTATTGCTGGGTCAAAGGGTATGCACGGTTGTATAATAGCCCTTTGGGCCTAGATCAAAATTGTTCTTTAGAATAGTTGGGTCAGTTCCTTACTTCACCAGCACGTACCTATTTTTCCCTCATCCCCTCGAGCACTTGTCATTTCTGAGATCAGATTTCCAAAGCTATCTGTTATTCTCATTGACTTTGAATGAGGTCTAAATCAAACAGCACAAAATAAAAATGTCCAATCTCCTCATAGATTTGCCGTGTGATTCAATTATCCAGCATGTGCGTGTTCTCAAACAGTGGCTGGAAAACAGGGGTCGGCTAACGAAGGAAACTAATTTCAGATCCAGCCTGTCCCTAAGAAGTTTGGGCATGGATGGAGAGAATAGAAGAGGGGAAGAGAAAGAGAAACAGACATACAGAGAAATGGAAACAAAAAAGAGACAGAAAGCAGAGACAGAGTGGGGAGAGACAGACACACACACACACACACACACACACACACACACACACAGAGAAAACATAACAAAGGCAGAGAAAGAAAAATGTGTGTGTGTGTGTGTGTGTGTGTGTGTGTGTGTGAGATGTGATGTGACGTGATGCGAAAAGAGGTAGTTCTAGGCTTTACATAAGACCTGAGTCATCAGGAGGCAGAGTTGTTCTAAAGCAAGAATAAGATACAAAAAGTCGTGCTGATTAAAATTATATACTCAATAATCACTTTGCAACCCATCCCACCTCCATCTACACCTATGGGCAACTAGGTGACACTAAGGCGACCCTGGAGTCAGGAAGACCTGAATGCAAATCTAGCCTCACACACTTACCAGTTGTTTGACCCTGGACAGGTCACTTAACCTCTGTCTGCCTCAGTTTTCTCAAAGGTAAAATGGGGATAATAACAGCACATTCCTCCCAGAGTTGCTGTGAGTATTAAATGAGATAATATTTATAAAGACCTTAGCACAGTGCCTGGCATAGCACAAGGGCTATTATACAAGTACTTATTCGTTTCCCCCTCTGTGTAGTACTTGAACCCAAGCATGATTTGTGTGAAAAAGTATAAACATCTATCATCAATGAATCAATAAGGATTCCTAGAACATCCTGTTAAATGAAGTATGAGGGCCACAGACCTGGTACATGGCACATATTTTCAGACCTTTTGATGTACTCATTGGTTTTGATGATTTTTTCCTCCCTTTTAAAAAATATATTGTTATGTGGGATAGCTCTGAGATAGGGGAAGTGAAGGGAAGGGAGAGATACTAGGGGAAATTTTGATACTGTAAAAAAATATATGTATCAATAAAAATTCATTTTTAAAAAACCATCTTATGTGCCCAGCAAATTGCTAAAACCTGGGAAGAATATAAGGGAAGTATAAAATTGGATCTCTCTTCTCAAGGAGTTATCACATCTATGTAAGAAATCAAAACTGATAGACATTTAATAAATCAAGAAGAATTCAGATGCTCCACCATATTGTGCTGAGAAGCACAGAGTCGAGGACGAGGAGGGTGGCAGCCCCCTGGATTTTGCCCTATTCAGACGTCATCAGCTGTACTGAATTCAGCTGGAGGCACCCCATTTTAGGAAGAACATTAATACACTGGCCAGCATGCAGAGGAAGGTGGCTGGTACAGTGATAGGTCCTCCCATGATAATCCAGAAGGATGTCCTAAAGTAAAAGGGTTGTTTACAGACTAAAGAAAAGAAGGCTTTGGGAAATCGGAGAGCAGCCTTCAGGTATCTGCAGCAGAAGGAACAGACCTGGCAGTCCTGCTTGGACCCAGATGACAAAGCTCGGAGCATGGGTATAGGTTTCAGGGGGAGACATTGAGGCTGAATGCAAGGACATAACTTCCCAACAAACTCTCCGGCGTTCAGTGGGTACTCCCACGATGGCCGCCCGTCTGACATAACATCAAGAGGGCTCTTATCGAGGCAAAGGTCGGATTAGATGGTTGTTGAGATGCCTTCCACTCATGAAGACAATTAAAATCATTGTGTGCTCAAGTGGCCACAGACAGTTTTATGGAGATGGTGGGACTTCAATTAGGTCTTAAAGGATGAGGAGAATTTAGCCAAACAGAAGGGAGGGGAAGGCACTTTAAGGAGAGGACAGCGTGACCCAAGGCCCAGAGGCTGGAGCCTACAGGGGAGAGAAGGTGCAGGAAAAGGATGGAAAGGTAGGGTGGGGCCAGAGTATGCCTTGCAGAGGAGTACAGACTTGATGTGGTGGCCAGTAAATAGCATTATTATTACATATATTCCTGTCTTGGTTCCCACTGCCAAGTGTGAATACTTGGAAGGCAGACACCGTGTTATGATCTACGCTCATTATTTCCACAGCGCCCATCACAAAGTCATTCATGCTGCAGTGGCAGCAAAATAAATCTTTCCTGTGGGCCCAAAGTGCCTTTAAAAGTGCCTTTAAAAGACCAGAATCTGGAATGAAACCAAAGTCCTCTGAATTCCAGCCCAGTGAATCACAGAACTTCAGGGTCAGAAAGGACCTCAATGGCCTTCTAGTCCAACCTGTATCTGAGCAAGATTCCCCTCTGTTTGAACACTGCTATCCCCTTAGGAGGGCCTTTCATTACTGATTAGTCTAATTAGCCCAGCCCTCTACAAATATGATCTCATTTGATTGTTACAACAATCCTGGGACGTGGTGCTACGATGATCCCCACTTTACAGTTGAGAAAACTGACACAAACAGAGGTTAAACAACTTACTCAGGGCCAAGAAGTAAATGTCTCAGGCAAGATTTGAATTCAGGTCTTGCTGACTCCAGGCCTGATGCCCTACCAGGAATGGGGAGCTTGTGGCCTTGAGGCCACATGTGGCCCTCTAGGTCCTCAAGTGCTGCCCTTTGACTGAATCCAAATTTCATAGAACGAACCCCTTAATAAAAGGATTTGTTCTGTAAAACTTGGACTTGGTCAAAAGGCCACACCTGAGGACCTAGAAGGCCACATGTGGCCTTGAGGGCTCAGGCAGTCTCCTACCCCTGCAACCCTTTGCTACCCTGATGCTTAGGTGGACTCAACATCATAGTCCAGTAGAAATGTCTTTGACGGGGAAAGAATGGTTAGATTGAAGAGTAGTAACGGATGTTTAGGCACCAACTTAGAGATCTGTCTATCGGAGAGTCACAAGGCTCTCTGCTTGGCCCT